>JAXIVH010000505.1:0-82302 GCA_036785325.1 Urophycis tenuis | reverse complement strand
GATATTAAGATAATAAGCCCATTGAAAGCTAACATCTCACTCCATCAGCTCTCTCCCTCTCTCCTCCCTCTCTCTCTCTCTCTCTCTTTCTCTCTCTATCCTCTGGTCGGATTAATGATATATAGCGACAGTTATTCAATACTTCCATTGATCCAAATTAACAGAAATACCATTACCTCCCAGCAGTTGGCCCAATGCAACTGGCCCACATGTTCGCTGTCCTTTCGCAGCTGTATGGATGGGGATGAAATAACACAAAGGACGTACATGTGTAAGTGTAAGTTTGGCTTTTGGGTGTTCACGTTGAGCATGGGTTGGTGTGGAGCCTGGTGAGAGCTACACAGTGGGTTGGGTCTCAGATAGCCACTAGGTCTGCTGTGCAGGAAGCCTTTGTGTGCAGACAGAGCACAGAGGCAGCTCCTGATGATATGATTGTCATATTTGGCAATCAGAATTGTATTTCAACTTCAGGTTAAAGATTCAACTCATTCGAAACACATACGATACATTTGAATGTATTAATGATAACATAACAGAACATGTTATAATATTATATATTCTGCATTAAATATAGACAGACAGACAGACAGACAGACAGACAGACAGACAGATAGACAAACAGACAGAAATACTTTAATGATCCCTGAGGGAAATTGCATTTGTTACAATACCTCAGGGAAACAAGAAGAGAGAGACACTCTACGTATAGTGTTAGAAATATAAATATATATATAAACATACGTAACAATATACAAAAAATATATACATAAAAGAACATACATCTAGACATACACTATAGAAGTAAATAGCATACACAAAGATGTGTAAGTTTAGGTAAGCGGAGTAGTGAATGACCAGTTATGCAGTGACTACTAATATATGTTCATATGGACATAAAGTCTAAATAAAGACTGTGGTTGTATGTCTATAAATCAATCTGTCTGTGCCCGTCTGTGTGTCTGCATGTGTGTCCATGTGCGTGTGTGTGTGTGCGTGTGCATGTGTGTGGTGTGTGTGTGTGTGTGTGTGTGTGTGCATGTGTGGTGTGTCTGTGTGTGTGTGTGTGTGTGTGTGTGTGTGTGTGTGTGTGTGTGTGTGTGTGTGTGTGTGTTTGTTTGTGTGCTTTCATACAAATTAAATCGGCCCACCCTATATCTTTATCGTGTCCACATGCTGTCTTGCTGTAATTCATCACAGCTGCATGTCTCATGTATGAAAGTGTGTTAAACTCATTGGCCCATCGTTTGCTCTCTCTCTCTCTCTCTCTCTCTCTCTCTCTCTCTCTCTCTCTCTCTCTCTCTCTCTCTCTCTCTCTCTCTCTCTCTCTCTCTCTCTCTCTCTCTCCTCTCTCTCTCTCTTTTCAATTTCATTGGGTTCGTTCTTTGTTAAATCAAAATGATTCTAAATGGACCCCACTAACAGAAAAAGTTAGCCATTATGTCAATTAAATTTAGTTTAATACAATTTGCATTCTAAAATAAGCTTGCAAAAGTAAAAGCAATAATATAATGTAATATATATGCATTAGCAAAGCTAAAAGAAATGTCATTGCATATATTTATGAAACCATTTACCAAGGTTTAGAAAACCATTGTCTGTTACTGTAATAGACTACATATACATACGCTCAACAAATTGAGCATGAAACTATTTGTATTAAACATTTACAATGTGCTGGCAAAGAACAAGGCAAGTTCAATGTATTGCAGTTGGATCTAAAAAATACATCTTCACAGGACAGTTTGACAACATTAATCTTGTGTCAAATGTGTTACACTTGTGTATTTCTCTTGAACATTAGCTCAGTGAAACCTCATTTTATGTATTTATGCTTGTGTAAATAAAGTATGATATTTTGTAATTTTTTAAGAATTGTTTATTTAAAATGGTTATTGTTATGTCCCATGTACATATCATATATACATGCACATATTATATATATTATATATATACATATTATATATATAATATAATTGTATTATTGAAATATCACACGTGAAGTAAAAACTGTTAACTGGATAGGTGCTTATTCCAATTATGATCAAATTGGTTTACAAATAATGTTAAAGAGATTCTATTAAAGTAAAATGTCAACATCCATCCTCCACAAAGTAGTATTTAAAAAAAGGCATACAACACAAAAATCGATAGTAATATAGATGTTGATATGGAAAAGTAGGGACCTAAACTCCGGCCTTACTGGAACAACTGTTCATGGTGGCATTATAAGAACTACAAATAATACTATACGTTTAAGGGTAACATTTAACTACATATCCCATCAACCGTTAACACAAGCAGCCGTAAAGCAAGTCGCAATGCTGTGAACAAACAACAGTTGGCTATTCTTCGGTCGTAGAGCGGATTGTAAACAGACAGCCGGTCCATAGACGGTTCCGTGTCTCTGGAAAAGGACAATATCTGATTTCAGAACCTGAAATAGCCCACGGCCAAAGGTGAGCGTATCTTTATGTTGAGGAGGAAATGCTAGCCCACGGCGCGTTTCATTTGGGTCACATACCACATTAATGTCCCCTGTTACTGTGTTACAGCATAGTTGTCGATGTTTTTTGTAAGGTCCATATAGTGAATTGACATAGTTGAAATAAACATATATTTCATTCTAACGAGAACATAGCAAGGGGGTTGTAATTACTGTGCCTTTTACCACACTGAAACATGTGCTCTTCGTTTTGCGGGTCGACTTTATACGGCTGGTGTGATCTATGTATAGGTCTATCTCCGTCCTATGGATGGTTTTAATGATGGTTTATTTCAGTATGGACTTCAATTACAGCTACATATCTGCTGTATCTACAGCAAAACCCTAAAATGCAGCGGCTCGTCTGGTCCAGGAAGGCTGCAACATTTCCCCATGGTAGTAATAATTAGTAGTAATACCCTCCATATAACTTAGTTTTATGAATGGCCCACTAATACGTTGTCCATACGCCTCGAAACAACATTGACATCAGTTTCTTGTGTCGATACTACAGTTTATCCACGATCATTTATCCATGTATAAAACCGAGTAAACGACACAATAAGTTCATTTTAAAGTATGCTTCGCAGCGTAGCAACAACGCATCATTGCCTTTGTCAAGAGGACCCATTCGTGAATACTTGGGTAATTGCATACCATACGACACTGGGCAGTACGGTTTTCCACAGCAAAACTTGAGAGCAGCGATACCGCCTGAGAGTGCACCATCCATACAGCCACTCTACTGTACGTGTTGAAGTCCACAACTCGGCACCCAGGCCTCTGCCACGCCGCCCTGTCTGCTCTGTCAGCAGACCTGACCTTGATGTTTGGTACCATAGAGAAACACATTCAGGCCCATGGAGAAACAAAAGGCTTCAGGGGTTGTACATGTTAATCCTGCCATGTTTGTGCTTTAGTGCGGATTAGTTTCTTTCTTTATCTCAAACCCTTGCTATTTTTAACCAAATATTACAACCCAATATGTATAGAGTCAGACCAACGAGTACAGCCAGTACCAAGCGAAACAAAGGATTCATAATCCTAAGAATCAATTCTTACACCATTATTATTCAATGTGCTGGTATTGACCTAGTATCTTTATATGGATGGTGATAATCCTTTAAGAAGCCCCAGTATTTACCTAATTCCCCCTCCCCCACACCCTGTGCAAAAACGCAGATTCAAGGGGAAGGTTCCCCTGACCAGGAGTCAAATCCCCGGCCTGTACTTAACCGCCCGCTTGGCCTGCTCTGGGTTTAGCTCTGGGTTTTGTGACCGGCTGGGGGGGGGGATAGTGTTTTATTGCACCTCAGGAACCATTTCTGTCGCTCCTTTCCTGGCAGATATGCGGCGCTCCAAGCGCACGCACTCCCCCGGGGAGGGATGGGCGGAGGACGGGTACGGCTCTCCTCGGACAGAGGAGGCGCAGACGCCCAAGCGAGCCCGTCGGAGCAGTCACGCGGAGGAGGCCGAGCTCCAGGAGGGATGCCCCAGGAGGAACCACCACGGCAAGACCTACGAACGGTGAGACGCCGCCAGGGACCCCTGGTACACACACACACACACACACACACACACACACACACACACACACACACACACACACACATGCACACACACACACACACACATACACACACACATACACACACACACACACACACGCGCACACGCACACACACACACACACACACATACACACACACACACACATACACACACATACACACACACACACACACACACACACACACACACACATGGTCAGCACTGGAAACATGTGGGACGTTTTCTATCAATCTACCTCGCCGCTTTCTTCCGGGGGGGCCCGGCGTAAACGTAGCTGTCCGAGAGGACTCAACGCATCGGTGCATTGTAAACAAAAACAGATCTGTTTGCCCGGGCGAGTCTGTTTGATGAACGCAATGTCAAGAATTTAAAGGGAAAGATAGTTGCTGGTTTGCCAGCCGATGTGTGGGATCCCGTTCTGTAACGTACCTGGGACATACCGCCAGCAGCCCATGTGCTGCAGAGGGGCCTCTGCTCTGACACACCACCGTTGTGCATACTCGCTACAGGAATAGCAGGACTCGTAACGGTGCACATACTGGAACATGTGGTGCTATTGCAGTTCCGTGTTGACACCCCCGATGAGCCCCCTTGATTCAGACACACGCTCACGTCATGCACGCACGCACACACACACCCAACCCACCCACCAACCAGTTGCCCCCGCTTCTTTTACGACGCAGAATGGGTATTAGGTTGTGCACTTTATAGGCAAACAGAAACAGGCCTGTGCTCGAATTGACCAACTAGGCTAAAATAAGAAAACTATTGTTGGCCCTGACCTTACGGGCACCTGGTCAGTTATACCGTTCCACGAGTAATAACACCTCTACTCGACTAATATGCCAAGTAGACTACTTTAGTCAATAAACATTGTGTTCTCCTACGCTCTCCTATGGGCTCCTATGACCACTGCCGCAGATTGCGGGATTATTTTATCTACCTTACATTGACTATGTATGCCGTAGCCTACATGGTAGACTATGGCCTCGAGTGAATCTCAATGCAGCACAAAGCACACTCACACATCAGAAACACAGGTCACAGAGGAGTAGGTGGACTTAGATGTACAATATGTACAAATGTACCGAATCAAAACGTGGACATGATCATTTTCTGAGTACCCCGGGATGCCTCATAGGAAACATTGTCACACAAACACAGCGTCCTGCAGCCATGGAGCAAGCCATCCAACCAGGTTTGAGTTGATTCTACCTGACCTAAACAGTCTCATCCTTTTTCCGGAAAGGCTCCATGACCAGAGCTATGCTAGACAGGGGTAAATCTTAGGAGTTGCCTTTCGATGGAGTCCAGAAGGATTTGAAGATGGGAGCTAAATGAGATGGTTTACAATTTGCAAACATTCATAAATGGTCCAAGACAAATTCCTCGCAGGTGCAAACCTTACTTGGCAATAAACGTCTTTCTGAGTTCTGAGTTCTGAGTTGCTTATCGTCTTCAAAATAGAATAATTACGTTCATCACAAAATATAATGCTGCGCTGGGCTCGTCTTGCACTCCTGCTCGTTGGTGGTCCTCAACCTGGCAACCCACGTGATGTTCCAGTCTGTGGTGGATGAGGGCTGAGGTGACTGCCCGCCATGTTTTACCCCATGTTTACCCTCCCAGTCATTTGGACTGCAGTACCCATTTTAAACTCTCAGTGTCAATGCTACATATTTGACCTATTCTGTTCAATCATACATTTACTGTAGTCTGTAAGACGCGCTGTTCCAAAACGTTAGGTCTCTTTTGCAAAACCCTGAGTAAAAACGGAGGAATAGAATGAACTGCCGTCTCCGCTCTGCCCCTCTGCAGGTTTAGAGGGACTGACTTGTTGCTCTGGTAGCAGCAGTGTGAGACCATCTAAAACGACAGGGAAGAAAGTCATGGGTTCATCATCCAAACACCTGAGTTATCAGCTCTGAAGAACGGGACATTTGTTACTTCCCATTCCCACCCGTAATCGCCTCTAGGGGTCGCGGCAAAATCAGCTTAAGCCCCGAACCCCCACCCCCTCCCTGTCTCCCGAGTTAATGGGCCCTATAATATGTTGAGGGTTTGTCGCCTTGTCGATAGGAAAATACGCAGGGCTTTGCTCATACAAAGCATCTCATGTAAATAGTGATACATACTGCGAGGCCGCCCTGCTGCACGGTGGCAGGGCGATGTCGGCCGGGTGTCATCGAGCTGTGGAGCAGGGGTGTGATTCCCCCACGCGGCCCCGCGAGTACTGAGTGAGAGAACTCGGTAAGAGAGTGACAACGGGCCTGCATGTTGGCAACTCAGAGTGAGACATTCTCAGCGCAGATTTATGTCTGCGTGTGTGTGTGTGTGTGTGTGTGTGTGTGTTTTTGTGTGTTTTTGTGTGTGTGTGTGTGTGTGTGTGTGTGTGACCAGCAGGGAGAACGGGGGGTTCCAGCTGGCAGGATAGGGTTTCTGCTGGTGGTATGGAGGAGGCGGTGGGCGGTGGGTGGTGGTGGTGGTGGTGGGCGGTGGGTGGTGGGCGGTGGGTGGTGGGCGGTGGTGGTGGTGGTGGTGGTGGTGGGGCACTCTGCAATGAAAAGGATATGATGACATGACATGGGGCTGTTACTACTGTGAGATGGGCACTGGCACTCAATGAGCCCCTTGCTGCCTTCCACTGAGCAACAGAAACCTGTCATGATAGGATTTGATCAAAGTGTCAAGGCCTCGATCGTCTGCATTTCGAGTCCTATTCACTCGTATTTTGTTGAAGAGGTTGACGAAGAACATCGACATAAGCTGTGAGTAGTAGTAGTTAAGTAGTTAATCAAGTCAGTGGTTAACCGAGAACCTGGCTGAGATGCGTGTCATTATTTCGGGGTGTCGGAGTGCTTCAAAGTGGAAAGGGGACAAGGTGGGAAGGGGACAAGGTGGGAAGGGGACAAAGTGGGAAGGGGACAAGGGGCCAGAGAATGTCCAGAGTCGAACAAGAGGGGCAGATGAAAGGGGGGAGGAGGAAGGTGGGCCGTGGTGGGCTCAGGGTCCCGTCGGCACCTCGGCGCGCCGGCCCGTCTCCGGGACGTGTCGAGGTGAAGGAGGCGCTGACGAAGACCCCCGGGGGGGCCCCTCTGTTAACACGACAGGTGCAGCCCGAGACCGCCGGCTGTTTTCGCCGCGGGCCGCTGTCGGTGTGTGAAGGCCCCCCGACCTGTCTTCACTGGACCTAAATGGAAAGGACGCCCCCCCGCCCCCCACCCCCTAACGCCGCCGTTCACTGCAGCCGCTAACAAATGGTCAGAACTTCTGAGGGAAGGAATGACGTCCGGCCATCCATTTGCGATTTGGCCCTGGAACATTTTGATGGAGAGGCAGTTTCCACATAGAAGCTTGGACTGTGAGTCATGGAGGAATGACGAAGCCGAAACACATGCAGGCACGAATCTTGCACACGCACGTCCCTCCACATCCTGCATGGCAACAGCAGCCCGTAGGGTGTACCAAACTGACACGTACCCAACTGACAGGCTGGGGGTCCCGGGTGATATCGGACCCGCCCCTCTCTGAAGGCAGGGAGACCACCAGTGTGACCGAGGAGCCCGGAGTCCACTCTATATATAGCAGAGGTCGACACTCGTGTATGTTTGTCGCAAGAAACAGAGTCCTCCACATATTCGCTGCAAAGAGGACTTTCATATACATACCTTTGAACAACCAAGACAAGACGGCGAGGCGTTCCCCGCCTCTAGATTTGTGGTTATTCACCAGGCAGGCATCGTGTGCTCGGCTGCTGGGCGACACGAATAAGTTCTGAGAAGAAAAGCTACCTCGGTCAAGTTAGTACTGCATTGTTGTGGGATTACACTGCATGCACTATCTGTAGTTGTTCTCCTTTTTATATTGATTTACACAATAAGAATTGATTTACAGTATTCATTTGACAAAGCTGTTTGGTTAATCTATGGTAATCATTGGACACTAGGGAATACATTTAATTAGTAGACTTAATGACAGCAACTGGATGCATGCATTAACGTGGCTTGTAAGAAATTGTATGTGGAGTATGGGTCAATATTGGCAGGATTTTCATCTTCTTTTAGAAATAACTAATACATTTTGTCTCACATTTCATGTTTAGCTTATCAATAGTATAGTCGTGTTTATGTACTCAATAATATATATAGAAAATAATGAGAGCACTTATAGAGCCAGTGCTGCAGTCCATATGAAGACACTTTGATTGGGAAATATTTAGACGTAAATATGAACTTTACTTCAATACCAATAATTGTGATTAGTCACAACTTATTTTTTTAAACTGAATCTTCTTTATTGATCAACCTGTGTGCTTTCTGTTCCTTCATTTCCATGTGCAGTTGCCGGCAGATTCCCAGTAAGCCCCATCAGGCGCTGCAAGGCAGGGCCAGAGAACGGGGCAGAGGGCTCAACGCTTGGGACAGGACAAAAGCCATGGGCACCCTGATAAGAACCACCCTGGAGAAAGGTAGCCCTCTTCACTCGTAGTCATGTAGAATCCCAGTGACGGGGCATATGAACGTTTCGGTAACAGGGTCACAGGTTCACCTACTGCCCGGACCTCAATGCATTCTTCAATGTGGGAACGACCGGTTGACCTTAAAGCTGTCGAAACAAGATCGTGTTAATGCCTACTTCATTAGACCATATCTGTTGTGGTTCTATGTGCGGAAAGTCTAATAGGTTCCGAAATGGAATGCAGGAATATTTGGGTTTGTTTTTCTTATTCCCCTTTGATCATGTCCCGCATGAGAGTGTTCATGTCTTGCCATTACATTTTAACACATTGAACCTGGCTGCTGTGTGTGTGTGTGTGTGTGTATGCGTGTGGGTGTGTGTGTGTGTGCATGCGTGTATGTGTGTGTGTGTGTGCGTGCATGTGCGTGTGTGTGCGTGCGTGTGCGTCTACGTGTGTGTGTGTGTACGTGTGTGTGTGTGTGCGTGAGTGTGTGCGTACGTGTGTGTGTGCGTGTGCGTGTACGTGTATGTATGCGTGTACCTGTGCATGTGTGTGCGTGTATGCGTGTGCGTGTGTGTGCGCGTGTCTCCCTGTTGATAGATGCGGGGGTCCCGGTCTGTGACGGCGCGCTGACCGAGACGAGCGTCACCGCGGGGGGGCGGGTCGACGCCCACACCCTGGCGCCTGCGGGTCCCGAGGCGTGCCCCCCCAACCCGGCGCCGCCGCAGCGCGCCCACTCTCACACGCGCTCCAGAGCGCACAGCCGCAGCGGCAGCCAGGGCAGCGGCTCGGTAAGACCAGCCTCTCTTCCTCTCTGTGCTGCTTCGCCTGCTTCTTCTCCCCGAAGAACGGCGTGCCTTTCCACTAGCATTTGTTTTGTTGGGTTTTTTTTAACAAAATCGCTAAGTGGTTCCTCAGCCGCTCCTGTCCTTACATTAGCATTATGTTCTACAGCAGAGGGACCTTTTTAAAAAAAAAATCGGTAGCTTAGGGCTGGCTCCTTGTAATTGACGCTGTCTTTGAAAATGTTTGCCCGTGTGTTTCTCTTGTGCCGTCCCCTACACACCGGCTCGGCGTGGTCTGTGCCCGTCTCTCCTGCTGGCGGGGGGGCGGGGCTCCGTGTTTTGACTTCCGTCACGCGCCCCTCTGGCCCGCGCAATACCCACGCCGACTCTTCTGCCGCCGTGATGTCATCTGTCCACGCCACCGACTCTGTCTCTGTCTCTCCGCCCTTGGTTCGCGACCTCCTCCTCCTCCTCCTCCTCCTCCTCCTCCTCCTCCCCGCCACCGCCACCACCACCCGCCCTCATCGCTCGCTCCATCTGATGGCGTCGTCCTCCTTCTGGCTTGAATCTGCGTGGACGGCCGCACGGCGGTTGTTGTACCGTTTGCTGACGGTGGTGATGATGATGATGATGATGATCATGACGGCCGACAGCGGAGTTGCGGGACGAAGAGGAAGAGTTGTGGCGATGACGTAGAGGGCCACCTGGTCTATGACGCCGGCCTCCTCCTGAATGAAAGATGTACACAAATCCCACCTCAACTCTTATGTGTTTTTCCTTGTCACTTTTGCCCACGTCATAGATTCATCACTTTGGGCTTTTGGGTTTTAATAGAAAACCCTGTCTACACTGCTAGCAACGCAGAGCTGCAGGACATGGGGTCTAGTTTTAGTGTCTTGCTGAATATGGGTGGGAAATGAATGAATTCACACATGGCTCTTCTTTATGATGAACATGTGACATAATTCAATGCTTTCTAACATAGAGGCGGTTAACTACACGATTCCTTGTGTATTTCTCTTGAACCTTGTGTTGGAATGATGCTAAGGCAGCTCAAAGTTTGTCCTGCCATCAACACCAGATATTTCTGACTCTGTTACAATCCACCCTCTTGCAAGAAACTCTTACACACTTAACAAGTCATTAGGCTTTCCACATTGGATCCTGCCGACCATGAGCTAGACCGTTAGTTTAGGCCAGTGTTAGCGGCCCAGAGCTAGAGTCTGTTGGTATTTGGCTGTCCCATTGTCTGAGCCTCCCCCCTTCTCTCTCTCTCTCTGTCTCACACAACCCAGATGAAGTGGTATCTACTCTGGGAGAAGGAGCCTTTGGAAAGGTGGTGGAGTGCCTGGACAGAAACAAGTAAGTTTAAAGGACTGCCACCTCACAATCACAATTCTGTTGATCACTGTTTGGACTCACCGTGTGTGTGTGTGTGTGTGTGTGTGTGTGTGTGTGTGTGTGTGTGTGTGTGTGTGTGTGTGTGTGTGTGTGTGTGTGTGTGTGTGTGTGTGTGTGTGTGTGTGTGTGTGTGTGTGTGTGTGTGTGTGTGTGTGTGTGTGTGTGTGTGTGTGTGTGTGTGTGTGTGTGTGTGTGTGTGTGTGTGTGTGTGTGTGTGATAGAAATGAACGTGTGGCCCTGAAGATAGTGAAGAACATTGAGCGTTTCCGAGAAGCTGCGCAGTCTGAGATTGCGGTCTTGGGGGAGATTAACAGCCTGGATGATGACCACAGCTTGTGAGTCCCCCCCCCCCACTTCTTCCAGGAAGCAGGGATCGCTGAGACCCTGGATATTAGGAGACTCTCTTTCTGTCTTCTCCCATACATGTGACTCTCTTGATTACTGCTGACACTTTTACAATACAATACCATGGCACCCATCTAAGGGTCAATATGGAGAATTAGGTGCTATATGAACACTTCATCTCTCTTTCTCTCTCTCTCTCTCTCTCTCTCTCTCTCTCTCTCTCTCTCTCGTCCAGTGCATGTGTGAGGATGCTGGACTGGTTCGACCATCACGGGCACATATGCATTGTGTTTGAGCTGCTCGGCCTGAGCACCTTTGACTACCTGAGGGAGAACGACTTCCTGCCCTTCACGGTGGAGCAGATCAGACCCATGGCCTTCCAGATCTTCAGAGCGGTCTGCTGTGAGTACAGCCACCCCTGGCCGTAGCTTCTTCCACTCACATGGTGCATTCAGTTCAGCAAATCACTGACGCGATGTTGTAGAAATTTTAAATTTTAAAGCCATAGAATCCTGCATTTGGAAATGTAAACAGCAAATTCGTAAATTCTGTCAATTCGTAACATTGAGATATTATACTTTGAAAACAAGGTCGTCGGATTTTATTAGTTTTGAATGCGCCACTTTAAAATTCAAATTTGGCATTTGACGTTGTGCCATTTCAAAAACACAATTTAAAATATGTACATTGTTGCACACATTCAAAATACTATGCTCCATACTCGTATGTAAGAGGTCAAAAGACGGAGCAGAAAATGTCATTGATAAAAATTCAAACTGAAGCAGCAGGGTGTTCACAAGGACAGACCAAAGCAATCGAGACTGTCAGCGATCGAAGCGACCGTCGACCTCTCAGGGCGCGGTCTGTATGTCATGTGATCAAAGAGAGCAGCTGGAGAATGAAAACCCAACAGTGACAAACGGAGAACAGAAGAAGATGAGTGGTCTGTGTCAGTGAGCTGTACTCAAACTCCAGGCTCAACGAGCAGCGCCCTGATAGGCCCACAGTCGCTTTGATGTATTTTTTGAATGTGTGCAGCTTTACTTTTTGAATCTGAATAAGTGAACATTTAAAAAATACATTCAAAATCGTGTTTTTGAAATGGCAAATGGCAAAACTTGAAATGCCATGTTAGAATTTCAAAGAGGTGAATACAAAATGAATATATCCAGATGACCATGTTTTCAAGGTATATTTCAAATGTGATGAATTCAAAGGTATTTCCATATACAAAATCCAGTGGCCTTTAACATTCAAAACCTTATGTCAGTGATTTGCTGCCATCCCCTTCCTCCGGGTCCTTCATTGTATTGCTCCTGTAAACAGGTCTGATACTGCGACCGCATCACTCCCCTGACTTCTTTATTGTGCAGATTCTTTAGCTGCCTTGAATTCTCGCAGGCATGTCCACTTCCCCCCCCACAGTGTATTGCAAATTAACTTGGCCTCTCCCCCCTTAACAGTCCCCGTGACACCCTTTGTTTTGTTAATATCAGACCTGAAATCCTTTGTTATTGCCTGTGTTGTGAATGTCTCCCTATAAGAATCATGTATGCCCATTGTTCTTTCGAGCCTACTTGGTCAGTGCTGCCTGTCGGTCTTCCCCGTGATCCGTTAAAACCAAATTGAGGGTTTTAAAAGAAAGTATTTTTCATCATTCTGTGAGACTAGCCCCACAAGTTTGTAAAACCTTCATAAAACGGCGACATTGATAGTATATTACAACCACAAAACAATTTCAAGGAAAAGTCTCTACTCAGCATCATAACCCATATGGTGTGTGTGTGTGTGTGTGTGTGTGTGTGTGTGTGTGTGTGTGTGTGTGTGTGTGTGTGTGTGTGTGTATGCTTGTGCGTATGTGTGTGTGTGTGTGTGTGTGTGTGTGTGCTTAGTCCTTCATCGGAACAAGGTGACGCACACAGACCTGAAGCCAGAAAACATCCTGTTTGTGTGCTCGGACTACGAGATGGAGTACAACGACAGGCTGGTAAAGACCCCCGTTTCACTGCACACATGACCTGGTAGAAGAAGGGGTTGGGGGCGTGTTTGCTCACAGTGTGTCCCGTGTGGCTGTGTGTGGGCAACAGAAGCGGGATCAGAAGACCCTGAGGAGTCTGGATGTGAAGGTAGTGGACTTTGGCAACGCCACCTTCGACCACGACCACCACCCTTCTCTGGTGTCGACGCGCCACTACAGGGCCCCGGAAGTCATCCTGGGTACACGCACGCACACACACACACATACACACACACGCACGCACGCACGCACACACACATACACACACACACACACACACACACACACACACAGACGCACACACACACATACAGACACACACACACGCACACACACACAGACGCACGCACACACACACACACACACACACACACACACACACACACACACACACACGCACACACACACAGACGCACACACACACACACACACACACGCACACACACACGCACACACACACACACACACAGACGCACGCACACACACACACACACACAGCCGCACACAAACACGTGGGCACACGCACACACACACACACACACACAGACGCACACACACAAACACACACAGACGCACACACACAAACACACACAGACGCACACACACACATACAGACGGAGACTGTTTTCTCTAAAGCGTGTGTGTGTTCTCAGACCTTGGCTGGAACCAGGCGTGTGATGTGTGGAGTCTGGGCTGCATCATCATGGAGTTCTACCTGGGGCTGACACTGTTTCAGGTACACAGTCGGAACACACGTCATGCCTACCCACCCACGTTATAGTCCACACACACACACACACACACACACACACACACACACACACCTCACATTAATGCTGTTTGTCTCTCAGACACACGACAGTAAAGAGCACCTAGCCATGATGGAGAGAGTCCTGGGCCCCATCCCCCCCAGCCTCCTCAGCAAGACCAGGTACACACACACACACACACACACACACACACACACACACACACAAACACCCGACTAAGCAAAGGTATTGAATGAATACACCTACAGTATGTTTTAACGTGTGTGTGTGTGTGTGTGTGCGCATGCAGGAAGCGACGCTACGTGGACCGAGAGCGTCTGGACTGGGACGAGAACAGCTCCTCCGGCCGCTATGTCAGGAAGCACTGTAAACCACTGAAGGTACGACAGCACCCCTGCTCCACTAGCACCCTGTTCCACTAGCACCCTGCTCCACTAGCACCCTGCTCCACTAGCACTCTGCTCCACTAGCACCCTGCTCTACTAGCACCCTGCCCCACTAGCACTCTGCTCCACTAGCACCCTGCTCCACTAGCACTCTGCTCCACTAGCACCCTGCTCTACTAGCACCCTGCTCCATTAGCACCCTGCTCCACTAGCACCCTCTGCTCCACTAGCACTCTGCTCCACTAGCACCCTGCTCCACTAGCACTCTGCTCCACTAGCACCCTGGTCCACTAGCACCCTGCTCTACTAGCACCCTGCTCCATTAGCACCCTCTGCTCCACTAGCACTCTGCTCCACTAGCACCCTGCTCCACTAGCACCCTGCTCCACTAGCACCCTGCTCCATTAGCACCCTGCTCCACTAGCCACTAGCACCCTGCTCCGCTAGCACTCTGCTCCGCTAGCACTTTGCTCCACTAGCACCCTGCTCCACTAGCACTCTGCTCAACTAGCACCCTGCTCCACTAGCACTCTGCTCCGCTAGCACTCTGCTCCACTAGCACCCTGCTCCACTAGTACTCTGCTCCGCTAGCACTCTGCTCCGCTAGCACCCTGCTCTGCTAGCACTCTGCTCCACTAGCACCCTGCTCCGCTAGCACCCTGCTCCGCTAGCACTCTGCTCCACTAGCACTCTGCTCCACTAGCACTCTGCTCCACTAGCACTCTGCTCCACTAGCACTAGCTCCACTCTGACCCTGTGTGTGCCCTGTGTGTCCTTTGCAGCAGTACATGCAGAGTAGGAGCACGGCGCACCAGCAGCTGTTTGATCTGATCGGCAGCATGCTGGAGTACGACGTGTGCAGGCGCATCACCATGGAGGAGGCCCTGTGGCACCCCTTCTTCAATCACCTCAGGGCGGTGGGCTGCACGTGATGCCTGCGTGCACACACACACACACACACACACGCTCAGACACTCATATACATACACACATGCATACATGTATGTGTAAACACATACACACACACACACACACACACACAGCTATAATAACACAGCACAGCTCTACACCATTTCACTGTGTGCTCCAGAGGAGCGCTGATGTTTGGACTGTATCAGCCCTCAGTGTGGGAGTCTTTATGAGGCTCTTCTCAGGGTGTACAGCAACACTAACCGGCTGACGTTTAAACTCGGCTCCTCTGGCCGCTGGGCTAAACCTGCATAGTCGGTAGACCAGTTGACTGCTAAACTAGTCAGATGGCACACTTTCCTCATAGACTACAGCTCCTAAACCAGTGTTGGTATGCTTACCAGCGAAATGCACAGGGGTTTTTTGCTAAAAGAAAAAAAATATCCAGAGTTTGCAGGGTCAAACCAAAGTATTGTCATTTTTTCCACACAGTTGGACGACAATCCATGTTTGTAACGTGTTTCTGTGCATTTCTACACGGCCATGTTTTCTAGCATAATGTTTGACATGTATTTTCTATGTGTAAGTCACTACTGAAGCAGGCAGCGTTCGCCAACATCAGTGTTCAGGGTGAAGATTAAAATGTCAGGGTTTCAGGTCAGTTCATTTATATTGATTGTGTCTTTGGTGTTCCTCTCTTAACAAGGTGGGGAGTTGCTGCAGTCCTTTTAAGGAAACTGTTCTGTTTGTCTATAACTCAGGTCTGCCCATTAAGGCAACTTATTTATTTACCTTATAAATGACAATGGCAAGTTTTATGTTTGGGGTTGAGTTCTGTTGAAAACTATTTTGTTTGAGAATAAAAATATTTCATATGTTGAAAAGGTATTCTCCTGTATTTTGTATTATTTTGACAAGTTAACTTTTCTTCATAGTCTTCTGATATAGTGGATACTTTAAGAACCAGACAAGTATAACATTTAAAACCTGTGTGTTGAAAGCAATAATAACTTACATTTACATTTAGCAGACACTTTTATCCAAAGCAACTTACAAAAAGTTAATTTGTCTGAAGAAGGTGAAACAGTTCATTGCTGTTAATATAGTAAGAAAGTCACCAGAACAAGTTTCAAGCAGTTGCTAGATTAACCATTGATAATATACAACATCTCTGCCAAGTTACAAAGAGCGATTATAAAGTGCCAAGACGTACAACAAATGACAGTATGAGGGGAGGTTTTTTTTTAAATTTTTTTTTAGTCCTAATGATATTATGGCGCCAAATAGTGGAAACAGGCCAATCGTAGTATATGTTCATTTCAAGAAAACACTGAAGTATTTTAGATATCACTTGGTAACACTTTACAGTTCGGGTAGGCCTACAGTCATTTTTAACATTAATTGACAAAAGTTAAGGTTGTAGCATAGAGGTCAGCGTTAGTGGATTAACCTTAACCCTGTTAAATAATGTGTAAATGAATACCGTAGTTAACTTGAACATAAAGGGTAGTGAACATGAACACCATTATTAAATGACTGAATACGTAATAAGTGTTAGCCTACAGGATATATAGGCTCCTCACTGCAGTGCTAATGGGTGGGACCGTCCAGCCGGCAGCCGCACTCCCGGCTCCGGTCCAGCCGGGCCGCAAGTCCAAGCAGCCTCTGGCATTACGGTAACACCCCTGGTGTTACTGAAGTAGGAACGACAACAACTGTAACGATCGAAAAACGCAATTAGGTGTCACTGCACGATCTTCTGCACCTAAACTTTACCCTCACTTTAATACATAACCGTAACCTTACCATTACACCTAAACCTAACCATAATCCAACCACCCAACCGTAAACCCTAAACCTTACTCTAACCATAACTCAGTTGATTGGCCAATATAAAACTCAATCAGTTGGACGAGGTCAAGCTCCAGCCATCTGCCTCTGCAGCGAGCACCACCACGGTGTCTCCTGAGCTAGCTGTCTAATTCGAGACTACTGTCTAATAGGTCTAAATGTATAATATGCACGTTTCCTGACACAACAGATTATAGTTTAGGCTGCGCTGCTCCTATTACATATACATCGTTCTCCAAACATAATCAATAAAGTATGCGAAATGAGCATGTGTGACTCAAACTTTAGGCTAACGTTTTAATCCATTGCTGCTTTTATTACTTCCATTGCTGCTTTTATTTTATACCGTGATGCACTCAGTTTATTTTATTGTATTTTTTTTTTAATGATTATTTTCCTTCCATGTATGAACGGGCCTCCTCCAAAACATGCCACTGTACAGTATGACTGTAACTGTATTGTAACGTACTGCACATTTGATAATAAACGACTTGAACTTCAACTTCAACTAACTTTGGGAGGATGTAGGCTACTATTAATAAACATAGGGGTTTATCAAGTCCAGTTTCGAGACTGGATAATATTTCCTACTTGTATTATTTTTTTAAATAAACAAGACATCCAACGTCAAGAATAAAAATGAAACACTCAAATAACAAATATTCCCACACAGACGTTTATAAATTGGGATAACACATTTGATCTCACCTGTTGAAGACCCCGCCCCCCCCCCCCCCCCCCCCCCCCCCCCCCCCCCCCATGGCCCCTTAAAGGAACCAGGTGCAGGTGCGTGTTTTCAACAACCTCCCAGGTTACCATCCGAAGGTTCTAGACATGTTTTATTTCGCTCATAACTAGTGGCACGAATGAAAAAAAAAGTGTTTAATATTTTAGAGACAATGTACGTACGCTATTGAGAAGTTAAGGGGCTGCATGTGTTGAAACCATATAGGCCTGCGTGCTTTTTTATGTTTCAGGAGCAGATGTGTTTGCTTGAGTGGTCCCGCTTACCGAGTGTTTAGGATTTGTTTATTTTGTTCACTAGTTTTGTTGGATTATGTGACGTGCCACAATAGTAGGATTTTAAAATTCAAGAGTGTTTTAACCTAATTAAGATTGTTTGAGTGTGTCGGGTGTGTTGATCGAGTTTTTGGTGTAGTCTAGTGTTGAGGCGAGTGCCTGCGCGTTCTCCCGTTTATAACTTCTCTGCGATTGTTGAGCCGGAGGCAATGAAAGAAGAGATTGCTGCCGCTGTGTTCTTCATCGCCCGCTTGGTGAAGAGATACGGCAGTCTCGATGGTGACGGTAGGGAGCGTTTCGCAGCCGCACTGACGTCTGTGCTGTTTGAGACCTACAAAAACCACTGGGTGCACAGCACTCCCAGCAAAGGACAGGCGTACAGGTGTGTACAACTACCAACTAAACGGGCGCTAAAGTAGTGAATATTCTGCAAAACGATCTTTGCACACTGAATCGCTTTTGTTAGGGATTTTCATACGTTCAGCTGTGAAGGATGACATGGGCAACAGCATCATCATTGCTCCAAAATGCCTATTTTGTATCGTCTTGGAAGGTGCCTTCGGATGAACCGAGTCCAGCTGAGGGACCCCGTGTTGGAGCGGTCCTGTGTGCGGAGCGGCGTGCAGTACGAGGGTCTGGGCCTGCCCAGGGAGCTCACGCTGTGGGTGGATCCAGGGGAAGTGTCCTGCAGGTAGGACTCTGGGGTTGTGATGCCAAACCAAACAACCCCATCATCATGAACCATGTTGAACTCGTATTGTAGCATGAAAGTCTGAATTGAACCCGGTGTGCTGCAAACTAAAGACTACTACTCTCCCAAATGATGCACCTGAATAGTACTTGTACATCAGACTGCATCATGGGATTGTTTTTTTTGGCAATACTCAGCCATTTTGAGTAGTAGTAGTGGTAGTATTAGTAGCTGAATCCCAAATAAATGTAAATATACCTTAATCTAGGCGAATCAACACTTTGTTTCGCATGAGAAACGGTGTGGCAGTTTCAAATGCAACAATGACTCCTCATTATAACAAACAATGTCCCAATTATTGCAGAACAATGACCAAAACACCATTACTATGACTAACAGCCCTATACTTCTGAAATGGGCGGGCAGGTGTACATTTTGATTTGACGCCCTATTGAATTGTCTATATCAGGGGAGGGAACCATAGTCCTGTGACTCACAGCCGACCGGCTCTGGGTTCGAAACACAAATGTCTTCAAGCCACCCCACGTCGCTGTCAAAGTCACCAAAGCCCTACCTTCTCATGAATGATGTGGTTCCAAAATCACTGAGGTTTTTTTTTTTTTTTTTGGAGAAAAAAAAAAAGTGTTGGCGCCACTCTCTCCATTTTGTCAAAAAATAATTCTGGTGGGATGACACGTAAACACTGCACTACTCTCCAGGTACACGTAAACACTGTGCACTACTCTCCAGGTACACGTAAACACTGTGCACTACTCTCCAGGTACACGTAAACACTGTGCACTACTCTCCAGGTACATGTAAACACTGCACTACTCTCCAGGTACACATAAACACTGTGCACTACTCTCCACATGTAAACACTGTGCACTACTCTCCAGGTACACGTAAACACTGTGCACTACTCTCCAGGTACATGTAAACAATGCACTACTCTCCAGGTACACGTAAACACTGTGCACTACTCTCCAGGTACACGTAAACACTGTGCACTACTCTCCAGGTACACGTAAACACTGTGCACTACTCTCCAGGTACATGTAAACACTGTGCACTACTCTCCAGGTACACGTAAACACTGTGCACTACTCTCCAGGTACACGTAAACACTGTGCACTACTCTCCAGGTACACGTAAACACTGTGCACTACTCTCCAGGTACATGTAAACACTGCACTACTCTCCAGGTACACGTAAACACTGTGCACTACTCTCCAGGTACATGTAAACACTGCACTACTCTCCAGGTACACGTAAACACTGTGCACTACTCTCCAGGTACACGTATACACTGCACTACTCTCCAGGTACACGTAAACACTGTGCACTACTCTCCAGGTACACGTAAACACTGTGCACTACTCTCCAGGTACACGTAAACACTGTGCACTACTCTCCAGGTACAAGTAAACACTGTGCACTACTCTCCAGGTACACGTAATCACTGCACTACTCTCCAGGTACACGTAAACACTGTGCACTACTCTCCAGGTACACGTAAACACTGTGCACTACTCTCCAGGTACACGTAAACACTGTGCACTACTCTCCAGGTACACGTAAACACTGTGCACTACTCTCCAGGTACACGTAAACACTGTGCACTACTCTCCAGGTGCACGTAAACACTGTGCACTACTCTCCAGGTACACGTAAACACTGTGCACTACTCTCCAGGTACACGTAAACACTGTGCACTACTCTCCAGGTACACGTAAACACTGTGCACTACTCTCCAGGTACACGTAAACACTGTGCACTACTCTCCACACGTAAACACTGTGCACTACTCTCCAGGTACGGCGAGCACAGCGCTCCCTTCTGCGTGTCGCTGCTGAGCGGCTGCCACCGCAGCGACCGCCAGTTCTCTCGCCGCATCCAGGAGGCGGTGGAGCGGGCCGACCGGGACATCCCCTCCGGGGCGTCCTCGGAGGACGACAACGCGGACGACAACGACGACGACGAAGGCGGTGGCGGCGGTGACGAAGAGGAGGGGGAGGACGTGAGCGGAGATGCCACCAGCCTGAGCAGCTGCAGCAGCAGCGCCCCGTCGGTGGCCCCCTGTCCCGTCTCGGCCCCCCTGCCGAGACCGGAGCACAAGACGATCCCCACGGTCAGCAACCCCAACAGCATCTACCAGGTAGGTAGGGGGGCACAGCGGCACCACCTTGATGTTCAGATGGGATGGGATGTGGTGCATCCCCCTGGGGCGACCCTTGGTTGGTTTGGAAGGCTGTTGTTCTATGTGCTTTTTAAAAACACACACAGGAATCCAGATCCTTTTACCTCCTTTTTTGAAAGTACAGTCAATTTCTTTTTTAAATTTTGTCAAGTACCATCGGAAATGAGTTGGAACTCTGCAAAAGCATAATTGCGGACATTGAATGTCCCCTCGCACTTGAATGCAAATAAATATCGATGTCACAAAACTGTGCCGAACATGTAGTTCTGTTTCCCCCCCAACCAACGCTGGCTCCTATCGTTTCTCCTCAGTTCAATGAGTTTGCTGCTGGCGCGCCCCAGACCTGGGTAACCTACCCCAAGAGGAAGGCTTTTACCGGGGATGGATTCCCTCATCACTTCCCTGCAGCTGCTGCTGCTCTTCCTCCTCCTCCTCTCCCTCCTGGCGCCCAGTTCCACGGGCAGAAGGCGTTTAAATCCCACCGACCAAGTTTCTCCTTTTCTGGGCCTCGTGTTGACAAGTACCACTGGGTGAGCAAGTCCCGCTCATAGACAGACCAAATCTGGAACCTGGAAAGCACAATTTGTCAAAAGTGCACAATACCACTGTAGTCAGCTGCTAATTAACTTGAGTCAAAGAATTATGGAACCTTTTTACAGGATAAAAGAACATTAAGATTTGACACAATAGTTGTCTTGAAGGTTGGGTTTTTAAAGGATAGCTGTTTCATGATTTCAAGTGTGAAGATAATGGTTTAAAGTAATGCTGCTTAAGCATGTTTTAAAAATTTCTATTTTAAATAAAAAACTTCTAAATGTCGTCTTTTAAAGTAATCTAAATGTGTATCGGATGTAAATAAATGGTTAACAAAAAATGTCTTGCCTGTGTCTTCATCTTGCAGTAGCCTATGAAGATTGAAATGTAATATGGAGTGCTAACCTGCACTGAGATGGTTGTACTGAAGGATGTGTATGACCATGCCTGCCAGATGATCGAATGATCAAGATATTTTCCAAAGTGAAGTTGAGGATATCTTGCGGAGTGTTTCAGAGGTTATAAATCACGATGCAGGACACATCTCAGAATCAAAAGTGGTGTTTAACAGGTTTTTTGGAAACGGGCAGGTAGCTTTACTACTGTGGTGGAAAAAAAAATCTTTGCTGTGAAAAGGCCATTCCACGGACAAAGTGCATTTGAGCTAAAAGCAGTAATATGCTAGTTCTGGATGAACATATCTGAACTCTTTAACTATGAAACGGAGGGATTGCAATGGGCTCAGAATCAGTGGTTTGGCGTTTTCTAATGGAACAGGCATTGAGGTATTTGCAGAGCCGCTGCAACAGATGTGGGCCTACAGTGTTTTTACGAATGACCGTTAAACTGTTAACACTGTTGGTGGGTGCATGGTCCTTTGGATCCTTCCGTTAATGGGTAGGTGGGTAATAAGGTTAGGTTTGAAAAGATCAATTGTTTATTTCGCTTTTTGTCCCTCACGAAGAGTTGCGAAGTGTTTTGTTTTGAGAGCCGAGCAGATTGTGACATCTTGGGACACAACCGATTCGTAGTGGCCTCCCTCGTGTTGGGTTTATTTATGTAACTAAGTGCGACTGATCAACTCGACTGATCAACGCAGCACGCAACTATAGAAGAGGATCGTCGGCTACGGCTGTACAAATAATAGCAATGAAACAAATTAGTCTAACACGGAGTACTGTACACATCCGGGTGTGTTTGAGAATAAGGAACAAAATATGCGTAAAATGAAGTGGCCAACAATGCCCGTGTGACGATATTTTCTGTTCAACAATGCCCGTGTGGGGTTATATTCCTTACAATACAGCAAAGCTAGTTTGTTTTTGTCAGCTCATAAAAGTGACGAATAGAAAGTCTCCTTCATATCGAGGCCCGCCCTCGGTGGCCTATCACATCTGTTGTTATTGTAACGTCTTGTAGTTCTCGCTCACATCCGGTGATATATATTTTGCCACGAGTTAGCGGCGAATTCGGAGTGTCCATCTTGAGAAGCAAGTCACCGTCTCCTCTGTCTCAGAAGTAAGCGCATGTTTTGCTTCATTTTCCACAAAAGCTGTTTTGTAAAGTGATTGCGTGATTCTGGTTCTTCGGGCTTCTATTCATCCTCCGACTTGCGTATATCCGTAGTTTAGTAGCTAGCTAGCCTGTTGTCTGTTATGATTAGCAAGAATGCCGTGCTAAGCTAACGCGCTTGATTGAGAGGGCCGCAAGAGGCTTTTCCCAGAACCCTGTCCTGGATGTGTGCATATATCATAACAAATAGAGCATCTATGGCCATTTAGTGTGCATACGATTTCAGATGAGATTGTACTACACCGTTATCACCGTCAAGGTGTTTGTGTACCGGTGCACGGAGAGCGGCTGGGTGCAGGTTTGTGCCCGGGCCTGCACCGCGCATTGAGCGGTAAGGGAGCTCATAAAGCGCGCCCGGCTTGAATACTCAAAATGGAGAGGTGTGTTGTATCAACTAACAAAACCGCTACAATCGATTCACTCGCGGCTATTTAACCTGAAGCATTTATTTCAATCTGCGTTCACTTTGGGCGTTATCTTGCCCAATATTTTAGTTTTACAAGAACGACGACGTTTTTTCCGTATTCGACTTAAGCCTTTGGTTTCCATTTCAATACAAAGTGAAAGAGAACCATTTACTCCTATTTGAGGAGTGACTTGTGTCCACATCGTTGCATCGAACGGACGGTTGAATTTATTTTGGTACATTTTCGGTTTATCCATCTTTGTTGTTGTTCTTTGAAGGTAACTAATTGTTACCTAAACGATTGTTGGAGTGCAGCATGCGCACTAAGCTCGGGGATTGTATCTGTTTTGTCCCTTAGCCCCCCATCCATCACAATGAGCGACACCGAAAATCAGTTCATGGAGACTTCCGAGCAGAATGGCAACGAGGGAGAGGAGGAGCAGAACGGAGCAGAGCAAGAGGAGTTTGCTGTCCCAGAAGTAGAAGGAGAAGGCGAAGGAGATGCAGAGGCTGATGCTGATGCAGAGGCGGAAGAAACGCAGGAGGAAGCCGGGGACGGTGGAAAAATCAACGCGAGCAAAGGAGAGGACGATGCTGGGTAAGAAGACTGAGCCTGGGAAAGGAGAACACCATGTCCTAATTTGACAGTACTTTACAGAACAACGCACGTGCTTCTCTATTTACCGTTTGGGCTCACCACGACATTCGGTATCCAATAGGATCCAGCTCTGTTTTACTGTAAACTTCAACTGGATAACTGGAAAATTCAGTGGTTCAAATTCAAGGTCCCAGTAGAATCCGCACTGTTTTCTTTTCCTCCAGTTCATGTGAAGTAGCATTTCGTAGGTTCTCATGTGTGAATGGCTTTTTTGTAGGTAGTAATAGTATTTATGTTTAGAAAATATTGCAGGCGTTTCTACTCTAGTTGTAATGTGTTGATTTGATGGCAACGGCAGTTCATATTTGCCTTCATTTGGGCAGCCTATTGAATGTTTATCACATTGGGGATGTCAACATGTTACTATAGAGCAAACTGAAAATAATGTCAATGGGAGAGTCAAGTCGAAGTAACGACCCGCACCGTCTCTACAGTAAAATGTTTGTAGGCGGTCTGAGCTGGGACACCAGTAAAAAGGACCTGAAGGACTACTTTTCAAAGTTTGGCGAAGTCTCGGACTGCACCATCAAAATGGACGCCAGCACGGGGCGTTCCCGGGGCTTTGGGTTTGTCCTGTTCAAAGATTCCTCCAGTGTGGACAAGGTGGGCTGTTTTGCGACTTGCTATACTTGCCTGCTTGTACAGAGTATTTTGTTAAACCTGTCATGGTTGCCCCAGTAAAATGCCTCGTCCATTATACGCTGCTGCATCTTGTATCATTATGAAAAATAACGGCGCATGCATTCACCCAACATTTTTAATTACTGCCCTTACTATTTGAACAGGTCGATGGAGCCATATTGTTTTCCTCTAATTTTGTGTGCAATGTGTTTCTTTGCCTGTGTAGGTCCTAGAGCAGAGCGAACACAGACTCGACGGACGTCAAATTGACCCTAAGCGGGCCATGGCGATGAAGAAGGAGCCTGCGAAAAAGATCTTTGTTGGAGGGCTGAATCCTGAGGCCACAGACGAAACCATCAGGGATTATTTTGGCACCTTTGGCGAGGTTTGTATGGTGTCATGTTGCATGGTACTCCTGACATTTTTAGAACTGTTATCCGCTGTATTTTCAGTATGTTCTAGTGGGCCTTTACATTTAAGGCATTCAGCAGACGCTTTTATCCCAAGCGAAAACTACATTTGTCAGAACAAAAAGTACATTTGTCAGTATCATGTATGGGGAAATGTTTGTAAATTTGTTTTTCTGTAACCTACATTATATTGATTGTTTTGTTTTACTTAAAATGACATGGCTGGAGAAATGTGTCATATTTGTTTTTGTTTTTTTAAACCTGTATTGGTAGTTTTATTGACTTTCAATGACGAAGTGTCTTATGAAGTGGGTTCTAAAATATCCTCAGCATTGATTAATTGGCACTAGTCAACATCTTTGCAAAGTCTTATGTTTTGTATCCATTTGTATTGTTAAGATTGAGACCATCGAGCTGCCAGTTGACCCCAAGACGAAGAAGAGGAGGGGCTTCATCTTCATCACATACAAAGACGAGGCCAGCGTCAAGAAGTGTCTGGAGAACAAATTCCACACAGTGGAGGGCAGCAAGGTACTGACTGACAGCTTCTGGAATACTGTATATCGCATGGTATACGAAAGCAGGAAAGTCTAGGGTCCTTGAATGACAAATATTCATGTTGTGCCTTCTGTCCACAGTGTGAGTTGAAGATCGCCCAGCCCAAAGATGTGTACCAGCAGCAGCAGTACGGAGGAGGCCGGGGGGGCTACAGTGGTGGTCGTGGTGGAAGGTGGCGCGGCGGTGGAGGAGGTGGAGGTAAGGGCGCTGATAGATCTTTATTGTGCTCCTCCCCCATAGCATATAATGGTTGCACTCAAAAGGCAAAGGCGAACATGCCAGTCAGTTTCCAGGTACCAAGTATTGGTAGGGCAGATTATTTGACAGCCAGGTGTGGATAAATGCCCCCCCCCCTTTTTTTTTTTTTTTTTTTTTAATTCTCAGCCCAAAGCCAAGGGTGGAACCAAGGCTATGGTAACTACTGGAACCAGGGCTACGGTAACCAGGGAGGTTACGGTGGCTATGGTGGATATGGCGGCTACGACTATGGCTCAGGCTACTATGGTGGATACGGCGGCGCTTATGATTACAGTAAGTACCCAGATACTAGGGATGCACCAGTAGTGTAAACGGCAACATCTGGATTACCCAAAACCCCATCTCCCATATAGTTGTAACCAGGGCATAGCAAATGGATCTACCCTTTCAGATCTACCTCACTATTGTAATGGGTTGGGGGTGTAGTTTTCTTTAGTAAAAAACAAACAAAAAAATATATTTATGATATCCCTATCAAAGTAAGATGGGCCAGATGTAATGGGCTAGGATTTAGGCTAACATGTTCTAGTGGTGCATCCCTGGTTCACGCACACGGCAACACCGAACGCCCCGCGCGCTGGCTGGCTGGCAGCGCTGTGGCATGTGGCTGGCCTGACGGGTGGAGCTGCCTGACTGTTTGACTTGTCTGTGCTCTAAGGTACTCAGTGGCCTCTCTCTCTGTCCCCCGCAGACCAGGGCAGTGCCAGCTTTGGGAAAACTCCAAGACGGGGAGGCCACCAGACTAGCTACAAGCCATACTGATCACATTGTAGTGCAAGGTATGCTATGTCTTCATAGTCAACACTTGTGACTACTACAGCTGTCATGGCACACTTGGGTGGGGACATTGGGGGTCATCATAGTGGACAGGCTGTAGAATATTAATTATGTAACCATTACTGAATCTATTTTTTATTTGGCCAATGTGGCAAAGCTGGCAGTGAACTGCGTTACTCTTTTTAAAATTAAATTGACCAAAATTGAACGCATCAACCTCTTCACTATATGGGCCCTTGTTAGTTTCTAATGTAATGTTAAAAGTGCCTGGGATTAATTGTATTAGTATAGTGAGAAATTGGCCCGTTACCCCCTCCTAATACATCCCCCCTCTTTGGCTGTAGATGTATATGAGGTTGCAGGAGAGAACCTGATTACTACTACTACTACTACTACTACTACAATACACCATAAACACTAGTAAAAGACGATGGCTTTAGAATTGGGTCAAGGTGGACCACAAGCCCATGGGTTTTGCTTATCTGGGAGATGGGAGGCTATCTGCTTTTCAGCTGCTAAGCATCTTCAAACTTAAGGGATGGTTCAGGATCTTAAAAAGCTTGTCTGCTCATGACCCAGGAAGACTTTCAGACCCGGCAAATAATTGGTTGTATTACATTGTGATGCATCTTGGATACATAGGGCATATTTTGGTCATTTCCAATGCCTGTACACATTATTGGGGTTTAAAAGTTCTCCAAAGGCATGCGCAACAGTCGACTACCATCTTGTCTTGCCAGCCGTTGGACTTAAATTGCCGATCGCTTTAATCTATTTGCATCTCGAGTGTCATAAAAGCACACCTACCCTCTAGTCAGCGGCACAGGCTTGTTTCAACACCTGAATCATCCCTTCATCCTGGGGTCTCTTCCTTTGCTTCTGCCTCCCTAACAACATGCTGCCGAGAGCGCCAAATGCTGCCACGCTGTGCCCTCAACTAACATGAGCTCTGGCCCACGCAACAAATCCATGATCTCAATCCAGTCTTGGGTGCTATGTTCTTACACTTTTTGGTTTGTCTGTTGGTGTCAATTTTATATCAATTCTTAAGAGGAAAAAAAAAGTGTCTTCAATTGATTGCAACGTAATATACTGTGATTTACGGCAACAAATGTCAACATTTACTGGGAAAAGCTCCAAAATTAGGATATTTCTGAAGACTAACTTTTTGTGGCGGATCAGTTGAGCATTCATTGTAGTAATATGCTGAACTATCCCCCTCCTGATGGTCACAGCAGGTCACTACTGTGACCTGTTCTCAAACTTGGCCATATCAATGATCCTCTTGTCCACAGGGGAGCTCTAGTTACCTCACCACTAGTTAAGACACGGTTAGCATCTTTCCAATGAGGGGTTATAAATATCTTAAGTGGTGAATGCAAAGTTGGATGACGGTAAGCAAGCGGTTTCTAGGTGACACTGGATGGAACCAGCATTGTTTTGCATCAAGTGGAATAACTGCCCACTGTATGGGGTTAAACGTTACCGTGGTGCACTGGTGGTGGAGTGCACGGGACAGTCCACCGACGGCTGTGGCAGTTATAGTCGCCGTTTGGCCCAGTCATTGGTGTGGACGCGCAGTTTCCACACTGCTGAGTTTTGAAATTTCAGAGGTACACGGCAGATCACCGGATGAACTGCGCAATCTGTGATCAGAGTTTTTGGGACGCGCAGTTCTCACAAGGTGACTTAAATTCGGTTTGCATCCCCAGCACGTGCTCCCTCCCGCATGGGAAGCCAAACTGCAATGATGCAGCCCACCACCACATGAGAAATCGCTTCCAAACTCGCTGTCAATTTCCCCACAAGAACCGTATCAACCACACACACACCCACAAAGCTGGCAGAGCCAAAGTGTGCCCAGGTCACAGTCAAAACACATTAGGCATACAATGCGGTAGTACCTATTATTATTATTATTATTATTATTATTATTATTATTATTAATAATGCATTACGTTTTCCAGATTAATCGAGTTACGTTGAAAGCCTGATGGATGTCGACAGTAATGGACCATATCATGGTTTGCTGAATGTCTCATGTTCTGCTCAGAGCAGTACATTGTAACAATATGTAACTGCAGTTACTGTTGCTTGTTTAGCATTATATATTCATAGATGGTTTTAGGTGTTTGCATACACATACACATTGATCTTTATTTTTGGCAGACTTTTATCTGATATTGCAATTATGAAATACATGATTACAACAATTCAATTTTATCAACGGTGTGGACGACAATTTGCTGAGGTCAGTTTGTTCCAAAAGCTTAAATATGGAATGAAGTGTCTTTAAAATATGCAATTCTATTAAGAATTGAAATATTAATTGGCCAGCATCAAAGTTATTGCTTCTTTTGTTTTGGCCTAAATTGGTAGGCTACATATTAATTTGGTTTGAATATTTCTCCTCTTCCTCAGTGCTCAAGTGATCCAGTGTAAGACGAATTGGACTTGCGGTAGCCTGGCGGGGACACAAGACTCGACTCAACTTTTATGGCAGACGACCATTTTGTACAGAAACCATCAGAATAAAATGTAACTTTTTCAATTTTTTTTTTAACCTGTCATGTTTTTGTTTTTCCCTTAGATTTGTTGTTTTTTTTTCTCCCCACATTTCCACCACTGGAAGTGTAAATTTTACCGTACTTTTTGGTACCTTTTTGATTCTAATGTATTGTAAGGGTTGTATTTTACATGTCTGCTGGCTTTACAGGACAAAACATTGATGCTGTAAAGGAGCTTTTTTTTTTTGTTTTGTTTTTGAAGAAAAAAATAAACATTTTTCAGTAATTTTTTTCCCCCGTTCTGGTGCTTCCAGACTCCTGAGGCAAGTTTTAAGTTCACCTGGCAGGGCACAAGGTGACATGTGTGTCCTCTGCAGTAGGGTCTAGTAAAGTGGCCATGGTTACCGGATTAATGGAACAATTATGACTAAACTAAATTCCACTCGTCCTTCCACCAGGAACAAAAAAAAAAAACTTTTTTAAATTCAAAATGTTAAATCTTTCCTCCCCTGACCATATGGCCATTGTTGGTATATTATAATTCATTGTAAATAGACTTGTAACTGCGAAAGGGAATGCTTGCATCTTTTGTGTCCTTGTCAACCGGTGGGCACTTTTCTGGATGTTTTGAAACCAAGCGCCAAGCGTGGCATCTTCAGATATAATGACTAATGCGGAGGAGGGCTTGTTGCTCATATGGACTGCTGTCGTGTTTATGCGTCTGGGGGGAGGGAGGGGTGGTTCTTTTCGCTTCTGTGTTGACTTAATTTGTGTGGTATGCCATTTGTTTTAAGTGATAGCTCTGGAATTAGATGTCTACAAAGTTTGTTTATAGGACCAGGCCCTCTGGGGTCTACACAAACTAGTGTATTTGGCAGTTTGTTAGTAATAAAAAAAAAAATTTGGTTTAAGTGTCTTCTAATGCTTAACGTTACTGTTAATGGTAATGCACACTGTTTGTAACCGGAGACCACTTTGTTCTGATTCATTTTGGTTTTTCAGTGTCAACATTTTATGGTTGCTGTGATACTTAAGTCTTAAAGATGGCTGAGAATCCCAATTGGCTAGTAGGCTATAATTCTAAAGTTTGTATTGTGCCGGTTGATTTGAAACATGACTTGGCAGCCATGTTGCACTCATCCCCCCCTCCCACGTGCAAGCACCTAGTATCTGCAAAGCTACAGGACACTAATTGTACCTTTTAGTGTATGCCATTTAACTACTGGACCAATTTGCTTATTGCTATATTAATTCAATTTCACAGTATGAAAACAAGACTCATTGGTCAAATCTCGTGCAATGATGAACTCCACGAAGAGAGATGACCACGTGTAGCCTGTACTGCCAATGGACCGGGAGTGACTAGTCAAAATGTGGGACCTTTTCGGATACTGTCAAGGGCAGAGTACAGTGGCCCTTGACAGTATAGATGGGTTATTAACCAGGAGTCTTAAGTCATCGGTCCGAAAACGGGCATTGACTTATTGGCTACTGATTGTTTTTTTCCCCCCCATCCTGGGCGTTTCGCCTTGTTGCACAGTGGTACTGCGCCTCTGAGTACAACGGAAATGCCCGAGAAGTTGTATAAGGACAGTCCACATGCAACCAAACTACAGGCGTCAATGTTGGCTGCAAACATTGATGGCCATAGAGCAAAACCTGCAAATTGATCCAGGAAAAGTGGGGAAAACTATCCAACCGGAACTTTGAGAGGCTCTAATATCTCGTCGGTATTGTTAACACAATGTAGCCCAAAACGGTGTACTGTATTGGGAATCCTTAAAAATTGCATTCGGCAAGAAAGCAATTTTAAGGATTATCAAAGTGAAAACATATCCTACAATTATGATATGATCTGCATACAATTCGTGTGAGGTAACATAAAATATCAGCATGCGGCCGGCGATCGAAATTGAAAACGGCCTACTGGCCATATTTTCAATTTGGCGGGTTTAGCGCTCCAGTGGGATATTGAAGCGTCAGGTTTTGATAAATCGCATGAGTGTTATGTCAGTAAGCATGCCAGTAAATAATAACTTTCGTATTTCAGGTTTCGGTAGTAGACTATGGGCTACGCTGGGTCCAGCCGGAAACTATGTATATTTTTTCAATTTTAATGACAGCGCAAAGCTTGTTTTCAGATGAGCTGAATGGAGGGAGGCTGGTTGGATGATTCCGGTCTAATCCATTCCTGCAGACGGGGTGATGGTATGTCCAGCTGTGCCTTCCTCTATCAGAACCGCTGCCCGTACCAGTGTGTCCTACACAAAAGACGTTTCTTTACTTGGAATACCCATGGTGAAATCTCTTTCCAGGGACTAATGAACGCAGCAATGTCATGATTAGCTATGAGCCATCAAGCTACGCTAACCTAGTCGTGGACATGTAAAATCGAGCCCAACAGGCAGGCTACCATGTAACCTTGATCCCAGGAGCTCTCACCTCACCACGTCTTTCGTTTTACCTGCTTCTTGCTATGCTATTAATAGGCAGACTGTTAACTGGCTCCAGGTCACCTGTGCATGGTACAAGGCCCTCCTCATAGCCCTTTCCTTTTTAAGCCCCCACTCTTGGATGCCTCTAGCTCCTGCTGAAAAACAGGGACATGTGGTAGAAAAGTCCTCAAACTATATCCTTTTGACTGTGTGCACAATTATTAGGCAAGTGAGTATTTGGACCATATTATGCATATTTTCCTCCAAGCTGTTTAAACTTCAATGCTTATTTGGAATTAAGCATATCAGGTGACGTGTATTTGTGCAATGATGGCAGGTTATTAGGCAGGTTGTTTTCCTCAGACAAAATGAGCCAAAAAAGAGATTTACCTGACTCTGAAAGGTAAAAAAAATTAAAAAGCCTTTCAGGGGAATGCATCACTCTTGAAATTGCTAAAATATTGGGGGGTGATCACCGAACCATCAGACGTTTTGTTGCCAATAATCAATCAGGTCACAAGAAACGTGTTGGGGAAAAAAAGACGCAAATGAACTGCCAACAATTTGAGAAGAATCAAACGTGAAGCAGGAACCCATTATCCTCCAGTGGTGTCATATTCCAGAACTGCAACCTACCTGGAGTGTCCAGAAGTATAAGGTGTTCAGTGCTCAGAGACACGGCCAAGGTAAGGAAGGCTGAAACTGGCCAAAGGTTGAAAGGTTTTATGGACTGAGGAGAGGAGAGTGTCCCTTGGTGGACCAGATGGATGGGCCCGTGGCTTTGATTCAGACGCCAGCAAGGTGGAGGTGGGGTACTGGTATGGGCTGGTATTATTAAGGATGAGCTATTTGAACCTTTTCAGGTGGAAGATGGATTTAAAATCAACTCCCAAACCTTTTTAGAAAACACTTTCTTCAAGCAGCGGTCCAGGAAAAAGTCTACATCTTTCAAGAAGGCCATGATTTTTATGCAGGACAATGCTCCACCGCATGCGTCCAAATAATCCACTGCGTGGCTAGCCAGTAAAGACCTTAAAGATCAAAGAATAAGGACATGGCCCCCTTGCTCACCTGACCTAAATCCTTATTGAGAACTTGTGGGCCCTCATAAATGGGACATTTACAATGAGGGAAGACAACACCCCTCTCTGAACAGCGTCTGGGAGGCTGTGGTTGCTGCTGCTGCTAAATTTAATTTGGAAATGTCAGAAATGTTTATTTGTTTATTTTTAAGTTGTTTGTTTGTTATTATCACAACAGATTAAAATAAACAAGTGAGATGGAAAAAAAGTTTTTCATTTAGTTATTAATTTAGTAATTCTGCACACCAATAGCTGCCCAATAATTTATTTGTTATGTTTATTATTGTAATGTTTATTAACATTTTGGATTGACTGAGACTAACTACCTAACTACTCAACTTGTTCAACAATAAAATTAATCCTCAAAAATACAATTGTACACACAGTGTAGTTCCTCTGCTGCATTGTGGAGCAATAGAAATACTTCACCACTCCAATCTGATTAAAGAAGTTGCTGGAGGAGCCAGCGCAGAGGTAACATGACTTTGGCTGTGTGTAATAGCCGGATGTGTGATGTTCAACATATCTGGATATATGCTGCTTGGTGGTGGATGCAAGGTAACCAAAAGTTGCGGCATAATCCATTCTCCTCAAAACACTTTTTTTGAGAAAATCAACACCTTCCCAGCTGAAAGGTTACCTTAAGACAATGACGACTGCCCACTAATGTTATCCGTTGCAGACGTGAGCAGATCTGAAGATCAACCCCCGCAAGGCTCCGTGTCCTCCAAGGTTGTGCCGACCAGCTTGCTGAGGTGTTTGCTCAAATCTTCAACCTCTTCCTGAACCGTCTGATATCCCCACCTGCTTCAAGTCCTCCACCATCGTATCTGTTCCCAAGAAAGCCCAGGTCACCAGCCTGAACAACTACAGCCCTGTTAAACTAACCTCCAAAATCATGAAGTGCTCCGAGCGGCAAGTCAAACCCACATCTGCTCCACCCTTCCCACCACCTTAGACCCTCTTCAGTTTGTATATCGCCCAAACTGCTCTACTGACGATGCCATATCCATGACATTTCACACCACCCTCTCCCACCTCAACAAGAAGAACCCACTCTATGTCCGAATGCTGTTTTTTGACTACAGCTCAGCATTCAACACTATTGTTCCTGGGAAGATCATCATTAAGCTCAAGGACCTAAGACTGAGCCCCTCCCTCTACAACTGGGTCCTGGACTTCCTGGTGGGCAGACCCCAGGTGGTGGGAGTTGGCAACCTCACTTCCTCCGCACTCACTCTGACCACTGGTGCCCCTCAGGGCTGCGTTCTCAGCCCCCTCCAATACTACCAGTATGCGCACAACTGTGTCAACACTTCCAGCTTCAATGGCATCATTAAGTTTGCTGATGACACCACCATCATGGGACTCATAACAGACAGCGATGAGACTACAGAGAAGAGGTCAAAGCCCTGGCAGTGTGGTACCAGGACAACAACCTCTCTCTCAATGTAAGCAAGACCAAGGAGTTGATAACGGAAAGGACTCAAGATGGCGCCGGTGATGGTGGTGTTGCTCGGGGTCCTCCTCAACTTTGTGTTTTTCTTATTTTTTAATGTTATTTTCATTATCAACAGCTCTGCTTTTAACAGCATAGTGCCGTCCAGACTTGTCGCGAAGCTTCGAGACCTGCACATCAGTTCCACCTTGTGCAGCTGGATCCTGAACTTCCTGACAAGCAGGCCACATGCTGTAAGGATCGGCAATGCCACCTCCTCCACGCTGACCCTCAGCACCAGTGCCCCCCAGGGATGTGTCCTCAGCCCCCTGCTGTACTCCCTGTTCACCCACAACAGTTTGCTGATGACACCACCATCGTCGGCTGCATCACTGACAGTGACGGGTTGGCCAACAGAGCAGAGGTGAGAACCCTGACATGAATCAGAATCAGAATCAGAATCAGAAACAAGTTTATTGCCAAATAGGTTTGCACCTACAAGGAATTTGACTTGGTGCAATTGGTGCAAGAAAAAAGCAGTATTAAAAATAAAAGTAAAATAACTATAAATATATATATATACAATGTACAATGAATACGGAATACGGAGCAGTAGTGCATGCAGAGAAAAATGGTGGTCCCGAATGAGTACACACTGTGCGTTAATGTAACGCAGACGATCTGAAGCTGCCACGTAAATGTAGCATGTAGGACTGTGTGGGGGGAGGGAGAGAGTCAGGGTCAGGGGGGGCTCCGGGCCTTGTTAACAAGGCTAGTGGCAGACGGGAAAAAACTGTTCTTTTGCCGTGAGGTTTTGGTTCTGATGGACCGCAGCATCCTGCCAGAGGGGAGTGACGCAAAGAGTTTGTGACCGGGGTGGGAGGGGTCGGCCATAATCTTACCTACACGCCTTAGGGTCCAGGGGCCTCATTTATCAACCGTGCGTACGCACAGATTTGTGCTTACGCAGTGCGTACGAACATTCCCACACAAAGTATGGGATTTATCAACTTGTACTTGTGCGTAGGAACGTGCGTAAATTTCAGTGTTCAGCAATCACAAATGTCACACATATCCCCTGTATCCTCTAATTAATAACAATTCTCATTTAGTAAGTTAGCAGACATTTTTGAATAATTGGTATGACAAGCTATAAAAGACAGCTGGGACAGGACAACCTAAAAAAGACAACTTGAAATAAGGACGATGGCGCATCTTGCACTTTTGGAAAATTTAGAGAACCGTGCGCTTTGCAGGGAGCGCACGGTTTCAAAGAGCGTGTGGATTTGCTCAGTCAGAGCACAGAGTGGCTTCTCAGTAGGTACAGATTCCCAAAAATATACTTGTGGATTTATGCCGGGATTTACAACATACTATATTGGAGCGAGAGACCAAACGAACCAAAGCCATCCCAGTGCACATTCAGCTCCTGTCCACACAGGATTTTTGGCCACCGGGACATTTCAACTAGAGTCCTATAGAGAGAGAGTGGCGTCAACGGAAGTTCAAAAACCTGGCCGATCACATGGTTCATGTAGCCCTCCATTAGTTCCCGGAAGTGCTTGGCGGGCAATTGAAAAATACAAGAAAAACCACAACAATCGGTAAAGAATGTCAATAACTGCTTTGCTCTGGAATATTTCTATGCTTATGTTGATTTATTTGAACTCAGCAAAGTTTACTAAACCTCTACATTCGTTGATAGCATTAAAATCGTAATATTTCTCATAGTTTTTTACTTGAAGACATGAGTGAGGCGGACGACAGTGATTTTCCAATCGAGTACTACATAATAGGTCTGACTCACAGCAACATATGTGTGTTCCAATAAGAATTCCGTAGCAAATAAATTATTGTGATAAATTAACCAAAAATAATATATATATAATATATACATACATACATATATATATATATATATATATATATATATATATATATATATATATATATATATATATATATATATATAATATGTGTATATGTATATATATATATCTATATATATATTATTAATTTAATAAATTAATTTTCAGTGAATTCCTTAAAAACTTTATTTGCTTGAAAATAAAAAAACATGTGTGTCTCATTTCCACTATGTTGTCCTTGATACAGTCTTCGCCATGGGATTCTGTGCTGCATGGGGATGCTCCAATCGCTCGGAGAAAGGCGTCCACTTGTATGGCTTCCCCAAAGACAGGGACAGAGGAAAAGCATGGGTGTCGAAAGTCGGAAGGAGCAATTTAGTCGTGACAGACAAAAACCATAACCACAAAAAAATATGTGAGGTAATCACATTCAAACAATGCATTTGCACTTTTGCACACTTTCAAATACCGGACCATTCAGAAATTTGAGATTTTTGTAAATTAAAAACAGAACAGGAAAACAGAAAAAAGATATATACTAGACATGTACGTAGTCCTCGATAAAAATGAGTTGAGTGTGAAAATTCAGTTGAAGTCTTCCTGCAGGCACATTTTGAGGCTGACCAGTTTGTTAAGACCAGCAAGGGCAAGACTAGGCTGAGGGAAGATGTGATACCCTCCATCTTTGCGCACCGGCCAGTAGTCAGCAAGCGGAGGGCCCCTACTTCACGATGCCCCCTTTGACCTACAAAGACAGGATCCATATCTGCTGATCACAGCTACTGCATTAAAGATGACACAGGTATAATGTATACAAACTCTTGATAACTATACCATATTTCTTGTTTAAGTGACAATATTATTTTTTTATTTATAAATTAACAGTGTCATGTCTTCTACTTGCACCAGTTTCTCAGATTGAGGAAAGAAAAGCTGAGGAGAGTGAGAGAAGGGAAAGTGACGCAGGAGGAAGAGAGGACATGGCAGATGAGGAGAGGCAGAGAGAACTCACATCAGCCATTCTGAAGAGCAGGGAGCCACCAACCAGGGAATCACAGCTCCTAAAACAACTGAAAAAACAAGAAAATAAAATAAAAATAAAAAGAGCAGCACTGAGAAAAGTAAAACAGGAAAACGCAATTCTTAAGAGGGGAATGAAGATTAAGGACAAAAAAATTAAGAAAATTTTAACCAAAGATCAAATTGGAGCATTAGGGAGACTAACCACAAGAGGGATGAAATGGAGCAATGACACAGTGAAGAAGGCTTTACTATTCCCCTGCCAGGAATTAGAACCCTGCAGAGAAGATTGCAGACAGTTAAATTTGAGCCTGGTGTTCTGACAGAAGTATTTCGCTTCCTTAAACTGAAGGCAAGTGGGTTTACAGACCTGGAAAGGGAGTGTGTATTGACCATTGATGAGATGGCAATAACACCAAGTGTGGAGTTACACACACTTTCTGGAAAGCTGTATGGCGATGTGACTTTACCAGGTCACACAGGGACAGCAACACATGCGTGTGTGTTTATGTTGGCTGGAAACACAACACGTTGGAAGCAAGTTGTGGCCTACCATTTCAGTGGAAATTCAACAAATGGAGCAGTGTACAGGCCAATAATTTGTGAAATAATTCAGAGGGCATCATCCATTGGGCTACATGTACTGAATATTACCACAGACATGGGTAGCCCTAACCAGGCCATGTGGAAATCCTTTGGGGTCGACCACAATACGAAATCGCTGCCACATCCAACAACACCAGACAGGCAGCTGTTCTTCATGCCCGACGTCCCACATCTTGTCAAAAATATAAAAAGTGCCCTTATCCGTGGACATACATTTGTCATTCCTTCAGATGTCATCCAAAAAGAAAATCTCCCCTCTAATCAGGTTTCCGTGGTCCCAATTAAGGACTTAGTTGCATTTCAAGAAGGAATGGCATTAAAAATAGCTCCTCACCTGACAGCTGCCGCCATTGGACCAAGCCACTTTGAAAAAATGAAGGTTGGGCCAGCTCTCAATGTTTTCAGTAGGGCAACAAGCGCGGGGCTGAAATACATGGTTCAGCAGGAAAACCGCCCTCTTTCCTACATGACCACAGCATGGTTCCTGGAGCAAATTGATAAGTGGTTTGATCTCATGTCATCTCGGCATCCAATTACAGCCTTGAGCAGGCTCAAGATGGAGGAATACCAGAGGGCCATCTCCTTCCTCCAAGACATTGTCCATTTGTTTCGTGGCATGAAGATTGGTCCAAAGGGATTGTGGAAGCCTTTTCAGTCAGGAGTGATAATGGCAACCACATCAATTCTGGCCATACAGGAAGAGATGCTGTCAAGGGGACACAAGTTTGTGTTAACTTCAAGGTTCAATCAAGACTGCCTTGAAAATACATTCAGTTTTGTGAGGTCCAAAAATACTGTACCAACTCCAGTGGAATTCCATCATGCTCTCAGGATCAGTCGGGCAGCTACCAGGAGGCCGACAGTAGCTTTCTGGCAGACTTCCTGGACAGAGTGGAGGAAAATGTCACTTCGTCAGTGAGGGTGGAACAACTGACAGGGGTGGCCAGAGCAGCACCTGACCTAACGAAGACCGAAAAATGCATACTCTTCCATCTTGCAGGCTACATTGTTCACAAGGTCATCAAGTTTTCCAGCATCTGCGAAAACTGCAAAAAAGCAACACAGCACAGTGACAACAATCCTGTTGGAGAAAACAGCATGTTGCTCAAGTTTAAAGAGTACAACTCAGGTGCCCTTTGCCACCCCTCCCAGGATGTCTATGATGTCATTCACCACATCGAGGAACTGTTCAGAACAAAAACTGGTTCCTCCCTCATAGAGCTTCCAAACGCTGTGGATGTGTTGGAGAAGGAAGCGCTGGCACTCTCCAGCAGGTTACCATCATGCTGCGGAATAAAAGAAAAGATCATTGGGAGATATGTAAGATTGAGGCTGCGGATTGAAGCCCAAAAAATGCACAATGACAGGAAAAAACACTTAAAAGATGGCCATCTCGGAAGCAAGAGCCAAACCAAAAAACGGAAGAAGAGCATAATAGGTTCAACAGCTGAAAGCCAACAGCACTGCCCCTCCACCAACATAAACCCAGTCCCCCTCAGTAATCCTCCACCTGCCATTGCCCTACCAACCACACTAGTCCTCTACCTTCCAGCACCCAACCCACATCCCTCCTTCTTCAACATCACCCTGAACCAGTAATCACACACACACACCCCCCCCCCCCCCCCCCCCCCCACACACACACACACACACACACACACACACACACACACACACACAAATCACAACTCCACCAGCTACCAGCCCCGGCAACATCACTGCTCCTTCCCAGCCAACATCACTACCCCTCCACCCACCTGTATCCGGCGAACATCCCTGTTCCAACGACTACCAGAACCCGGCTACAATCATGACAAAAAGGTGATCACTGGTTACGGTTTATTACGGGAGTCATTGTGGATGCTGCTGTGCTGGGATGCGTTATATTCATCTGTGTTGCTGATATTTTGCCCTCTCATTGAAATACTTGAAAGTAAAATGTGAGCAGCTAATGTCAAGGTAATGCAGCCAGCACAGCACCACCACTCACTATGACCTCAACAAATTAATAAAAGCAGAACCTATATGGCACAGCTGTTGTACCGCACTGCATGATTCTGCACAGGTGTATCAAATAATCTCACTAATAGAAAAAGTTAATATGTTTAGTATGACTCCTTGAATAATATCGCATGACAATACCAATGTAGTATGACTTATTATGCCTGACCTACCTTAATGTATTTACAGTCTCGTTCCACTCAGGACCCCTGGCCTGCTACATGCTCCACCATAAAGTGCTCCTTCTGTTGGTTCCCAAATACGCAAAATTATATCACCTGTTAGGGACATGAAAGCTTCAATAAAATTGCATTCATTATGTGGTTTGAGTCACACCATTTTCTACTAAGCACTCCTGGCCTGCAGCATGCAAATGAAGTTGTGAAGTGGCATCACTACTTCTCGACCATTAAGTACCATTTGCAGGTAACTGATACACACTAAAAATGAGATGGGTTGATATGTAAATATGTTGACATACACATACATATGTAGAAGAGACTGCTATGGTTATTATTGGTGCATGCAGGCCCCACACAACCTCACAAACCTGTGCACCGACGCCAAAAACAGAAATAAGGCAAATAAATAGTGGGATTTTTTTTTTCTTCCGCAATACATGCACACAAAATCATCCAGAACTTAAGTAAAGAAAATGGTATACAGTGGCAGTTTGTATTTAATTCCTACCTATAACTGCAATCACACTCCTCACACATTAACCTTGCTATTAGTATAAATCGGCAGGGTTGGATTAAGTTACAGCGTATTTAGAGAGCTGAATTGACAGTTATCAGCCTGTTGCACGGGTTGTAATGGTTATCTAGTGTGCTAGCCTACATTTTTACCTGTTAATATTCTCTAAATCCTCTAATGTAGACGGAGAAAATACGCCAACATAATTAATTACTCATGTCAATTTAATTCCGATGCCCTACTGATATGAAAATGTCATCCTTTAAACGTTTTACCTCGGACAAGTGTTGCTCCTACCATCTCCTCCGTTGAAATACATTGAGTGACAGTTAGCTTGCGCTAACTTCCGGGAACTTTTGAGGGGCCCCATGCGCCGCCATTGCTGTGAAAAAAACGAACCATTGCAGTAAACGGAGTTGACGCCACTCTCTCTCTATAGGACTCTAATTTCAACATGCGGCGTTTCACAGCCGACACTGAGTAGAATCATGCCAGCAGTGTTGGATGCAATCATTTCTCTAGCCGCACTTTACATTCAGTTCCCGTTAATTCCACGCCATCGCTGGATTCGCAAATATAATTGGAGCCATATAGATTGCACACACATCACAATAAAAGCACAATCACACAATGAATTCAGTTACATTAACAGGAAAGGACTTAATTTAATTAATACACAAATACAACAAATCTAATGCCAATATGTCTCTACTAAACGTTGTTGCCCGGTGGCCTGGAGGAACGCACGATTCGTTCATCCTGCAGGTGGTTGCGCAGCTCCAAGCAGGAGCTATTGAGGATGGCTGGCATTGACGTATTGACGTATTGACGTATTGATGGCTGGCATTGAGGGATTTCCGCTACCATATATGGTCAATTGGAGGCGTTTCTGAATGCAAATGACTCTAACCGTGCACGAGCATGGTAGTTGAGAACAGGTGGGATTTATCATCACGGATTACTTACTGGTGTGTGTACGACCCGTGTACGCACGTTTGATAAATGCAGATTTTTTTCTACTCACGCACATTTTAAATTTCATGCGTACGAACGAAATTAGAACTTTTCCTACGCACGGTTGATAAATGAGGCCCCAGGAGGTGTACAGGTCCTGGAGCGACGGCAGATTGCAGCCAATAACCTTCTCTGCAGACCGAATGACGCGCTGCAGTCTGCCCTTGTCCTTGGCGGTGGCAGCAGCGACCCAGATGGTGATGGAGGAGGTGAGGATGGACTCAATGATGGAGGAGTAGAAGTGCACCATCATTGTCCTGGGCAGGTTGAATTTCTTCAGCTGCCTCAGGAAGTACATCCTCTGCTGGGCTTTCTTGATGAGGGAGCTGATGTTCAGCTCCCACTTGAGATCCTGGGAGATGACAGTTCCCAGGAAGCGGAAGGACTCCACAGTGTCAATTGTGTAGTCGCAGAGGGTGATGGGGGCAGGTGAGGCTGAGTACTTCCTGAAGTCCACAACCATCTCCACTGTCTTTAGAGCGTTGAGCTCTAGGTTGTTTCGGCTGCACCATGTCACCAGATGGTCTACCTCCCTCCTGTAGTCAGACTCATCATCATCAGAAATGAGTCTGATGAGGGTGGTGTCATCCGCAAACTTCAGAAGCTTGACGGACTGGTGACTGGAGGTGCAGCTGTTGTGTACAGGGAGAAGAGAAGAGAAGAAAGAACACAGCCCTGGGGAGAACCGGTGCTGATGGTCTGTGAGTCGGAGATGCGTTTTCCCAGCTTCACATGCTGCTTCCTGTCAGACAGGAAGTCTGTAATCCACCTGCAGGTGGAGTCAGGCACAGTCAGCTGGGAGAGCTTCTCCTGAAGCAGAGCCGGGAGGAAGGTATTGAAAGCACAGCTGAAATCCACAAACAGGATCCTGGCGTAGGTTCCTGCGGAGTCCAGGTGCTGGAGGATGAACTGGAAAGGCCAAGTTGACTGCATCGTCTACAGACCTGTTGGCTCTGTAGGCAAACTGCAGGGGGTCCAGGAGGGGGTCGGTGATGCCTTTCAGGTGTGAGAGCACAAGGCGCTCAAAGGACTTCATAACCACAGAGGTCAGGGCGACGGGTCTGAAGTCGTTAAGTCCTGTGGTCCTTGGCTCCTTGGGGACAGGAATTATGGTTGAGGTCTTGAAGCAGGCTGGCACGTGACATGTCTACAGTGAGGTGTTGAAAACGTTTTTGAACACTGGAGACAGTTGATCAGCGCAGTGCTTCAAGGTGGATGGGGAGACATCAACGACAATAACTAAGGAGTCCGGGTTGGTACGCTCCACACACAGTATCTGGTCGGCGAGCATGCGCTGTGCGTCCTGCACGTTGGCCTGCGGTGGAATGTAAACACCAACCAGAATGAATGAAGCGAACTCACGGGGTGAATAAAAAGGCTTACAGTTTATGATGTAGGATTCCAGATCAGGAGAACAGTGCTGCTGGATGACCGTCATGTCGTTGCACCAACCACTGTTGATGTAAAAACAGATTCCTCCACCTTTTGTTTTGCCGGAGAGTTCCGTGTCTCTGTCCGCTCTGAAGAGTTGGAAGCCACGTCTCAGTGAAGCACAAAAGCCACGTCTCCGTGAAGCACAAAACAGTGGATGAAGAAAAGTCCCTGTTTTTTCCCAACAGCAGTTGTAATTCATCCAGTTTGTTGGACAGTGAACGCACGTTAGAGAGAAATATTCCCGGTAGAGGTGTGCGTAATCTGCGCTGGCGAAGACGCACAAGCGCACCGGCACGTTTCCCTCTCCTCCGACGTTTCACTGCGTGAGCAAAGGTGAGCGAACCTTTGACCAGAATGTCCAAAATTTCCAATGTTGGGAGAAGGAAAGTAGGAAATAAATCCTCTGGCGTTGTTACCCTGATGTTCATGAGCTCTTCTCTGGTGAAAGACCTCCGGGTGCCATCGCAATAGATGGAGTTGAAACACAAAACAAAACACCGCGCACCAACACACTGAGGTGACTGTCCACGGCGCCATCTTGCTGACAGGACAACAACCTCCTACTCAACATTGGCAAGATGAAGGAACTGATTGTGGACTACAGGAGGCTGCGGGGAGAGAGACACGCACCCATCCACATCGGGGGGTCAGCAATGGAGAGGGTCAGCCACTTCAGATTCCTCGGAATTAACATCAGCGAGGATCTGAGCTGGTCACACCACACAGGTGTGGTCGTGAAGGTAGCGAGGCAGCGGCTCTTCTTCCTCTGGCGACTGAGGAGGTTCTATCTGGACTCCAGGATACTAATGTCTACAGGTGTACCATGCTGCACAGCCCTCAACCGCAAGGCTCTGCAGAGGGTGGTCAGGGACTCAGTCCTGGACATCACCAGGACTGAGCTGCCAACCATCCAGGACCTCTACAGCCAACGTTGCAAGAGGAAGGCCCAGCGGATCATCTCGGACCCCAGCCATCCCAGCCATAGACTGGTCACGCTCCTACTGTCTGGCAGATGGTACAGGAGCATCCGGACCAGAACCAGCAGGTTCAGAGACAGTTTTTCCCATGTAACCCCCCTCTTCCATGACCTCAACTGGCTCCCTGTAGTGGCTTGCATCAAATTCAAGACGATGGTACTGGCCTACAAAGCTGTTCATGGAACTGCTCCTACCTACCTCCAAGCGTTAGTAAAACCCCACGCCCCTGCCCAAGCACTCCGCTCAACTACCGTAGCTGGTCAACTGGTACCTCCATCACTAAAAGGAGGAAAAGGTTGGACGGTGAAATCACAACTCTTCTCCATTTTGGCACCGCAGTGGTGGAATGAGCTCCCTGCCAATGTCAGGACAGTGGAGTCACTCCCCATGTTCCATCTCAAGACTCACTTGTTCAGAGTTCACCGGAACCTTGCATAAACATCCATCCTCTACCACCCCCCCCAAAAAAAAAACATCCTCATGCTCTTGTATGTATGTATGTATGTATGTATGTATGTATGTATGTATGTACAGTATGTATGTATGTATGTATGTATGTACAGTATGTATGTATGTATGTATGTATGTATGTATGTATGTATGTATGTATGTATGTAGGGGGCAGCCTTGGCCTACTGAACATCTATTTTTATTTTTATGTCTATTTTTATTTTTATATCTACATCTCAATAAGACTCGGGTACCAGTTGCACTATTCATCTATTCATCTACCAATTGCACTGTTCATCTCAATGATAACTACTAAGTATGTTTATCTACCAACTGCACTGTCCATCTCAATGATGATTACTATGTATGTATATAGGTTCTCACTTTTTTCACCTGATCTGACTTTAAGAGCTCTCATATAATTTAATCTTGTTTAGGTGAATCTATTTATTGTTTATTGTCTATAGTCAGGTTTTTATTGCAGTCTATCCCCTTGTACTGCTGGTCACTGTGAATTTCTCCTAAGGGGGATTAATAAAGGAATATCTTATCTTATCGTATGTATGTATGTATGTATGTATGTATGTATGACAAATGTACTTTTTGTAAGTCACTTTGGATAAAAGCGTCTGATAAATGTAAATGTAAATGTTTCCTCCCATAAGCCGTCAGGCTACTGAACTGCTGAAAACACTTGCGCGCACACACACACCATACACACATACATGTTTCGACCCCCACCCCTACCTTCACTCCCCCGGCCACTGCCCACCACCCTCGCCTCCTGATGTTATTATTTATATGCATATTTAGATTTAATTTAATTTAATTTAACTATGCAAAGTTGAGTTCACCCGAGGTATAAGAGTTTCACTGTTGGTAATGTCGACGTTGTTATCTAGTATGTGACAATAAACTTGAAGCTGCAGCGGGGGTCACACAGACACTCACCAGTGTCAGGACCGCAAGGCCCTACAAAGGGTGGTGAAAACCACCCAGACCACCACCAGCAGGGTGCTTCCCACCCTAGACAACATCTACCTCAACTGTTGCCCCAGGAAGGCACATAAAATCACCTGCCAGCCAGCACACTCACTGTTCACTGCTACAGTCTGGAAAATGATACCAAAGAGTATAGAATTAACAAGAGGCGAAACTCCGTTGGAATTTTGACAACAATCGCTAGATGGCGCTGTTGTCGCGCGTTCGCCATTTTGGACTGAACCGGTGACAGTTGCTACTTGCTTCAAAGAAAAAGTATGTCTGTAAACTGGAAACAAAGAAAACAATGTTCTGCCATCAATTGTAAAAATTACCAATGTACCGGATATCAAGTAGCGTAAAAGGTAAATAAGAAAAGGTTTTAAATGTTATTGAAGTGAGGTGCTGTAACGTTAAAGTTGCTATGCTATGCCATAACCGCAGTAACAGTTAGCTGACGTTGTATTTGGTCGAAATTGAACCAAGACTAGAAATGTACTTTTTAAATAGCACATTTTCAGAAAATTATGAATGAATTATTTCGTTAATCCATTAATACAATTCATTTACATTTCATTTAGGCTACATCACTAAATTAACGTTAACTTTACTGAGTAAGGAACGTTAGCCACTAGCAAACATCTAATTTCAAGTATTCAATTATTCCAGTTGTCAATACATTTCGATGGAGTGTTGAATTCACTAACTTTTTCCTTACACTTGTGAGTTTTGAAGAGGACTTTTACGAACTTATCCGGAAAGACGGAAAAGACATCGACGCAGCGGTAGCCTTAGCAACAGCGAGTTGAAGCTATCAGAAAAGGGCTCTTTTAAATAAACTCCTGGTGTACTTACAAACTTTAAAATGCCTCGTTTTGTGAGTACAGACCATATATGTACTACTACAGAAGTTGGGTAACAATCCATGCATTATTAGTGGGGTAATTTACGAGATATACACATTGTACCGGACACTCCAATACTAAGCCATTCGGCTGATACCCCTAAACTTGATAAATACTGACTGTCGCTAAAAATGCATCTGAGGGGGTATTTGGCTGGATTATTGGTGGAAATTACCTCAGGGTGAATTTTACTCCGAACCATCACTTTAAGCCTACCTGCTCCCTTGAAGGCAATGTCAACCAGATGTTTTGTGTAGGAAGGGAAAATTAGAGCCAAAAAAGAAAAGATATTCACATCCAGTTGTCTTCAATAATGTGTAATAAGCAATATATCTATGATTAGCACTACGAACTAGTATATGACATCGTACTTGTTTGCTTAGGCTATACCTGGATATAGTAAAGGATGATATCATCAAACAACAATCTACCAACAACATGTTTGGTTGGCTGGTGAAAACTGTTAAGGCATTTGTAATGAAATTATGCACAACATTTTGAAGGTGTGCCAGATGGGTGCAGAATCTAAGAAACGCTACCTTGACAGGTATCAGCTGCCAGCAGCTCCATCAGAGCTACAGGGTCTGCAGTGCACATTTCCACCCCAGCCAGTTCAAAAGGCCATCAAATGTGTATGTATAAGTGAGAATATATTGTAATAGTATATAAACACAGATTACTCATATTGAAATATATTTTAGAAACATCAAATATTTTATTATAAAAAACAGACATGCAGGATTAAATTGGAATGCTGTACCTACTGTGGTTAATTCCCCTAACCCACCGCCACCAATGGACATAGAACAAAGGAGAAAGCTACCAAAGACACGCCAGGAGTTGCCACCAAAGCCACGTAAGAATCTATATTATGTTACAGGTTGACTTATTGTCAGTCTTAATGTCTATCAAATAGTATCAAACACTTTTTTCTGTTGTTGAATGATTTAATATTTTTTTTTTGCTGTAAAATGATTCACTTCACATGAAAAGGATTCACATGATCTAAGTTACAAATGTTGTGCTTTTTTTTACAGGGAAACGGAGTCACACCACTGGTCCATTTTTTGAGGAACATAGCTTGCCTGATGATGATGCCATCTCAGGTCCTTCATCACCACCCTCATCACCAGATAATAATGTTGTTGTAGGACCTTTATTACCACCACCAATGCAATCAGACCTGACTGCCGCTACTAAAAAACATGCTAAGACTATCGGGTCTCTGAAATCACAGATATGCAAGCTGAAGGCAAAAGTAAGGGACCTCACTCGCCAGAAGACCAGCAAGACCAGCAAGACGGGTCTGATGAATGAACTGAAGAGACTGTTACCAGCCAAGTCCTATGCATTTTTCAGCACACAGTTACGGATGTGCCAGCGCAAGGCTAATGGTTTTCGTTGGACCGTTCAAGACAAAGCCTTTTCTTGTCTCTCCTGCATGCCAGTCCTAAATGTTATTGGCTACTCAGCAAAGTATTTTCAATGCCATCTGTCCGCACACTGCAGAATGTTCTTAAGTCTCTGTGTTGAAAAGGCCGGGACTTTTATTGTTTCTGTTAGTTCTACTTCCGATAGATCTCCTGATCTCTTCTTAGTTTTTTTCCGGTTTTCACCTGCCTAGGCTAGTAACGAAGCTGTCCACGCTTGGCAGGCTCTGAGTTAAAAGTTTAGAATATTACCTTTAGGCAAGTCAGTGTAGTTCCAAGTTTTCATAATACATTCCCTCACAGTCAATGATGAAACGTAGGTCATGCTGTAATTTTTTGTGTGTATCTTCGTTTCTGTTTACTTGTCTGTAAATCCGTAGGTATGCTGAGATAGGTAGGATATTGTCTGGATATATTGTGTAGCCTACGTTTCGTAATGTGCCTAAAATGTGTTGAGTGGAATGCTTACATATTTCTAAGTTGCCTGTTATTAGCGTGTAGCTTTATCGGCCTCGATGTTCGAGAATATTTCGGGTAAAGTTTTCCTCTGTTCGCGTGAAGTAAATGTTACGCGTGATGTGCGTGTTCTAATTGCGTTACTTCTTTTGGCCACTAGAGGGCTCTAGAGACGGTATAATGTATTTCCTATTAGAAATCGCCAACGCTTATATTTGTATTGGAAGTATAACACAGGCACTTATCCGTTAAAGTAATTGCAGATCCTTATGTGTACTTATAGTGCCTTATTTCTTATTTGTATTACCTGTTTCCTTTTCCTTTTCAGACTGTGTTTGTGTTTGTGTGTGTGTTTGAACATGAACCTGAACTATTTGAATAATCTTTAAGAATACAAGTCTAATGATCAAACCCCATCGTCTCCTCATCATTCCTATACCTGGCATTCTAACCGATGCCCCATCTTGGATAACTTCTAACACCTAAACGAACTAGACATCCCTGTAGCCTCCCCAACACTCTGGATTTTAAAACTGGCTTTAATCAATGCATTCTGTCCACCATAAAGAAGGCAATTGAGACCATGACACCCATGGACAAGGTATGTGCCATCATCACCGACGGGATGACCCTCAAACAGGCAGTCCATTATGATGAGCCTGCAGATACAATTAAAGGCTTTGAGGATTTGGGGAAAAGTCACCGTAGTCCATTTGTGGCCAACTATGCCTCAGCATTCATGGTAAGAGGCCTTTTCCGGAAGTGGAAGCAACTGTTTGGCTATTGCTTCACAAGTGGGCCCATACCACATTCTCGGCTTCAATCATTGCTGCTGGAAGGAATTTGTGAGCTGAGGAAGGCTGGAATGGAGTGCGTAGTCTTAATCTGTGACCAGGGCGGTGGTAATCGTGCAATGCTTGCTCGCCTTTGGGTGACAAAGGAACAGCCATACTTTGAGGTTGATAATGTCAAAGTGTTTTGCCTGTGGGATCCACCTCATTTGATAAAGAACATACGCAACAACTGGCACAACCGCGGCTTTCAATTGGATGGAGATGAAATCACCTGGGCTATTCTGGAAGACCTATATGCTTATGACAGCAGACAGGAGATCCGATTGTGTTGCCGTCTTACAAAGAAGCATGTTCATCTTCCTCCTTTTGCTTCCATGAGAGTGAAGTTGGCTACACAGGTCTTGAGTCACTCAGTTGCTGTAGGAATCAAGACACTGGCACAGATAAAGCAACTCAAAGCCCAGCCACAGAAAAACTACATGGCAGCTGCCAAATTCTGCGAGAACTTTGATGGCCTTTTCGACTGCTTCAACTCCCAGCGCCTCAAGGATTCTCGCAAGCTTAAGTCTGCCCTCTCAGATGTATCTGCACATTTTCCATTCTTTGATCAATGTATGGAGTGGCTCCCCCGTCTGAGGCTTATTGGTTCTCCCCCCGGATCCAAGCAGCTCCCATGTGTGGAAGGATGGCAACATAACATCTTGTGCCTCAAAATGCTCTGGAGGGATATCCGTGATCGTCATCAGGTGTCTTACCTGTTGACCAATCGTCTGAATCAAGACTGCCTTGAAAATGCATACTCATCTATTAGAGGTATATAACATCAATGTTGTTCTCAATTGAACAACCACAACACTCATTAAGATTGTAGTGCATTCATAAAACATCCAGTACCAGACAGAAACTGTAATTGTAATTGACAGAAAAAGTTGTTGGTATTAGTTTGAATTGGGGCACACCTTTGTTAAAACACTTAATTTAAAATGATTATAATTGTAACAAAAGGTTGTAATTACTGTATTCAGTATGGTGGTGTGTATGTTTGTTTCAGCTCGTGGCGGTAATCGTGACAATCCTGAATCTGTCCAGTTCGAATGTGAATATCGGGCCGTGGCCACGGGACTGATGTTTAACAACTCTGAAAAGAGCAACTGTGAGCAAGATCTCGACACCTTCCTACTGCAGTTCAACACATATGCCTCCCAGGAGAGTCCCCAGGTCATCATTGACACAGAGATGGTTCTGAAAGAACATGACTGAAAGAAATTATTCAGGGAGCCAGTAAATGTGACAATAATATTTAGGTATGCATACTAAATAAAAATGTTGAATATCATCATGATGAGTATTTGAGTTGCCTAGATCAAAATTCATGAGTATACCTCCAACATGAATCTTTCTGTAAAATATCCACATGTAAATTAAGTTAACTTCTTCAAAATAAATTGATACTTGACTCACAGATTACATGGTTTAAATATTTGTAATAATAATTGTACATTTCAATAATTTTTTTGAGAATACACTAATAATATCAATTAGTCTAAATAAGTGCAATTGTTAAACAAGTCAACTCAATTATATTGGAGACGAAACTAACAACTTAAAAAAATCAAGTAAACAGAGCGGAACTAACGTCATTCCCTGACGGTTGGGGAACATTTTGAAAAAGATTGCAGCAGGCGGGCCAGCACGTTGACGGCGGGCACAGCGGATTGATTATAATGAATTTCAACCTGACCGTAAGTACTTCTCTATATTTTACGATAACCCTCCTTGGTTCCAGAAGCCAGACATAAGCATGAAATATCAGTTCGCTGTGAGTTTGTGGTTCGGACCGCGGCGACTTTTACAGTCGCGGGTCTGACGCCGACCGAGTCCTGTCCGAGGGACTGGACTACCAGTCTCCCACGTGTAATCAGGGGTGCAAACTTGTCACCTTTCGGCGAAATTCGCCGTTTTGCATCCCAAATGGGTCATTTGTGTGATTCGTGTAGATCCGCAATATTTTTTTTTTTTTTTTTTGGGGGGGGGGGGGGGGGGGCGGCGGCGGCGGCGGGGCTAGGCGAGGCGATGCACCTGTCTCTTTAAGGCGCGTGCATCTTATCTGGATGAAACAAGTAACAACCGCTTTGAGGCGCGCGTTTTTCCTCACCGACATCTCTTGGAAGAGACTCCGTCAAGGTAAGAAGTGTTTATTGTAAAATGTTTATTTATTTATGTAAATGTAGATAAATGCTTTATTTATCCTGAGGGAAATTCAGTAATGTGGTGGCAGCGCTGCTCTTCTGTCCAGCAATACACACCTGAAGCTTCACTTTTCATTCAAACAAACTAACGCGACTGCCACAGTTGTTAGATTTCACAGTTGTTAGTTAGATTTTTTGTTAGATTAACCAGCCAGCGGTAAACCTCTAAAAACTTGCGGATAAAGTTCCTTGGCTCGTTATCTCCAGCGGGATGACGACGGAGTAGTCACGACGTTTGCTTCAGACGTTCCGGTACCATGGATGTAGCCTAGCTAGCCCCCGGTCGCTGCTCCTTCTGCACTTCTCCCAAAACAAACGTCGGAGCAAATTTCCTAACAGGCGATTTCTGGATAAAGTGACCACAGACTGGATTTAACAGTGACTTTCTCACATGAAAACATATTAAAACTTTTATCAGCTAGTGGACTTTATGCTTAGTTGTGACGCTGGCTGTGTGTGTTTTGAACGTTGTTTCAAACTACGTGCGTTTGCTTGAACATCTTTCAAATGCATATTGCCGCTTAATTTGTTTCATGTATGGCATTTTTAAGCGTCATGTGTGTGATTGAACAGAAAGAGCAGCGCTGCCTCGGCGTGTAGCCTACGTACAGAAAACGCCACATTTACATCATTAAATAAATGTTTTACAATGAACCGATCAGTCTGTATTCAATTTTATTTAGTTTGAAGCACGGCATTAAGCATCTGTCATATTTCATCAGTTCAGGTAGCCGAATTAGCTAGCTGTCAGCAAGCTAAAACTAATGTAAACTCGCCACTCTCACTTTGTTTTCAGAATGAGGGAGTTGTTGGAGGAGGATGCCCTTAGGGTGGCTCAACTTGAGGCTGGGGTCAGGTGTAAATGGAGCTGGGCTTGGCTGAAGTTGGAGACTAAGATGGACTTGAAAGGCAAAAGCTGTGTTTTTCCCTTGTCTCACTTCTTCAAAAAGTTGGATAAACCAGGCCATGCCAGATGCACTCTGTGCTCTAAAGAGATAAATTACTCCACCAAGGGATCCCATGCACTGTTAGCCCACTGCAAAATGGAGAAACACGTGGCTAAAATATCAACCATAATGACAACGCATAGCATCATTGAAACAGCTGAGGTCAACAGGGTGAACCCCACTCAGCAGGGCACCGTGCAGCAGATGAGAGGGACAGTGAAGCTGCCAGTGCCCCTGTTTGAGAGGGTTGCTAATGCAGAGGTGTGTGTTGATTAGGCAGAATATTCTAGGTGTCATAATGGATCATAATTACGAGGGTTATTATTATAAAACTAATACTTTTGTATTTTTCCCAGGCAATGGTTCTGGGAACCATCGCAGAACTCTCTCTCCCCCTCTCTGCAGTTCCTGTCATATTGGAGCTGGCCCAGACACTGGCCCTTGATAAGCCAGCCTTGGAAGGAATGAAGCTCTCCCGGACAGCAGCTTCTTACAAAATGGTCCTTGGCCTGGGGCAGACCTTCTCAGAGCGGACCTTCGAACACATGAGACGTAACCCATTCTCAATCAACTTGGATGAAAGCGTGTCATCTGCTTATAAGAAGGTGTTGTCTGTGCTCGTGAGTTACTTCAGTCAGGACATGAAACGTGTGGTGGTGGAACACCTTGGCTCCATTGAGGTTACAAAAGGAACTGCTCAACACCTGGAAAGCTCCCTTGTGACCTTTTTCACTGACCACAACATCCCCTTTGCCAACATGGTCAGCATGATGATGGACTCTTGCCGCGTAATGCGAAGAAGCAAGTCTGGCCTGGAGACCAGAATCAGGGAGAAGCACTGCCAGAAACTGTTGGATGTTGATGGTGATTCCTGCCACCACATACACAATGCCGCCAAACAGTTTGCTGCACCCTTCATGCACTACCTTGAGCAGCTCTTCACAGACCTTCACACAGATCACCAGTGGGCTTCAGACCAGGTAAATATCACAGCTACTGTGAAACATGCCAACACTGAAAGTATACTTGTTACATGATGGCTAATAATCTAAATGAATAAGCTCTTTTCACTATTTTCAGGTGAAATACTTGCTTGAGATCTGTGAGTTCCTGGACATTGCAGGCACAAACCCACAGCGTTTTGTGGCACACCGGTGGCTTTCGGCGTATGACGTGGGGATCAATACTCGTCGAATGCTGCCTCCATACAAGGTGCTGTATTTTGGTTTCCTTAGTCAGGCAGACAAGACCCTTTATCAAGAGGTGTTAGAGGAGATCTTCAAGGACCATCATGTGGGTGAGCGTGCAAAGGCCAGGATCCAGTTCATGCACCAGGACCTCAAGAAAAAAGGTAACACTGAAATTGACAATTGTTTCATCAGATTTGAAGGTGTGTTTAGTCTTCATGCTCATCTTATTCTCTTTCTGCTTTTGAACTACACTGTATTATATGTTGCCCAAAAGCTGTATTTCATTTAGGGCTGCAACTAACGATTATTTTCATTATTGATTGATCTGGCGATTATGTTAACGATTAATCGCTTGGTTGTTGCAGCTCTAATTTCATTGCATTTCTTAATTCCAGGAATGACACAAGTTGGGAAGGAGAGAAAGGAACGGGTAGTGAAGAAGCTCTGGTTCGAGAGTCTCAATACGGATCTCCAGCTCAGCATTTACCTTGGCGTCCTCCCCATCCTGAAGGAATATGTGATGGTGTTCCAGGTAGGCATTTTGATGTTCAATCATTTTGAATCTAGGGTGGATGAACATAGGCATGACTTTGTATGGTCTCCTAGGTTAAATTGTAATAACATCCCACGTCTCTATTTCTATAGCAGTGGTATTGCTCTTTCTGAAATGTAAATATAAAATTGCAGGAGTAGAAGAGCATAGAATAACATGCCATCACTATTCACAGGGCAGCCAAACCCTTGTCCACAAATTGCATGACAAGCAACTTGAAGTGCTCACCAGTTTCATGGCATGCTGTATCAAGAGCGAGCATCTTCACACCTCACCAAAGACACTTGTGGAGATGGAGATTAAGGACAAAATGCTACCTCTTACAGAGCTGTATGTCGGACCGGTTGCTGAGAAATTGAGGGCAGAAAATCCACGTCATCCAGTTAGTAACTATTGATGGCAAATCAAACTGATCTATTTCTGATAATTTAATTTGCACTCATTTTATTTTTATGTTTTCCAGATTGTGCTGCAGTTTCTTAAGACAGTGAAGACTGCATACATGTCTACAGCAGCATACATGCAGAAGAAACTGCCGTTGAACAGCAAGACCCTTCAGGCATTGTCTGCTCTGGATCCATTGGTGAGAGGCCACTCAGAGACAGGTAAACTGCTCAAGCGGCTGTCAGGGCCAGGGATGCTGGGCCACTTGGTGCCACCCCAGTGTGACCTACCTTTGGAAGTGCTGAAGTTCAATGTGGATTCTACTCTGCTCCCGTATGAGGATGGCGACAACATGGTGACCTGGTGGGGAAGTGTGATTGACACTGGAAGGTACTACTGTGTACTCCTCATCCCATTGTACATACCTGTTTTACCTAAATATTTATATACACCTTTATTACTGTCAATATCTGCATTTTAATTGCTTTTCACCTGGCTAGATGCAAACTTAATTTTGTTGTCTCAGTACTTGTACTCTGCAATAACAAAGTGAATCTCCTCTCATCTCAAGGTACCCAGGCCTTAACCATGTGGTTCGGGGGGCTCTTTCCATTTTCCATGGGCCCATGGTAGAGTCGTCATTCAGCTCAATGGGAGACATCATAAACAACAAGAGCACCACAATGAGCATGGAAACCTACAATGCGATCCAGACAACCAGGTATGCCCTGAGGTCCAGGGGTCAGACCGCCCTTCAGATGTTCAAAAGAGAGGATCTGAAGCTCTCCAAGGTGGATAAGGTCCTCTGCAAGAACATCCACACTGCTGGCACCAGGGACAAGATGCGTAGACAAAAGGCCCTACTGAAACAAAGAGAGAAGCAGGTGGAGTTTCAGTGCCAGCCAAGAGTCAGTGCAGCCCAGAGCAGGAGGACTTCAGTGGAGGAAGAAAGGCAAGCGAAAGTCCGGCACCTGGCTGCCCAGAAGCGCAAAAGAGCTCTGGAATTACTGGTCCAGAAGAGAAGGGAAAAGCACAGGTAAGTCCAATATTTGAGCCCTTTACTCTATTCATGATTCATACCTTACATTGCTGTAATAAACATTTATGCACATTGACATATGGAACTGGCTGCTCCTTTCTGTTTTGTTTGTTCTCCATCTCTCAGGTGCTGAGATCCTAACCATTTGGTTTTACGCTTTTGTTTTGTTTTGTTTTTGTTTTGTTGTTCATGAAAAAATGTTTGTTCCATGAAAAAACAGTTATGTTTTTGTTCCATGCACTTTATACTGGATTTTCATCTAACTTATTGTTATTCTTATCCTCTTTGAGAGTATATTTTCAATTGCTCAATAAAAACATTTAAAAAAGATCCTAGACCACTTTTCCTGCTTGAATAAGACTGAGCATGAGCTGGTACCTCAACAATTGATTTCCAAAACCACTTTTTTGCAAGGTTCATCTGATAGAATAGAATAGAATAGAAAATACTTTATTAATCCCAAACTGGAAAATTGCAATGTAGCAGCAGCATTTGAATACAAAAAATGAATACATAAAGTGTATGTATGTATATAAAAAATAAAATATATATTATATTAATATAAATATAAAATACAAACTAATATAAACTAAAAATGTAAACTAGATATAATCTAACTAAATATTAGTGCAAGTTAAAGAGACAGTGTACAGAATATAATGAAATGAAATGAAATATAAGGTGCCAGGAGACTTGCAATAAGTTATTGACTGTTTGTACAGTGTAATGGAATGTGGTAGGAATGATTTCCTATATCTGTCCCTAGATGGACATCTAGGGACAGATTCACCACTAAGGTTTGCACAGCTTTTGCTCATGCTAAACCTGCACAGGCTGAGCAATCTGCCCCTCTGTTTGTTTTTGAAGACCCTCCTCACATGTTTCAAAACCAAACACAGAGAGACAGATTGTGCAGGTTTAGCATGAGCAAAAGCTGTGCAAACCTAAGTAAATCTGGACCCTAGTCTCATGCTAAAATTGACTGTAAATTCACCTTTACAGTTGTTGTTTTTTTTTTAATTTCCCGGGGGAGCATGCCCCCGGACCCCCCTAGGGGGTCGGTATCTTGTCACCTTTTTTACCCCTGATGAGTTTGCACCCCTGGTAATGTTATGTTGTTCTTTTTTTTGGCGACGATGTTTGCGGTTTTTCTGGTTCCCACAATTGAGGGTGTGAGGGTTTTTAGTTCGCTAAATTAGGCATTTTTAAATGCAAACTACCTGAGTTGTGGAACAATTCTCGCAGCTAGTGCGGACGCCTCACTCTACGTTTACATGCAGCAAGAAATTCGAATTTCTAATCGTATAAGACATCGTTCGGACTTTTAAAGTGCATGTAAACACCTTAATCCGACCCCCTTCGGACATCTCAAAGTCGGATAAGAACACACTAGATAATTCGTTCATAGTCGGACTTTTAACGGCATGTATACTCAGCAATCGGATCTGAATCGGATTTTGCATTCTGCGCATGCGCAGCGCCACATAGCGTCCGGAGTCAGCCATGCTCCGGCTGTTAATCCGATTCTCTGAACGGCATGTACTCGGACAAGTGATATCTGATCCGATCAGAAATTCGAATTTCTTGCTGCATGTAAACGTACTGTCTGAGCTCACTTTTTTAATGTCATATATTTCAAGAGCATGCAACGAAGGTAAACAATATTTCTAAGGTGTAAATAATGTGATAAAATTGAGTAATAGTCTGTCTACAGATTAAACACAATGGATGTAATGGCAAAGATCAGTTGCCACATGTGCTTATCGTGCATTTCATAGTAACTTGTATGTTTGATTGTTATGGAATATAATGCGATGGGTTTAAGAGTTTTATCATGCATTAAATATATTTCTAAATCTACTTTTCAGCATTGAAAACAACTGTTAAAGAAGAGTGGAGAGGTAGGCTACGTTGTTTTGATTTAATAGTAGCAAAGCATACCCTATATTTATTCTGAGTTATAGATGTTATATGACTTTATGATCGCTCAACTTGCTTTCATTGTTCTCACTCTCTGATTTTTTTTTTCTGTACGTTACAGAATGACTGTTTGAGCCACATAAATGGACATATGAAGGAGAAAGATAGAAGGAGGACAGCAGGCCACACTTGAACCCAGATAGCCACCACCACCTTGTTGCAAGATCTTTGCCCTGCAGCTACTGCTGCCCCCCATTTAACTAAGGTAACAGTCAGTACGTTTACATGCAGCAAGAAATTCGAATTTCTAATCGTATAAGACATCGTTCGGACTTTTTAAGTGCATGTAAACACCTTAATCCGACCTACTTCGGACATCTCAAAATCGGATAACAACACCTGGATAATTCGTTCATAGTCGGACTTTTAACGGCATGTATACTCTGCAATCGGATCTGAATCGGATTTTGCATTCTGCGCATGCGCAGTGCCATTCTGCACATGCGCAGCGCCACATAGCATCCAGAGTCAGCCATGCTCCGGCTGTTCATCCGATTCTCTGAACGGCATGTATACTCGGACAAGTGATCCGGTTTTATGCATGTCATTATCTGATCTGATCAGAAATTCGAATTTCTTGCTGCATGTAAACGTACTGAGTGTATGGAATGGCAATGCAAGCTCTTCAAATTTGTGGCATCATCAAAGGGGGGGAATTCTTAAACACTATCGACTGAAACATGGACATTTTGGCCCTGGACATTTTCTGCCTTGTATTCATTTGAACTGTTCATGTTCCTTTAAAACTTGGAGTTTTATTTGTTTGATATGTATATTTTTTTGTCATGGTCATTTGACAAATGCATTTTAGATCAGACCTGTTTGATCTTGGGTATCCTGAATTCCCTTTCCTGTAACAGCTTTGAATGTTGTAGGTCAGAGGTGGGGAACCATGTGCCATGGAGAGCCGTGTGTATGCAGGTTTTCCTTCCAACCAAACACCTCAACAGGTGATTTCACGCAGTACGTTTACATGCAGCAAGAAATTCCAATTTCTAATCGTATAAGACATCGTTCAGACTTTTTAAGTGCATGTAAACACCTTAATCCGATCTACTTCGGACCTACTTCGGACATCTCAAAATCGGATAACAACACCTAGATAATTCGTTCATAGTTGGACTTTTAACGGCATGTATACTCAGCAATCGGATCTGAATCGGATTTTGCATTCTGCGCATGCGCAGTGCCATTCTGCGCGTGCGCAGCGCCACATAGCGTCCGGAGTCAGCCATGCTCCGGCTGTTAATCCGATTCTCTGAACGGCATGTTTACTCGGACAACTTGCTTTCGCATGTCATTACGCATGTCATTATCTGATCCAATCAGAAATTCGAATTTCTTGCTGCATGTAAACGTACTGACTGATTAACACAGCTTCAGCCACAGAGGTGTGATGATCAGTGAAATCGCCTGTTGAAGTGTCTGGTTGGAAGGAAAACCTGCATACAAATGGCTCTCCATGGCACATGGTTTGCCACCTCTGCTTCAGTGGTAAGACAAGTGGACATGTTGTTGAGGTATATGTTAGTTGGTGACTGTTGAGATGGAAAGAAAACGTATTCCTCTGTGGTTGTGACACAGCTCCAGTTCCTGTGGAGAAGTATTTGGAGTATTTGAATGCACTTTGGTAATTACTTGCAATATACAACAAATGATGTTGCTGCTGGTTTGTGCAGATGTTAAAAATGTAATTTTCTGTGGGAAAATGTTTTAAAATAAAACTCGTTTTGTGAGCTCTGGTTCATTTTGCTTTATAGTACTGAATATCCTCCAAAATTTGGATTAAAAAAAAAATCAGTCAGTACAACACATTTTTTTAAGTAAATCATAAGCAAATTTGCAGTTATCTCCTACAAATGTTTTCAATTATATTTACTCAATTTGATTAGTGATTTCTACTCAGGTTTTCCATATAGTTAACACAGCATTTCAGTTACATTTACTCAATTTATATGGTAATTGAGCCAAGTCAATTCATTCATATGTACTTAAAAATATTACTTGGATTTACTCATTCCTCATGTTTTCTTTAACTGATTTGAGAGCTTTCATATCAACTCAACATTTTTAAGTGTAAAAATGTTGCACTGATTGAATTAAGTAATGTGCAGTATTATTTTTTAGAGTGTACAGCAGAGTGGCTGCCGATAGTGAGAGGCAGTTTGTTTTTTTTTTTTTTACTTATATTAACTTTGCTAATGAACTACTATTTGGTCTTAAGGTATATCTGTTCACTTAGTCTATCAAGCGCTTCTTATGGGTTATGGTTTGTATAATATAGTATTGTTTTTTTTGTTTTTATTAGGCCGTTGATTGAATTGACATTGTTATTTATTATTGTTATTCTCCTTAATGTAGCCTTACCATGCCATTGTTATTATATGATTGATTGAATGGACGTTATTGTTTATTTGCCATAACCATAACCATAATGTTTGCGTATATTTTATGATCTAAAAGAAGAGATGATGGATTGCACTGAGGTCAGGGAGAGAGAGACCAGGATCTATGACTCAGAGAGGCCAGGGAGAATGCTCAGCCAAGACCAGCCATCTACATCTAGTAGCAGCAATGTTGTCCTGGACTATGACGACCTGCCTGAAGGTGTCCTGGACGTACTGGATATACCAATGCCATCAGTGCCTACATTTCAACATAACGAGAATGTGCTGGTGTACATGGCTGGGTATATTGGCAAAAAGGTGGTGGGAAAGTTTTGGCAGTTGCACTGACTGTGCACTTTTCACAACAGCCGATTACTCTTCCACTGATTCCAGGTACACTTTCCTGAGGGGAAAACAATACAGTGACCTCACTTTGGGAGAGAATGGCTTAAAAGTGCCCAGCACTGAATTTGTAGAGTTTATCATAGCCCTGGAGACAAACTTCAGACATAAAATAAGCTCAGTGATCCATGCCGTTGGTCTAGGGGAAAAGTTATTGAATAGCGGCATGGAGGTATACACCAGTAAGTGCAGGGATGTTGTGTGCAAAACGGAAAAGTGTAAAAACACTCTTGTGTACATTATTAAATTATTCAATAGAGTCAGAATTCACCACATTTTACGAACCCAAAATCGACTACTGTCCCAGCCCAAACAAGCGCAACAGAGATTGCACTGAGATTAATTACATTAGAATAATACTAATTGAAATGAAATAACTTTGATTAAATAACTAAACCACCAAATGTATTACTGTTCATTTTGTGATGATTTTCTATTACTATTAAATATTCTCTCTTGAATAATGTGTTGTCCCTTTCATCTACTCACTGTTCATTATGCTTTGGCTTTTTCAAGGAATTTGTCAATCATTTCATGAGGAACATGGGCTGTTGTAAAATTGTGCTGTGGCTCCTTTAAGAGATGCCCACGCAATCTCGATGCAACCAAAACAAGAGTTTATTGAATATCCGCTATAAAAGTTTAAGTTTATTGATACACCTGCCAGCAGAGGAAAACGGGAGTTATCTTTAAAATTATTGGGGTAAATAAATAGTCTAGTATATTTGACAGTTTCATGGTCTATGATGAAATTTATTTATTATACGGATCCATACGCATTATTGTAATGTGCATTATTCAACATGCCGTCTTAGATTAGGCTATAAACATATTAAAAACTAGAAACTACTGTTTAGTTCCCTTAACCGCTTTTGAATTGGAACCTGTATCATTCTATGACAATTGTGTTGCGTTCAGTCCAAGATGGCGGAGCGACAGCTCGGTCATGGGTGCGTTTGTTGCAATGGAACGTTCTATTGAGTGTGTGTGTGTGTGTGCGCGCGTACGAGGGTGTGGGGAAAGGAATAGGGAGGAGGAAGGGGGGATGGAGGAGGATAAAGGATCATGGAAAAGAGGCCGTGAGGAGGTGTCTAGTGAGGAGGACGAGGAGGGTATAGGGAGGAAGAAAGGAGGGAGAGGTAGTGAAGGGAACAAGGTGGTGGTAAGGTTTGATGAGGAGGGACAGAAAAGGATTAAATCAATGAAACTGATGGAGTTGACAAAGGTGATGATGAAGGCTTTGGGGAATGTGGAGTTTGTGAAGGTACTCAATGATGGAAATCTGTTGGTAGGGTGTGAGAGTCAGGAGAAGGTTAGAGCTGTGTTTGGGAAGAAGGAGTTTGCAGGGGTCAAGGTGGTGAATTCAGGGGTAGTAGGAGAGCGCAGGAAGGGGAGGACTAGGGGCATAGCTAGGGTGTCGTTGTATGTGAATGTTAAGGAAGTAGAGGACAGGGGGATAGGAGGAGGGGGAGAAAAGGTAGTCTTGGCGAAGAGGTAGACGAGGGGAGGAGATGGAGTGAGGAAAGAGACGGAGACTGTGTATATAGAGGTGGAGGGAGACAGGTTGCCACAGGAGATTTGGGTAGGGAAGGCTCAATTTGATGTCAGGGAGTATGTGGAAAACCCAGTGAGATGCTACCAGTGCCAGGAGTTCGGCCACATGGCAAGGCAGTGTAAGAAGGAGAGGAGATGTGGAAAGTGTGGGGAGGTGGGCCATGAGTTTAAGGATTGTGGGGAAAAGGAGAAGTGTTATTATTGTGGAGGAGAACACAGGACAGGATATAGGGGGTGTGAGAGGGTCAGGCTAGAAGGAGTGGTGCAGGGTATTAAAAGGAAGGAGGGAGGTACGTATGCGGAGGTGTTGAAGAAAGGGAAGGAGATGGCGGGAGGAAGAGAGGAGGTGAGAGGAGGAACAGAGAGAGGAGGAGGAGGAGGGGATGGTGGCGAGGGTGGTGAGGAGAGAGATGGTGAAGGTGATAGGGGTGTTGGAAGAAATAAGGGTGGAGGTGAGGCGTGGGATGGAGAAGGTCATGGGGCAGGTAGAAGAGAAGATGAGGGAGGAAAGGAGGAAGATGGTGGTGTTTGTGGCAGGGGTGGTGAATGCAGTGTTGAAGGGGGATAGGGGGAAGCTGGAGGAGAGGGTGAGGCTAGTGGTCAAGGCGGCAGGGTGTCATCTAGGGGAAAAGGGGTTGAAGTGGGAGGAAGTGTATAGGGAGTTGGGAGCTGAGGCTGGGGATGGTGCAGGGGGTGTAAGAAGATGCTAATTTTACAGTGGGATGGGAGGAGTTTGTTAGCAAATGGGCAGGACTTCAAGCAGTTTATTTATAGTAGGGAAGAGAAGCTAGCTATTACATGTGTGCAGGAGACATGGTTGAAACCTAGGTGGGATTTTAGTATTAAGGGGTATGTGTCGGTTAGGAAGGATAGGTTAGAGGGAGGCAGGGGTGGGTGTGCTACATTTGTGAGGGAGGGGGTGCCGTATAGAGTAGTAGAAGTTGACTTAGGGTTGGAGTGTGTTGTGGTTGAAATCTGGGTAGGGAGTAAGAATATTATGGTTGTAAATTTTTATAATCCTTGTAGGAAGTTAGAGTTAGGGCAGTTAGAGATGTTGGTAAGGGACAGTGGGTGTGTTGTGTGTGGTTGTTGGATAGGCAGTTAGTGGTTTTGAATGATGGAGCGGGGACTAGGATAGATGTTAGCACGGGTAGGGAGTCTGTTTTAGATCTAACTATTGTGCCAAGGGAGGTGTCTGCGGAGTGTGAGTGGGAAGTGTTGGGGGAAAGTTTGATGGGGAGTGATCATTTCCCAATAGTGACTAGGCTTAATCTAAGGGTAGGGGAGCAGGGGGGGAGTAGCGTAGGGGGGAGGTGGAAGTTTGAGGAAGCAAATTGGGAATTGTTTAGAAGGGAATGTGATGCAAGGATAGGGCAGATAGAGGATAGCATGAGTGTAGATGGGATTAATAGTATTAGATTAGATTAGATTAGATTCAACTTTATTGTCATTGTGCAGAGTACAAGTACAGGGACAACGAAATACAGTTGGCGTTCTAACCAGAAGTGCAAATGAGCGATTAAGGTGCAGGTTGAAATGCAGAAATGCAGAATAAGGTGCAAAATTGAAAAGTGACAGTGGTTATTAAAATGACGGTAATTAACAAAGTGACAAACAGTGCAGATGGAGGTAGTGATCATCGAGGTATTAAACAGTTACTCACAGTGGCATAACATGCAGGTGAAAAGTGTAAACAGTATACAATGTGCAAAATAGAAGTAGTGCAAATAGAAGTAAGTGTGCAGGTGGTGCAGTAGTGCTCTAGTGCAGTATAACAGAATAACAGAATGGGTACAACAGATGAGTATGGGTTGTATGGGTATGGGAGTGGGGGGGGGCAATGGCAGTTGGGAATAAATAAATAAATAACATTACTATAAATTATAATGTGTTTAGTATGTCCAGGGGGGGTGAGGTGTGGGGGTGCTGGATGTGCGGGGGGTGCATGTCCTCGGTGGGGTGGGGGGGGGGGGGGGGGGCAGGTATTGGGTGGGCAGTGGTGAGTGTCTTTGGGGGGCGGGGGGGGGGGTCAAATGGGTCCAGGTCATGGGTGGGCAGGGGTGTATGTCCTTGGGGGGGGGCACAATGTTCATGCGGGTTTGGAGTTCAGGAGGCTGACAGCTTGGGGGAAAAAGCTTCCCCTGAACCTGGTGGTCCGGGTGCCCAGAGACCTGTAGCGCTTTCCAGAGGGGAGGAGGGTGAACAGTCTATGGTTGGGGTGAGAGCTGTCCTTTGCGATGCTGCGCGCCTTACGCAGGCACCGCTTCCTCTGGACAGCCTCGATGGAGGGGAGTGGGGAACCGGTGATGCGTTGGGCGATTTTCACCACCCTCTGCAGTGCTTTCCGGTCCGAGGCGGAGCAGCTACCATACCACACTGTGACACAGTTGGTTAGTACGCTCTCGATGGTGCTGCGGTAGAAGTTCACCAGGATCTGAGGAGACAGGTGGGCCTTTTTTAGTCTCCTCAAGAAGAAGAGGCGCTGGTGAGCCTTCTTGATTAGGGCAGTGGTGTTGAGGGACCAGGATAGACTGTCGGAGATGTGGACTCCCAGAAACTTAAAGTTGGATACCCGCTCAACCTCCGTCCCGTTAATGTGGAGGGGGGTGTGCGAGCCGCCTTTTGTTTTCCTGTAGTCCACGATGATCTCCTTGGTCTTCGTGGCGTTGAGGGACAGGTTGTTGTCGGCGCACCACGCAGCTAGGCACTGAACCTCCTCCCTGTACGCTGACTCATCGTTGTTGCTGATGAGGCCTATCACCGTTGTGTCGTCTGCAAACTTCACAATGGTGTTTGAACCATGTGTCGGTGTGCAGTCGTGGGTGAAGAGAGAGTACAGGAGAGGGCTCAGCACACAGCCCTGCGGAACGCCAGTGTTCAGGGTGAGGGTGGAGGAAGTGTGACCGTTGATCCTAACAGACTGCGGTCTGTTGGTCAGGAAGTCCAGTATCCAGTTACGGAGGGAGGGGGCAATGTTCAGATCCCGGAGTTTGGTGATCAGTTTGGAGGGGTTGATGGTGTTGAATGCTGAACTGAAGTCTATGAACAGCATTCTAACATATGTATGGCTTTTGTCCAGGTGGGAGAGGGCGGAGTGCAGTGCCGTGGCAATGGCATCCTCTGTACTCCTATTCTGGCGGTAGGCAAATTGAAAGGGGTCCAGTGTGGGTGGTAGACAGGATTTGATGTGACCCAGGACCAGCCTCTCGAAGCACTTCGCGATGATGGGGGTAAGCGCGACTGGGCGGAAGTCATTGAGGTCAACTGCAGTGGAGTGTTTGGGCACTGGCACGATGGTGGTGGATTTGAGGCATTCAGGGACAGTTGCTTGGGCTAGTGACAGGTTGAAGATGTCAGTCCAGACCTCAGTCAGCTGCTCTGCACAGGCCCTGTAGACACGTCCGGGGACGCCATCAGGACCAGCTGCCTTCCGTGGATTGATCCTGCTCAGTGCTGCAAACACATCGGAGGGGGAGAGTGTGAGGGGTTGGTGGCCTGCAGGGAGCACCTCCTTGATGGCCACCTCCTTGTTGACTGTATCAAAGCGCCCATAGAAGAGGTTGAGTTCCTCAGGTAGGGAGGCGTCGCTGGATTGGGGGGTGATGTGAGCGGGTTTGTAGTCTGTGATGGCCTGGATGCCCTGCCACATGCGTCGGGGGTCGGAGCCATTCGTGAAGTGCTCCTCGATCCTCAGCTTGTGGTTGCGTTTGGCCTCGGTGATGCCCCTCTTCAGGTTGGCCCTGGATGTGCTGTAGGCCTGCCGGTCCCCAGATCTGAAGGCGATGTCGCGTGCTTTCAGCAGGGCTCGGACCTCCCCGTTCATCCATGGCTTCTGGTTAGGGAAAGTAATAATTCTTTTTAGTGTAGTGACACTGTCTGTGCTGGATCTCATGTAGTCCAGGACAGAGGAGGTGTAAAGGGTGATGTCCGTGTGGGAGTCAAGGGTTGCCTCCGAGGAGTGCTTACTCCAGTCATGTTTTGAAAAACATTCCTGCAGTTTAGCCTCTGCCCCTTCTGGCCAGATCTTGACTGTCCTCACTGTGGGCTTCACACGTCTGATAAGTGGGGAGTACTTGGGGAGTAGGAACAAAGAGACATGGTCTGATTGTCCTAAGTGGGGGAGGGGGATGGATTTGTATGCATCGGCCATGTTAGTGTAAACATGGTCTAAAGTTTTGTCTCCCCTGGTGGGGCAGGAGACATGCTGTTTAAATTTGGGGAGAACGGACTTTAAGTTTGTGTGATTGAAGTCACCCGCAACAATGAAGGCTGCATCGGGGTGTGTAGTTTGTTGCTTGCTAATGGCAGAATGCAGTTCTTTCATCGCAAGCGAGGCATTAGCGTCAGGGGGGATGTAACTAGCCGTAATGATAGCAGATGTAAATTCTCTCGGTAGGTAAAAGGGTCTACATTTAACCATGAGATATTCAGCGTTCTCAGAGCAGTGACTTTCAATGATGGAAGAATCAGTACACCAAGCATTGCTGACATAGATGCACAAACCCCCACCCTTGCTCTTACCCGAGGTCGCCGTCCGATCTGCTCTGAGAACGTTGCGCTCCGCCAGGTTAATTGCGGTATCCGGGACGGAAGGGTTAAGCCAGGTTTCCGTGAAAATCAGGAGATTGCAGTCCATGATCCGTTTGTTGGTGGTAATCCACAGACGTAGTTCGTCCATTTTATTCACCAGGGATCGGACATTGGCGAGGAAGATGCTGGGAAGGGCAGTCCTGTGCGGTGCGAGGCGAAGTCTGTTCCGAAGGCCTCCCCGGCAGCCGCGGTGAATGCGTTTCTGCTGCCGCCGCCTTTCGGTGCGCCTCGGCGGGGGGGCGATCGTGGTTTGCCCCGCGAGTTTACTGATCTCAGCCGTGGTCCCGAGATCGTCGATAAAGTTGACAGTATTGCGTAACCCGATGGAAATAAGTTCCTGTCGGCTGTATGATATGTGTGCCAGGGTGTTTCTAGTTAGAAGACTCAAAACAACCAGGTATATAATAACTATTTTGCACTTTGTGGTCAGACCACCGGCTGCAGCGTGTACACGCGCCGCCATCTTGGATCTATAGGTATAGTATAGTATAGGGGGGATAGTGGGGGCAGCAGAGAAGGCTATTTGTAGAAGCAAGGGGGGTAGGAAAGGGAAGGTAGTGCCATGGTGGGATGGAAAGTGTAGGGAGGCTGTTAGGAGTAGGAATAGGGCTTTTAGGAGACTTAGGAGGGAGTATAGTCAGGAGGCAGTTATAGATTACAAGCGGGCGCAGGCAGTGGTTAGGAGAACTATCAGGGGAGCTAAGAGGGGGCATTGGAGGGAGTTTTGTGGGACGATAGGAAGGGAAACTAAAGTAGGGGATGTGTGGGGAATGATTAGGAAAATGGGAGGAATTAGGAGGGAATGGGGGTACCCAGTGTTGAGTCAGGGGGGAGAAGTAGCGGTAACAGACAAGGAGAAGGCTAGGTTAATGGTTAGGGCATTTGCAGGGGTACATAGTTCGGATAGTTTATCAGAGGAGGGGAAGCGGGGAAGGGAAGAGACTAGAGTAGGTAATTTAGATGCATTAAGAAAGAAGAGTAGGTTTGGGGGGGACTTAGATAGGGAGTTTAGTATGGGGGAGTTGAGAAGAGCAATTAGTAAAACTAGGATGAGTGCGCCAGGGAGGGATGGGGTGTGTTATATTATGGTTAGGAATATGAGTGTAGAAGGGTTAGGTAGGTTGTTGTTTAATAAGGTATGGAGGGAGGGTAGGTTACCAGGTAGTTGGAAAGAGGGGTTAGTTGTACCAGTTAGGAAGCCAGGGAAAGATGGGAGTTGTCCGGGTAGCTATAGGCCGATAGCGTTAACGTCGTGTGTATGTAAGTTGATGGAGAGGATGGTGAATGAGAGGTTAGTGTATTTTGTTGAATCTAGGGGGCTAGTGGATAGACATCAGAGTGGATTTAGGAAGGGGAGGGGTTGTCTAGATATGGCGGTGTGTTTAGAGAATGAGGTTAGGAAGGCACAGGTTAATAGGGAGGTTGTAGCAGCGGTGTTCTTTGATATAGAGAAGGCTTATGATATGATGTGGAGGGAGGGTTTGTTGATCAAATTGCATAAGTTAGGGATAGGGGGTAGAATGTTTAACTGGTGTTGGGATTTTTTAGAGAATAGAGTTATAAGGGTGAAGATAGGGACAGAGGTATCAGATAGTGTTAGGATAGATAATGGTACGCCGCAGGGTAGTGTAATTAGTCCAACGTTGTTTTTGTTAATGGTGAATGATGTTTTTGAGGGGGTGGTAAGTTAGTATGGGTAGGTCGTTGTTTGCAGATGATGGGGCATTATGGAAGAGGGGTAGGAATGTGGAGTATGTGGTTAGGAAGTTGCAGGAAGGTGTAGACAGGGTCGAGAGGTGGGGTCTTAGGTGGAGTTTTCGGTTTTCAGTGGAGAAGAGTAAGGTGTTGTTTTTTGGTAGGAAGAAGGTTAGTGAGGATAGGGGAATAGAGATGTATGGGAGGAGGTTGGAAAGGGTGAGTAGTTTTCGGTTTTTGGGGGTTATTTTTGACAGTGGGTTGACATGGGGTGAGCATATAGATAGTGTAGTAGGGAAGTGTAGGAAGGTGGTTAATGTGATGAGGTGTATTGCGGGACAGGAGTGGGGGGCTAGTGTGGGGGCGCTTGTGAGTATTTATGTAGCATTAATTAGGGCTAGAATAGATAATGGTAGTGTAGTGTATGGGTCAGCAGCTAGGACAAGGTTAGGGAAATTAGATGTGGTGCAGGGATTAGCGTTTAGGGTTAGTTTAGGGGGGGTTAAGTCAGCGCCAAACTGTGCTTTAGGGGTAGAGTTAGGGCAGATGCCATTGGACTTGAGGAGGAAGCAGTTAGGGGGAAATTATTGGTTAAGTATTAGGGGGCAGGTTGAGGGGCATCCAGTGAGAGAAATTATGGGGGATAGATGGGAAAGGGGTAGGGGGCAGAGTAGAAGTAGTTTTGCGTGGGTGGGAGATGACGTAGCTAGGGAATTGGGGGTTAATGAGGTAGAGGTAGAGAGGATAGTGGTGTGGCTAGAGTGACCGTGGTGGGTGCTTAGGGAGGCAGTGGTGGATTTAGAAATGCTAGATAGGAAAAGGAGGGATAGAGGGAGGGACTTAGCAGAGGAGTTTTATAGGTATGTTGGGGAGAAGTATAGGGGGTATAGGATGGTTTATACAGATGGGTCTAAGGAGGTAGATAGAGGGGTAACAGGGGCAGCAGTTGTGGTAGTGGAAGAGGGGGTGGTTATTAGTAGAAGATTGAGCGATAGTTTAAGTATTTATGGGGTGGAATTAGTGGGGGTCCTATTAGCAATGCGGTGGGTAGAGCAGAGTAGGGCTAAGGAGGTGTTAATTTGTAGTGATTCAGTGGGGGTGGTAGTGAGTATTAGGAATGGGGGGGGGAGGTATCATCATGAGGAGTTAAGGGAGATTTTAGAAATTAATGATAGAGTAGGAAGGGCAGGGACAGTGGTTAGGTTTATGTGGGTACCGGCACATGTAGGGATAGTGGGGAATGAAAGGGCAGATAGGGCAGCAAAGGAGGCGACTAGGAAGGGCCAGGTGGAGCATAGGGTTAGATTGTCGAAGGGAGAGGGGAAGAGTTTAGTGTGGAAGGAGGTGATGAGGAAGTGGCAGGACGAATGGAGTAGGGAAAGAAGGGGGCGGCATTTGTTTAGGCTCCAGGAAGAGGTAGGGGTTGTACGTAGGTGGGGAGGGGGTAGGAGAGAGCAGGTTGTAGTAGCTAGGGTTAGAATAGGGCATAGTTGTTTAAATGAGGGGTTGAGGTTGATGGGGAAACATGATAGTGGGTTGTGTGAGTGTGGGCGGAGTGAAACTGTTGAGCATGTGTTGTGTGAATGTGTGAGGTATGGAAATGAGAGGAGAATAATGTTTGAGAAGTTGAGGAGAATTGGAGTGAGGGTTAATGGGTTTAAAGCAGTGGTAGAGAGTTTAGGAATAAAGGAAGGTAGAAAGGTTGTGTTGGGATTTATGAGGGAGGTTGGGGTGTATAGGAGAGTATAGGGGAGAAGGGATTAGGAGGTTAGTCGGGATGGGAGGGGGTAGAGGTAGAGTCAGGTGTGTGTGTGTGTGTGTGTGAGTGGTGAATAGTGTGTGGGTGTGATGTGAGAGTGAGTCAGAAGGGGGCAGTAATGCAACGAAAGAACGGATGCAAACTGCCGTAAAAAACTAAGGAAGAAGAAGGTACTAAGCAACAAAGCACTGGTCGGCCCATGCTTTGGGTAGCTGTGCTTTCATTAACGTGGACCCTGCACGCCGTTGCTGACATGGTGAAGTGAACAACAATGTGCTTTCGGTAAGTTTAACAATTTATCAACCATTTCATTTATATGTGTGCCTAAGCTGCAAATATATACATGCACTATCTGTGAGAAACTTGATCACTATACTGTCGCTAGCTCGAAAGGAAACTGTTTCAGAGCATGGTCATCTTCTACAGTCCTGCAAAACCTAGTTCTGAAAAGCCTTTATCGGTTGCGGATAAATAACTTGCGTACCGATTGTGAATTACCGGGGGGTGAATTTATGTTGTATTGATGTGACGTTATGAGGTTAGAGGTTGGTTTCTTTGTATCTCGAGTAGACCCGATATTTAACCGTATACCTAAACATGATCATAGCTAACCTTAGAAGAGAGATGTTTAAGTTTAAGCCTCACCGACTGGCTCACATTCTGAAGGCATATCGGATCGCTGGGGACTAAACTACATTGGCTCTCATTTTACAACTTTGTTGGTTACTTTCTTTTTACAACTTGGTTGGTATTCACGTATGTGTCTTCTCGTATCATAATCCTTGTTTAGTTACGGCCATTGTTTGGGCGCAGCACTCCAAACAGTGAAGTGCGTAACCTCGCGATGCTTGGTGACGGGAAGAGAAGACCATAGCTTTGTTACTCTTTTGGAAGGGTTGAGTTTGATGCCACATTTGCACATAGCCGGGCATTTGGAGAAACGAATATTTCCCTCCCTCCGTTTTTTTAAATAGCAACATCGTGCACCCAACATAGTTCTCAAAAAAAGTTGTCATTTACATCAACCCGCATAAACAGCCAAACAATCTGTAAACATAGGGCGCTCTCATGACGTTAAGCATTACTGGTGCATGTTTCATTATCAAAAGAACGTTGGGTAATGGAACACATTTGATACAACATTGGAAAGTAGTTGAAAGACCAATGTAGTTTTGCCGGCAGCGATCAGCTATCACGTTAGGATGTGAAGCTGTTGCATGCTTTGTTCAAACCAGGCAACATAAGTGGTTCGTATTAGACCAATGGCGGTGGATTTACGAGTTGGCAAGTAGATCCCAGGTTAGTTGTCTTCTGTCCAGAAGTAGCTCAGCCATCATATTTGCTCAACTCTCCCTCTTGTGTGTTTAGCAATTCGCATAGCAGTATCTTTGTTTTGTCCAATGTCGGTAAGCGCATATGAACTGCCCTGGCTATGTAGCTTTCTCCAATAGACCTCGCCAAAACACTGCGCCGCCATAACCCTACAGAAATGCATTTAATTTCCGCCGGAAGTGTCTTTCGCAGCCTCTGCCGTTGTAAACACAGCGATGCAAGCTTGAGAGCACGGAGCTACAACGTTAACTGGAGATGATGGCGTTACTCTCCCCCATCCCCATTGCGTGCAGAACTGGGAGGACAAAGTGCAGACCTGGCCTAGCGTAACATACAGCAAGATCTGCGCGTACTTCATAGAGTCCATTGCAATAGACAAAGCTATGGATAATCTCAAAGCCTCCGAGGCGTATCAGTATCTGCACAGCAGTAAAGTCAATCACGTCCTGTCATACAAGCATAACTGTTTTGTTTATTTGAAAGCAATGGTAGAGCCTAGTCGGAGCTTAATTAATACGTGGCATAACGCTTGGGTGCTGGTAACAGATTCCGGAGATGTAACAACTGCGGGATGTTCGTGCGTTGCAGGAGCAGGGAGATCGTAGACGCAGCTGCCATCCTGTGGAAGCTAACTTTATTTGTGTGTTAAAAGTGTGTATGCTATGATGATAATTATAATAACCCATTTTCTTCATAAAGTGCATTTCTGCAAGCCCGATGTTCTGTATATTCATTGTAGGTAGATAGATAGATAGATAGATATAAACTTTATTTATCCCCATGGGGAAATTCAGTTTCCAAGTAGCTTAGGGTTCACACATTTAGTGTACACAAACATAAATACAAACTGCACATACATACACATCTATACAAGCATACATAGATACACACAACATGCAGTATACTACTGCTCATGGTTGTCAAGTTGGGGTCTATACTGTAGACACATAAGATAATTGAAGATACTAAATACTACTAAGTAACAACCTGAGTAACACATATTATTGTCCTGATACTGTGTGGTTGTAGTGACAGGGTATGGGGTGACATATGGTGCAATGGGGAGTTCAAGTAAGTTGAAAAAGAGTGTATGTATGATAAGGTCCAAAAAGAGTAAGGCAGGGCAGTGCATGTTTCGGGAGCATCTAAAAGGGGAAGAGAAAACATGGATGGAGCAAAATTAATCCAGGCATAGAGTCCTCTGACTACAAACATCACAATGGCAAAATGTGAACTACAACATTGCACTCACATGCACACTCATCATCACAACAGCCTGCCTCCTTGCATTACATTTATGATGTAGGCTAACAAACGCAGGCACACACACACACACACACATAACACACACACACACACACACACACACACACATAACACACACACTAATGATGTATCTATCGTGGGCATTGTTTGTCCCATCTCCAAAACAATCAACTACCTTAGCAAAATACCGATAGCAATGTTAGTGTATTACAACTTCTTCATTAACAGTATTGTCAGCTTCATAGCTAAAGTTGCTGAACTTACCCTCAGGTTCAAGTCTGCGTCTCTTTATCTGGGGGAAGGCAGTGGTCCGCTGGGTATCAGGCTTGCAAAAAAATGTAAATGGAGCGCATGGACATTGCCTCTTCGTAGCAGGTTTGTGGACGTAGCACTGTCTATCTAACCACTCATTCAGGCGCTTTGTAGAGTTTTTGCAACCAACTACCGCACACGTCGTTCCCGAACCATTTTTCTTCATGTTGTAATTGTTAGCAGTTATATCCTCTTTGTCACTGCGATGTCAGTGCTTTGTCGGCACAACGGAGCTCGCTAGCAATTCAAACCCAGCCCGCCAGAACGGAAGTGGGTTGCATCGACGGGAGAAGTTTAGGAAGTAAAGCGGAAACGGCCAAATAACTTGTCTATAGTGCCTTAAAACAACATTTCAAGTCTGAACAAGTTTTGATTTTACGTTTACTCGCCGCTGCGCATGCTCCCAGACGCGTGCAGCGTTATAAGCAGTGCATAATTCAGCATGCAGAGCGACATTTCATTGTCTTCATTCTTTTTTGTATTGATTTGAACTAATTTGGATGCAGTGTAAGCATTCATGTCTGAATCAAAAGGAAGTGCTCAGTTCTCCATGGATTCAGCCATGGGGGCTGCTAAACACGTTTAAGTTATAATAGATGATGATGCTTAATTTTGTGTAACCTTTGCATGGATTATATGCTTGAAAACTATCCATTGGCTTATCAGGATTTCCCACATCAAATTTACTTTTCACAATAGGATGACAGTTTGCGCATATGTTAATGTTCGTTGCATATCTGCAGTGGACATTAACGTACCTGCTTTCAATTTGACCAATTACATGCCACTATTGGCCTTATATTCTATAGCATCGGCTAATATGATATAACTGCTCGCTAGCTAACTCTCTGGAAAGAACCGTAGTTATCCTTAAGGTGTGCCCGAATGTACTGTCCCAGCGCTGTGTTAAAATGCAGCAAATGAACACTTTTTGAAAACTGGATTTGGTTTTGTGAAACAAAAGGCATGTTGATTTTTAAAGCGGACGTCCCTTGCTGTTAATGGAGATGTGACATCAGTGGCGCCGTTAAATACGATCGGCTAAAGTGTAAGTTATGCTTCCACGTTGATGCAACGCTAGGGGGCTTACGGACCCATTACGTCCTTGCGGACCCCCCTTGCGTCCACCGCAAGCACCTGACGTGCACCTCCCAAAAATCCTAGATGTGTGTCGAGGCGACGCAACACCAACGCAGCGGTTTTGGCTGTGATTGGTCCGCTAACTACATTCGCTGGAGATCGCTTTTCCGGTTTCCACTCATAAACACCGCCATGGTGTGATAAATGCTTCGACTGATTGGCAACAACATATATATATACGTGTATATATATAACAACGTCTGTAAACGTTTTTTTTACTTGCTTGTAATCCGTATGTAATGACCAGAATGGTCATTCTGGTCGCCCTCTACCAATGTGGCATTGAATTGCATTTTGACACGTAAACCCCATGCAGAACCATCACGGTCTCATGACTGTGTCCAAGCAACTGCGTGGCCATTGCGTGATCACTACATGATCACTACGCGGAACCATAACCGATGCTTAAGACATTCAATTTAGCAGTACAGCAAAAATGTACTACCGAGAACTGAGCAACACAAATCACAAGCTAATAAGAAACCACAGTAATATATTTTTTATGAAAAAAAAAATGCTGCGCATAGAAAAGTTAACTTCATCCTAAGGTTACAGACATATTAATAGGGCTGTCGCGGTTAAGGAATTTCTCCTGCGGTGAGTGAGAGCGGCTCAACACCGCGGTGTGCGGTGATACCGCCGCCCCCTTAAATAAAACGCTAAGAAGCTAGCAATGTTTTTGTTAATTGGGCTAATAAATTATAAATGTCTAAACTCACAGTATAGTAATAGTAATAGATACATACAAATAAAGCGTATTATTATATAATTATAAAAATACATGACAATGTTATATTATAACACTTCTTAGTTTATTGAACTGTTGTTCAGAACAATCAGACTTTTAACGCTAAATCTTCCAGTGCAACAGCATCTTAAACATCACAGCTGAAATGAAAAAACAAGCGCCCGTCTTTTAAACACAGGCTTTAAGCTGTACGATTTATACCTGGGCAATATCCTTGTTGCACGCGAGAAAAACCAGCATATAGACCTTTTGAGGTTTTAGAGATGATCGGAGTGGAGTTACAATATTTCCAGCGGCACTGAAAACTCTCTCCGATTGTGCGCTTGTTGCGCAGATGCACATGTATTTGCGGGCGACTTTGGAGAGGAGAGGAAATCTACCTTTGTTTTCGCGCCACGTCTCCCAAAGGGGAGACGTAACATTAGGCTTTGACACAAGTGTAGCTGCCATCTCTCCCGCTCTCTCCCGTCATGTTGGTTACGTGCGGTTATGGCGGTGGCTCAACATACACCGCGGTGCGCCTCTTAGCACCGCGGTTATTCATTTTTGCGGTTATCGTGACAGCCCTACATATTAAGAATGTCCCACTTTTTTGTGAACTTTTTTTGTGTTTCACACACACACACACGTGTTTCACAAGTCCAGTAGTTAGCTAATGCTAGTAAAAATGCTACGCTAATGTCAACCAAGAGAGTGAAAAATGCCCAGTTATCTCCAACAGAAACTTATCCAAATCGCTAATTAATTAAACTGAAGTACTTGATGCCTCCTTTTCATCTAGGGAGGTTTATATATGACATCTTTAGTTCACGTTGCAGTCATGCTTCCGTTAGCTGTGGGCTGCTGCAGGGCTATCAAACATAACGCTGTCAAACATGATACACTCCTCAGCTTTGATACATTTTGTGTTGCCAACTTTGCATTTTGCAATACAACTTTTGCAGTGAGCATTGTCCCCGTCCAGTTGTGAAAAGTAACCACACTTTCAACAAGCTGTGACATAGTCACCCACTCTTTCGCTCTAATGTATACTGTAGTCTACCCCCTCACCCCCCAGATATGCTGTCTTCCAGGTACCTAGGAAATGGTAGGATATGACAGCCACTGTTGCCACAGTTAGCATTTCTAAGACTTTTTTCTTCCTGAGATTGTTTAATTGTGTTACCTAATGCTTATTTGTGCCACTTACATTACACAACGCTGTAATGTAAGCAAACAATAAGGACATTTATTATTTTATTACAAAACATAACTCTTCAGTGTGCAAGCGGATTGCACACAGAAGATCGAGTCAATCCCCTACACAAAAAAACAACATTTTATAACTTGCACAGTTTCCCCTCCAGAAGCCAAGCAATGTTGGTATACTTCATTCAGCACCCCCATCTCCCAAAGGAATGTCTCACTGTTGCACACTTTTTACAGAACATTTTACCGACAGGGCAAAGATTATTGAAGACTACATCAAGTTAATGTATTTTTTAAATCTAAGATTCAAATAGTTGAATATCTGACATCACCGCTAAAAATAGCACTTTTTTGAAGCTGCCATTCAAAATGACAAAATGGTTACATTTGATTCTCATCAAAAATCGATTCAGTATGTTATTAAAATACACATCAAAGAAAATATTGTGACCCTGTATTATTTAAGATTATATTAAATAAGATTGTTGGAACCAAATTCGATTGACTCTAATGTGAAGGTATGATTTATGTTGGTGGTTAGAGGCTGGCTAATGTATTTTTGACTCAATTGAAAAAAAAAAACATTCTCCTGACACTTCTTATCCTCTCTCATCAGACTCTGAAGCTGCTACTGGGATCCTTGTTGTGGGATCAGAAGAGGCCTGCAGTTGATGCTGGTGACTGCTCATCTAAAAGATTAACTGATGGATTTGTGCAATCTGTACCATGGTCCAGGATGTGCTTACACTCACCCAAAGACAGTTTTAGATCATATCTTCCTCATTGAGTTTGGCCCATTGCTGTAGAGGGTGTCATGGATCTGTAATGATTTAGGTGTTGAGTATATTATGAGCTCAGTGACGGTCCATGGAGATCTAATATTAAAACATCAAACTCTAGCTGTCTAACGCCTTACTGCCAAGACTTATGAGACCAAAGACATATCTTCTGTAAGAAGTTGGGTCTTTTAAACAGCCAAAATGAACTGCACAGATATTGAGTACATTTGGCTGTCCCGCATTCACAGTGGATTTACGTACAAGCGAAAACCAGGTCCCTTCCCAGACTCTGCTGCCATTGGTATGGATTTCAATGTGGCTTGCGAAAGAAAGACAAAACTGGATTTGAGTTTAATAACAAATGGAGTGGTGCTGGATGTCTATGACTTTGCGAAAGCTTCAGTAGAATCAGTTAGGTACTTGATAGCCGACATCCTGGAGTATAATTTTGACACTGGCATCGAAAATGATAAACAGCGCTATGCGTTTACAAACCGCGTATTCCATAAAATTGGGTCGATCAAAAAATGTTACAGACAAGATGAAGTATTTTTGCTTCCTGACCCAACAACGTTCAATCTGCATGGTGTGTCAGAGCTCTTGAGTCGTCCACGCACCAATCTGAGCGAGTTCTCTGTCAAATCTACACTCAAGAGCAGGATGCATGAAGATGGTGCAGCCACAGAATCTGTTCATGCTGACCAGGCTGGTGAAATTGACCATGTAGACAAGGCAAAAAAACACACTGTTGTGAAGACTTTGTACCCACGGTGTGAGGCCATTGGTCTGGATCTGTACATTAGACCCTTCGACACACCAAAGCTGAAACTAAACGCAAGTTTTTTAACCAGCCAAGTAATATTTGAAGTGCTCAGATTTGTTAGAATGGTGTGCGGAACACACCGCCAGATTGTCTTAGACGTGCTCCATCATAACTTTGATCTCAGTACTTATGAACGTTATGTTTGGAAAAAAGTTGTAAAGATCAGGAGTACCAGAAACAGCCAGAACATTCATCTTGAAGTCAGACAGGCTTTCAGGAAAAAGCCTTGCGTATTTGTCAAAAATGATTATGAGAAAAGAAGATGGAGAAGGAGATGGGTTAATGACGTTGACAGCGAAGCCTCAGCATCACGAGCAAAGCATAGCAAAAGGAAACGAAAGCCAAAGTATGATGATGTGTTTTGTGACTTTGGACACAAAACACATAACTGGATGGACACAGAGATGGATGACTTGCAGGAAACACAGATGGAACAACTGTCAGAAACTTCCGATGGCCTAGTGCATACTTCAGAAGATCATCAGAGACCCGCTGTTGAGGTTTCAGGCATTAGTGATGATGGAGCCCTTCCAGATCGGTGTTCGGAATATGTGAGCAGTGGAAAAAACGTCACCACGGAAAAGCTGATGCTGTGGAGGCGACGGGCAATGCGAAGCGAAGAGATCCACGCAAGGTGGTTCAAAGACAAAGTGATATGTTTGGACTTTAACGTGGGCTCTGGTGTGAGGTTAAATACTGATCTACAACTACTAACCAATGGTATGCTAAAGGACCTGTTCAAATTTGCATGTCATATGTCCAGAACTCAGTTGAAATTCTACCGTGAGATTTTTCAACACAACTTCATACTTGACCCACTGGATGACGTACAGTCCAGGTTCATTCAGTATGTCAATGCAAAAATGACATATCTGAGCCATCATCACCTTGAAAAATCAGCAGACTTTTGGAATGCCATTGTTGTTATTCCTGAGGCTTATCGCGTGGTGGATGTCAACGGTTCTTCACCAGCAGCTGAAGCAGTTACTCAAGCCTCAGTAACATGTCTTGAACCTAGCATGGAGCCCTACCCCTTCTGTAAGAAACTAGGGATTAACCTTTGGGATGTGAAAGAACGGCCCCTGAACGAGAAGGTGGATTTGCTTCTCCTGACAAACGGGGCTCTTCTAGAAGTGAGTAAATTCACCAGGAAGCTGTGTGGGACTGTCTGCGAGCTCATGTACGATGTTCTTGAGCACAATTTCCACTTCAAACTGGACGGCAGCGAAATCATGAAATTACTTCAGAAATGGTGCAGACTACAAAGAAACCCCTTTGGGAGCTGGGCAGTTGTAGAGCAACAACGGTTCTTTAATAAGATTGTTCACGGTAACAGCAGCGAAGGGTACCCCCCAGATGGCAAAGGAATACATGTTTCAAAGATAAGTTTGTTCAACCAGCCCATGGAGATGCTCTTGCCTGATGAGTTAAAACACGAAAAGTCTGTCCATTTTGACCGCTATCCTCTATGCAAAGAGAGGCGGATAAACCTTGAAGTAACCTCAAACAGAGAAAACAGTGCAAAATTGGACTTGCAAGTGCTGACGAGGGCGGTCATCTATGAGATACACAGATACCTGGTGGAGAACCCCCAGAAGGATAATTATGTTCTCGCGCTGTACAAGATCCTAGAAGACAACTTTGACCTTAGCTCACAACTTCATCGCCGCTGTGAGTTTGCATTAGCTATCGCATCCCAAGTCAAAACTATGCTAGGGAATTTTAGAGGTTCTTTCACCCGTAAGGGAGACTATCCAAACAAGGTATTTGAGCTGCCTTTTGAATTCCCAAGCAGTGAGCAGGGTGTCAGCAAAGAGGAGCCGGTAGATGGATACTGGGATTTGGAAAATGATGATAATGACGATATTGAGTTTGTCTGCCAATTTATTCCTGTTGATATTGAGGTAATACTGGATTAGAATTTTAATCTTCATAGCTATGTGGTTTTATGCTTGTAAATTTGTGAAAGGAGAACAACATCTTGCCTCTGCCCCAGATTATAACATAACCAAAGGATAAATATGTTGATAATGTTTAGCTTTGTGGTTAACTGAACAATGCTGTCAGAGGTTTTAACAGGAAAATATTGTCACATGTACAGTGTAGAGTGAAATGTTCAACAGAACTGCCAATATCTTTTTTTTGTTGTTTTTTTTGTTTTTTTTAATTTACTCAAATGTCAGGGTCAAAAGCAAGGGCCTGCAATAATTGATTTGTTCAAAATGACCAGACATGTTGCCCCAATTTACTGAACATGTCACTGAAAATATATGTCAACTACAACACATTGTTGAGCCATGTTTTGTAAAAAGTTCAATTATTTTATTTGCATAAAGTACAGTCAGAAACATGATGGGTTGGTTTTTAATTGATGACAAGACAAGATAGAATTACAACAATTATTGAGTACCAATAAAGCTGGTCACCCCTCCCTGCTTGTTTATAGTTTTTTGCCTTTTTATACACACACAACTCAAACTTGGTATTGAATTTAATGGTATTGGTATTGAACCCCGATACCCCGAACCCTGATAGCTACAGTAGAGGTGCTCATCAGGAGAGCAGACATGATTCTTTGCTGAAACAAGAGAACCACCAGTCCTGCAACATCAACAGAATACAAAGCAGAGCCAGTTTTGTTAATGACGTTTTAAATTCAATTTCGACAGTGCTGCTGCAAGTAGCCCAATGTCAGCTATCAGTAACACGTTGTTACCACTAGATGGTGTGAGAGTTTAATTTGTTGAGGAAGTGCGCTTCTACTTGACATTAGATGACGTTACTGATCATTAACTCTATACACCAGGGGCGGTTCTAGGTTCTGACTTTTGGGAGGGTTCACCCCCCAGGAAGCCACAGCGGGAGGGGGGGATTTTGAATATCGAATAATTCAGGAGGAAACGATAGGGTGGGCTAAGGCAAGCTGGACCAAAAAACGTCTAGCTTTGCTGCTGATTTTCATCATTGTTTTTTTTTAAATAAATTATTTGACGGCACAAAGATCAGGGGCTATAGCCTCGAATGCCCAGGCCTAACGACACGCCTGCTGTACACCTATTAATAAGTTACCCGTGGTGTAAAAATAAATACAATCAATCAATTTCGCACCATGATGATTTTATTCCCTCCAGTCAACAGTCAACTCTGCAAAAATGTCCAGGAAAATAAAATGTTATTTTAACCATGAAGTGCATTAACACATCAAAAAAAACAAAAACAGCAGGGAACAAAAACTTCTCAATGCAATGATGACCTGGTTGCAATAACCACTGGATTGGTGGTTTGATCCTCCTGGTACCAAATATTGTGTGTGGCTTCCTTGAGCAAGCAACCCTGCTGGTGGTCGCCCTTGCGTTGAGAAAGCCTGTGTGCACTGTGCATGGCTCAATGCAAGATGTAAAACACACAGTGTCAATAGGCCGACACTCCATTAACATGTGCACATGTACTTAAACATGGACTTTACATCTGTTGGAAGTTCCCATCAAAGCGATAAATCTTTAACTTTAGAGAAAACAGAACAAATTGCTCACTTATTCCCCCCCCCCATCACACATTAGCCCCCAGGCACTGACATACCGGGGTCCCTTAGTGCCTCATCTGGGCTGGCATATGGACACACACACACACACACACACACACATACATTTCCCCATCTGCCGCTCCTGCACATCATCATGGCTTACCTCTCTCCTCCGCTCATGCAAGTCTCAAGTAAACCGGCCCAGATAGCTGGGGGGCCTGTATGGCGTCTGATGATCATCTCATGACACCATACACACACTGCGCTGTTTTGATATTGAATATTGAATTATCTCTGAATGGGGATGAGCACGATCACAGCATCTGTCACTCTCACAGCTCCACAAATAACTGGCATTGATACACTTTCATGCGGTCATCTTGGGGTCTTCTACCATTGACCACCGGGAGCTGGACCAACAGCTGGGTGTATTTCAGCTTTGTTTTCAGCAGGAGAAGGAGCCCAGGGTATGAAATGTGGTCAGAGACAAACACAAGAAAAGTTGTGAAGGTATTAGAAATGCCTTCATGCACAGCCAATGAGAAGCTACTACTCTGGAAATTAGTTTCTTGGTAGCAGACCCCTGGTATTTAACAGGGAATTTCCCCTGTTTAACAACATTATACATTTGAGTCAAACTGCTAACCAAAGCAGAAGGACTTTCCACTGTAAAGTCACTTTGGGGGTTACTGGCCCTTTAAGACAGCGGCTCCCAACCTCTTGCGTCCCTGTGGCCCCGCAACTCTACATCTGATCATCTTTGCCACCTCAGCTTCAACTTGTGTGCATCTGCTTCCACACAAAGGGCTCTTACCCAATCAGCTGCCGGTACTGACAAAGGCCCGGACAACGCAACTGCATGGCTCTACTGTACGACAGCACTTGTATATACAGGATCTTTAAAAAAAAATATTTGGATCTTCACATATCTATAGCTCATGTCAGCCATCTCCTGTCACCTTATATACATATCAAGGGACCCCGGGGTAGGGAAGCACTACTTTAAGGGAAAATAGAAAGGTGAATCGAGAAGCAGGGATCACAATCTTGCACAAGCTGCTTTTGGATATTGTAATTTCCCAGCTTGGGATCAATAAAGTATTTCTGTTCTATTCTATTCTATATTGAAGCGATCAGCTTTCTGCTGAAGGCAGACAAGCTACTGGACTATGATGGTTTCTCTGGAACTGAACAGCGTTAGACAATCTCTGCAACTAGAGGCTTCGTTCATCATCACCAACAGCATTGCATCGCGTCCATCGGTCAGCAGTAGACAGCAACTATGTCCTTGTACTTGTGGGCATCATAGCTGCCCAGTGCTACCACAGTCGTTTACAGTTTGAAACAAACAGTTGCCGGTGTTGTGCGGCACCCCATATAGAGCATGCAGCCCAACACAGAGATAATGTTAAAACCAAAAACAGCCAAGGCATTAAAGCTGCCCAGTACATCCAGTCCTGCAGTTGACAGAGGCTGCAGCATTCCCATGCCCAGGTGCCAAAATAGAATTACCTTCAAACATCACTTTTAAGAGGTGACGTACACAGACACCCCAAGGTAAGGGGCACAGGCGGTGTTGTCATGGAGACAGAGTTTTGGAAGCCAGAGAGAATTGTGAATAAGGATAAGTCTGAGGTTGTCCTTTTGCCCCTTTGTTTCATTTAGTTGTTTGTTTATTTGTCCACT
>JAXIVH010000504.1:73903-78903 GCA_036785325.1 Urophycis tenuis | reverse complement strand
TTGGTTAACACCTCACAGTCTCACAGGTTGGTTAACACATCACAGTATCACAGGTTGGTTAACACATCCCAGTATCACAGGTTGGTTAACACATCACAGTATCACAGGTTGGTTAACACACCACAGTATCAGGGTGCTTAACACATCACAGTATCACAGGTTGGTTAACACATCACAGTATCAGGGTGGTTAACACATCACAGGGATAACACATCACAATATCGCAGGTTGGTTAACACATCACAGGGTTAACACATCAAAGTTTCACAGGTTGGTTTACACATCACAGTATCAGCGTGGTTAACACATCTCAGTATCACAGGTTGGTTAACACACTACAGTATCACAGGTTGGTTAACACATCTCAGTATCACAGGTTGGTTAACACACCACAGTATCACAGGTTGGTTAACACACCACAGTATCACAGGTTGGTTAACACATCACAGTATCAGGGTGGCTAACACACCACAGTATCACAGGTTGGTTAACACCTCACAGTATCACAGGTTGGTTAACACATCACAGTATCACAGGTTGGTTAACACATCACAGTATCAGAGGTTGGTTAACACATCACAGTATCAGGTTAGTTAACACACCACAGTATCACAGGTTGGTTAACACATCTCAGTATCACAGGTTGGTTAACACATCACAGTATCACAGGTTGGTTAACACATCTCATTATCACAGGTTGGTTAACACACCACAGTATCACAGGTTGGTTAACACATCACAGTATCACAGGCTGGTTAACACACCACAGTATCACAGGTTGGTTAACACATCACAGTATCACAGGTTGGTTAACACATCACAGTATCACAGGTTGGTTAACACACCACAGTATCACAGGTTGGTTAACACATCACAGTAAGTCACTATGAACACAGCTTGTTTGTGTTCAATACAATACAACAATGAACACATGAATAAATAGTACAAGTTCAGACTACAACAACGATCACAGCCCCAGTGTGAATGGTATTGATTTGGTGTCACCACCGTGGCATTGATACATAATTCCACTGCATTTTTGTATTCATTTTATTGTAATTTTGTTATTTTTGGTATTTAATTTATTTTTTGTATTGTATTTATATGTACCCTGGCTGCTTGTCTTATGTTATACTTAACATACAGATATACAGTAAGTAATACCAGGTCATTTCTGCTGCATTCAGTATTTAGTTGGAATGCAGCAGAAAGCTGGCTTCTCACAGTGGCCAAACTCTGTAAAGAGCACACACACATATACACAGAGACACAGACACACACAGACACTCAGACACACACACACACACACACACACACACACACAACACACACACACACACACACACACACACACACACACACACACATACACACAGACACACACACAGACACACACACACACCTACATATCAGGCCTACATAGTAGGCCTACATAGTAGGCCTACATAGCAGGCCTACATAGCAGTATATTGCTTGAATATAATAGTGTTTTTTTCTGGCATCTCATTTTTGGTATTTAATTTATTTTTTGTATTGTATTTATATGTACCCTGGCTGCTTGTCTTATGTTATACTTAACATACAGATATACAGTAAGTAATACCAGGTCATTTCTGCTGCATTCAGTATTTAGTTGGAATGCAGCAGAAAGCTGGATTCTCACAGTGGCCAAACTCTGTAAAGAGCACACACACATATACACAGAGACACAGACACACACAGACACTCAGACACACACACACACACACACAGACACACACACACACACACACATACACACAGACACACACACAGACACACACACACACACACACAGACACACAGACACACATAAACACACACACATACAAACACACACACACAGACACACACACACACACACACACACACACACACACACACACACACACACACACACACACACACAGACACACGCACAGACACACGCACACACACACACACACACACACACACACATCTCTTGCTCTCTCTATTTCTCCCTCTCTCCCACTCTCTCTTGTGTCTCTCTTTCACACTCTCTCCCTCTCTCCCTCGCTCTCTGTGGTTTGTCTCACTTTCCCGTCGTCGATCGTTCGATCACCGCGTGGGGTTCCAGGAAAGTGTTTTCCGCTTTGTGAGGTGTAGCCCTACATAGTAGCCCTACATAGTAGGCCTACTATATAGGCCTACATAGTAGGCCTATATAGTAGGCCTACATAGCAGACCTACATAGCAGTATATTGCTTGAATATAATAGTGTTTCTTTCTGGCATCTCTGTACACAATCTGTTGAAAGGGAACAAATCTGTGTCAAAAGTATGACCGTACCAAACTAACTAATATGTACCCTGGATGCTTGTCTTATGTTATACTTAACATACAGATATACAGTAAGTAATACCAGGTCATTTCTGCTGCATTCAGTATTTAGTTGAAATGCAGCAGAAAGCTGGATTCTCACAGTGGCCAAACTCTGTAAAGAGCACACACACACACACACACACACACACACACACACACACACACACACACAAACACACACACACACACACACATACACACAGACACACACACAGACACACACACACACACACACACACACACACACACACACACACACACAGACACTCAGACACACACACACACACACACACACACACACACATACACACACACACACATACACACAGACACACACACAGACACACACACACACACACAGACACACAGACACACATAAACACACACACACACAGACACACACACACACACACACACACACACACACACACACACACACATACACACACACACACAGACACACACACAGACACACACACACACACACAGACACACAGACACACATAAACACACACACATACAAACACACACACACAGACACACACACACACACACACACACACACACACACACACACACACACAAACACACAGACACACGCACAGACACACGCACACACACACACACACACACACACACATCTCTTGCTCTCTCTATTTCTCCCTCTCTCCCACTCTCTCTTGTGTCTCTCTTTCACACTCTCTCCCTCTCTCCCTCTCTCTCTGTGGTTTGTCTCACTTTCCCGTCGTCGATCTCGTGGCGAACGCTAAGAAAAGCGCACTCAAGCCAAAACACTTCTGTCGAGGATCGTTTAAAGAGATAAACATCTCAATGATTAGTGCGTCGCTCTTCACCAGAGAACGAGGCCTGGAGTTTGAGACTCTGGTCACGTAACGCTGTGTGGAGTAACACAGAGAGATAACAGAGGCCTACTGTAGCCTGAATGAATGGGGAGGCAGACTGTGGTGCTGCAGGGCCGTTAATTACAGCATTAGGGGGATGATAGCGGTGCTTATCATCATCAGAGACACCAAAAGGGAAGGCGTAACATTTCCACAGCTAAGATATCCCGGCGAGCCGTTTGATCACCGCGTGGGGTTCCAGGAAAGTGTTCTCCGCTTTGTGAGGTGTAGCCCTACATAGTAGGCCTACATAGCAGGCCTACATAGCAGTATATTGCTTGAATATAATAGTGTTTCTTTCTGGCATCTCTGTACACAATCTGTTGAAAGGGAACAAATCTGTGTCAAAAGTATGATCGTACCAAACTAACTTTGAATGACTTCTGATGATCGCACCTTATATTTAATTTAATTTCATTTCATTATATTCTGTACACTGTTCAAAAATACTTAGTTAAAATAATTAGTTTAGATTAGTTTAGATTATATTTATTTTACATTTTTAGTTTATTTAGTTTTAGTTTATATTTATATCTTTAATGTATATATATTCTGTGTATTTTTAATGCTGCTGTTACTTTGCAATTTCCCAGCTTGGGATTAATAAAGTATTTTTCTATTTTCTATTCTATTCTAAAGGCTGAGTTATGCTTAACTTATGCTTCTGCATTGATGCAATGCTAGGGGGCTTACGGACCCTTTACGTCCTTGCGGACCCCCCTTGTGTCCACCACAAGGGCCTGACGTGCACCTCCCAAAAATCCTAGACGCGCGTTGAGGCGGCGCAACACCAACGCAGCGGCTTGGCTGTGATTGGTCCGTGAACTACATCCGCTGGAGACCGCTTTTCCGGTTTCCACTCATAAACACCGCCACAGTGTGATAAATGCTTCGACTGATTGGCAACAACATATATATATATATATATATATATATATATATATATATATATATATATATATATATATATATAACTTTTGCCTTAATTTCTGTAAACTTTTTTTTTTTTACTCGCTAGTAATCCGTATGTAATGACATTGAATTTCATTTCTACACGTAAACCCCACGCAGAACCATTACAGTCTCATGACTCCGTCCAAGCAACTGCGTGGCCATTGCGTGATCACTATGTGATCACTACGCGGAACCATAACTCAGCCTTAAGACCTTGGACAAAATAGAGACGATCTTCATTCATTTGGAAAACTCTGGCCTTCGAGACCCCCAACAGTGAATTGCATTTCACGGTCAAACGAAGGAAAGCGGTGGTGAATCACAACTCACACAATGTGAGGGTTATTTATGGCTGGTGTTTGACTTCATGTTTACATGTACACAGGCATGGGATGGCAGCCGCAGACTGCAGGTTCACAGTTTCCTCTGTCAGCCGTGGGGAGGAAGTAGCTGCTCATGGTTCCTGAGCCCGGTAACATGTGAACCACAGACCTGAAACCACAGCCTGCCACGGATGTTCCCCTTGTTAAATTAGTCTGAGATGAGAGGCAGCAGGAAACAAACCAATCAGCCCACACTGAGCTGCACGCACTTTTGTGGGAACGTGGATTTTGTTTTCAGAACATACACTGCTGATGAAAAGGTCAACCGATCAATAAATCAATTGATCATCGATAAATCATAAAATGACTTACCTAATCATTGTCATATGACGCAAGACATAAGATAAACCAATGACTTCAGTGTGATAGAGTTAGTGGGGATATATATTTTTAAACACAC
>JAXIVH010000504.1:48903-63903 GCA_036785325.1 Urophycis tenuis | reverse complement strand
GTGTGTGTGTGTGTGTGTGTGCCTGCGTGCAGTGTGTGTGTGTGCCTGCGTGCAGTGTGTGTGTGTGTGTGTGTGTGTGTGTGTGTGTGCATCTGACCCTCTGTGGTTCTGGACCTGCACGGCTCCTGTCCTCCACCCCCTGCTGGTCCGTAGTCTGTCTCAGGCTGTCGGACCACCGGGGTCTACCCTACGGCCCGCCCGCCCCCCGGCCCGGGTGCTCACCCTGCTCCAGAACCACAGACAGCGCTGTGGCCCGCGGGCCCTCCAGGAGCAGGTGGGGGTTAGCCCATGGTGCTGCTGTAGACATCGGGGATTGAACCCGGTGCCTTTCGGCCGGTGCCTTTCGGCCCCCATCAGCGAGCCTGTCCCGCCCCTCGGCCCCCCGTGTGTACCAACATGTGGAGCGCGTGTGAGCAGACGCTGCCCCCTGTGGTAGGAGAGGCAAGGCCGTCCCGCCCGGCAGGCCACACGGAGAGGTCAGCATGCGGTCGCCACGGCGATCCAGCCTCGGCTCACGTCCACGGCAGCAATGTGTTTGGTCCTCGGTGTGACGGCAGGCACGACTGAGGCTCACGTACACACGCCTTCTGAATAGCATGCTCTAATACCTTAGTCCTCAAACAACAGATATCATCTCCATGTCGCTCTGCCTGTCTGCCTGTCTGTCTGTCTGTCTGCCTGTCTGTCTCCCTCTGTTTGGCTGTCTGTATTGTTCTATCTATCTATCTAGCTAGCTAGCCGTTCAACCAGCTTATCTATCTATCTATCTGTCTGTCTGTCTGTCTGCCTCTATTTATGAATCTACAGTATCTGTCGAGCTGTCTGCACGTTTTAGTTTCTCTGTACGACGACAAGTACAAAACACCTTCACTCCGCTGCAGGTCAGAGGTCGCGCACCCCAGAGACGACACGGGGGTCCGACAGCACCTGGGGGGCAGACCCGCGTGCATCCCTCCACCGCCGCTACCGCCCACCACGTCCGCGGTCGCTACGTGTCGGCTGGCGCTCGCCGCCTGAGGGCGGGGGAGACGCACAGAGCACAGAGCACAGAGACGCACGCCAGAGTTCACCTGAACCTTGCATAACATCCATCCTCTTACAACAACAAACCCTCATGCTCTGGTATGTTGTACGTCCTGGCACTTTGATCGCTCTCTGTAACTTGGCACTTAGTCAGAGACGTTGTATACCAGCAACGGTTCACCTAGCAATTGAAATGCTTGAAACTTGTTCTGGTGACTTTCTTACTGTATTGGCAGCAATGAACTGTTTCACCTTCTTATGACTAATGCACTCTTTGTAAGTCGCTTTGGATAAAAGCATCTGCTAAATGCCCTGAATGTAAATGTGTTTACACGTCGCCTGGCAATGGTCCAGTCGCGGTGAGTGCTGGCGGAGTTGCGTGAGTAAGGGTTCGATAAACAAACAAACAACCTGAATCTGAATCTGTCAAGCCCGCATCGCCGTGTGAACTCGTTAGCGGCGCGTGTGGAACCAGCTGTGGATAAGCCATCCCACGCGAGCGGGAAGGTGTACTGAAGTTTAGGACGGCGTTGCTTCGGTCACGGGTCCGAGGACGGCAGCCAAGCGCAGGAGATCAACCACGGCTCTGACATCACCAGCAGTAGAGCTGGAATAAGTCGCTGTGCAGTCGGATGGACCAGTACTCCAAGGATGCTCGAGCATTCAGATGCTCCATCATCCCGGTCGTTGAGGCCACGTGTGACTTGGTTTTCGTCCCCCTGAGGGTTCTGAGGGTTCTGAGGGTTCTGGCTGTGAAGACGTGGACTGTTCAGTCCCTCACTCAGCGTCACATTTGCCAGCCCGATTAATTAGTCGTTATCAGTACTTTGTTTGTCACCAGAGTGGAACCCTGAGGCAGGGCTGTAGGACCTGCAGGCGCCAGCCTCTTATCTCCTATGATCCAGGCCGTACGAAGGCGGTTCAATCAAAGGCACATCCTGGACCGGGGGGACGCCACTACAATGTCCCATTGTGCCCACACTCGTGTTGGAAGGCATAAATAACTTCATGAAATTGACATGGCATGATATGACACATGTTGCTGTAGCATGTTTGGACAGCGTTATTACAACAATAAAATGGACACCAGGGCCATTGTGTGGTCAGGTCTCTCGTGGCATCGCCGGCTTCCCTGGCCGGAGGCGCGGGGTGAGGCGGGGAGTGAGGCGGGGAGTGAGACGCTCTCTGATGAGGTGTTGAAGTACGAGCAGACAATGAGTGGACGGGCAGGGCAGGGGGCTTCTGTCTTCACTGGCAATCAAAAAGGTCAGGGGTTTTGTTTTACACCTGAATACATTTTAATGGATAGAGCGATAGAAAACCTTTATTCTTCCCACAATGGGGACATTGACCGCACAGCAGTGTTGGGTAAGGAAACATAAACAACATGCAACAACATGCAACTTTCCCCAGGGAGTTTGAGGGTTAATGGACCTGGACCCGACCAGCACCGCTGGTCCTGGAGATCTGGACCCATCCGATAAAGCCCTGCTTGCTTTGTGTGCAATATCTACAAAGTGGTTACGTTCTGTCACTTTGGGAACTCATCTTCGAAACCGAAACCAGTAGGAGAACTTCATGGCTGCAGTTGATGTTCAGATGTTCAGATGTTCAGATGTTCCATCCACAGAACCCTCAGCAGCGGCCAACCCAGCGCTACATGAACACATTATTCCCCCAGTACTCTGTGGCTGCTAGGACAGGGCGACCCATAAAGTCTTATCTCATGTTCTAAGTGGAAAGGTTTCGGTTCTGCACATGGAACAAAGTGGAAGGGTCTCACATGATCCATCATCCCCTACTTTTGAAAAAAATATAATTACTGTGGGCACTGAAGTCCGGCACAAGACCAAGGATCACAGCTTGTGGAGCAGAAACATCTGCAGCACTGGGAAAGCAGAGGATGGTTGTTAGAGTCATTAGTGGGCTCAAGGTTTTCTTTCACTTCTCCAGCCACCGCCGAGGAGAGAGAGACAGTGAGATGGAGAGAGAGACAGGCAGACATCTGAGGTTCTCTCTGCCCCATGTTCAGGTTTTCATGCTATTGTTGATGATGTTGGTGCAATAAAAGATTTTGGCACTTTTACTACAACTACACTACAACTATACTACACTACAACTATACTACAGTACTACTACACTACACTACAACTACACTACTACTATAGTACACTACAACTATACTACACTACAACTACACCACGACTGCACACCATGCCACAACACTTCCCATTGTGTGTTCGGTTCCAGAAGTGTTCTTCTTCTTGTTAGCGGCTGCTTTGTTGACTTGCTAGCTTAACTGTTTGCAACGCAGAGCTCCCAAGGTTTGTCCAAAGCTGCACAAACGATGATGTCACTGAGTAACCTCAGGGTGGAGGGGTTCTGGCAGGAGCCCTCAGGTTGTGACCCGGGTGCGATGGTGACATGTATCATCAGATCTTCAGAGAACCACAACAAAACACATGGGCATAGTTACAGAGAGATCTTAATGTGTGTGGCAGTTTGAGGTGTGTGTGTGAGACCTCTGGGGACTCAAGGGAGGGCCACTGGTGATGCTTCAGACAACAACAAGGACACATTCAGCTGAGCCTCTTCTGCAGCACTGCAAGGCTGTTCTCACTTACAACACAGAGAGACAGAGAGAGAGAGAGAGAGAGAGAGAGAGAGAGAGAGAGAGAGAGAGAGAGAGACAGAGAGAGAGAGAGAGAGAGAGAGAGAGAAGAGAGAGGAGACAGACAGACAGAGAAAGAGAAGACAGACAGACAGACAGACAGACAGACAGAAAGAAAGAGAGAGAGAGAGAGAGAGAGAGAGGAGAGAGACAGAGAGAGACAGAGAGTGAGAGAGAGAGACAGACAGACAGACAGACAGACAGACAGACAGACAGACAGACAAGAGAGAAAGAGAGAGAGAGAGAGACAGAGAGAGACAGAGAGTGAGAGAGAGAGACAGACAGACAGACAGAGAGACAGAGAGAGAGAGAGAGAGAGAGAGAGAGACAGACAGACAGACAGAGAGACACAGAGAGAAGAGGAGAGAGAGAGAGAGAGAGGAGAGAGAGAGAGAGAGAGGAGAGAGAGAGAGAGAGAGAGAGAGAGAGACAGACAGAGAAAGAGAGACTAGACAGACAGACAGACAGACAGACAGACAGACAGACAGACAGACAGAGAGAGAGAAAGAGAGAGAGAGAGAGACAGAGAGAGACAGAGAGAGAGAGGAGAGAGACAGACAGACAGACAGAGAGACAGAGAGAGAGAGAGAGAGAGAGAGAGAGAGAAGAGAGAGACAGACAGACAGACAGACAGACAGACAGAGAGACAGAGAGAGAGAGAGTAGACAGAGAGACAGAGAGAGAGAGAGTAGACAGAGAGAGAGAGGAAGAGAGAGAGAGAGTATACAGACAGAGTACATAGAGAGAGAGAGGGGAGTTAGAGTCGTCAGAGAGATAGAGGGAGAGAGAGGGAGAGAGAGAATACAGAGAGAGAGAGTAGACAGAGAGAGAAAGAGAGAGTATACAGAGAGAGTAGACAGAGAGAGAGTAGACAGAGAGAGCACAGAGAGAGAGAGAGAGAGGAGAGGAGAGAGGGAGAGAGTATACAGAGAGAGTAGACAGAGAGAGAGTAGACAGAGAGAGCACAGAGAGAGAGAGAGAGAGAGAGAGAGAGAGAGAGAGGGAGAGAGAGTATACAGAGAGTAGACTGAGAGAGAGGGGGAGAGAGTAGACAGAGAGAGAGAGTAGACAGAGAGAGAGTACAGCAGAGAGAGAGTATACAGAGAGAGTAGACAGAGAGAGAGTAGACAGAGAGAGAGAGAGTGAGTGAGAGAGAGTAAAAGAGAGTATACAGAGAGAGTAGACAGCGAAGAGAGAGACGGAGAGAGAGTAGACAGAGACAGAGAGAGAGAGATAAAGGTTTGTTTGCCCACACTTTGAACCAGTCATTCGGTTTTGAATATGAACTGAATATGAAACGAAGAACGATGACGAATGATGTTCGTCGACGCCCATGTACACCCAACCCCCTATACACACACACACATGCACAAACACACACACACACACAACACACATGCACACACACACACCATGCACACACACACCACACGCACAAACGCACACACACACATGCACTAACACGCACACACACACAAACACACACACACATGCACACACACGCACACACACACAAACACGCTCACAGGCACACAACACACACGCACACCACACACATACGCACACACACACCACACGCACACACAACACACACAAACACGCTCACAGGCACACACACACACTCTCTCTCTCTCTCTCTCTCTCTCTCTTTCTCTCTCTCTCTACTCTCTCTCTCTCTCTCGCTTGCTCTCTCTCTCCCAGGGTGCACTTTTGTCACCCTTGAAGATGAAGAATGGGGGCCGGGGGGAGGTGGAGGTGAAGGTGGTGTTTGGTGGTGGATTGGACATGGACATGACAGTGGTGGTGGTGGTGGTGGTGGAGGTGAAGGTGGTGGTGGTGGAGGTGGTAGTGGTAGTGGAGGTGAAGGTGGTGGTGGTGGAGGTGGTAGTGGAGGTGAAGGTGGTGGTGGTGGAGGTGAAGGTGGTGGTGGTGGAGGTGGTAGTGGATGTGAAGGGTGGTGGTGGTGGTGGTAGTGGAGGTGAAGGTGGTGGTGGTGGAGGTGGTAGTGGAGGTGAAGGTGGTGGTGGAGGTAAGGTGGTGGTGGTGGAGGTGGTAGTGGATGTGAAGGGTGGTGGTGGTGGTGGTAGTGGAGGTGAAGGTGGTGTGGTGGAGGTGGTAGTGGATGTGAAGGGTGGTGGTGGTGGTGGTAGTGGAGGTGAAGGTGGTGGTGGTGGTGGTGGAGGTGAAGGTGGTGGTGGTAGTGAAGGTGGTGGTGGTGGTGAGGTGGTAGTGGAGGTGAAGGTGGAGGTGGTGGAGGTGGTATTGGTAGTGAAGGTTTTGGTGGTGGAGGTGAGGGTGGTGCTGGAGTGCAAAAGGAGGTGAACGGGGTGGAGGTGGACGTGATGGACGTAGAAGCGTCGGAGGCGAGGGGAGGGAGAGGAGGTGTAGTGTAGAGGTAGGGGTGGAGCTGGAGGAGCTGGAGGGGGGGGGGGGCGGAGGTGGCGGTGGGTGGTAGTGAGGTGAAGGTGGAGGTGGTGGAGGTGTATTGTAAGTGAAGGTGGTGGTGGTGGAGGTGGTGGTGGTGGTGCTGGAGTGCAAAAGGAGGTGAACGGGGTGGAGGTGGACGTGATGGACGTAGAAGCGTCGGAGGCGAGGGGAGGGAGGAGGAGGTGTAGTGTAGAGGTAGGGGTGGAGCTGGAGGAGGTGGAGGGGGGGGCGGAGGTGTAGTGTAGAGGTAGGGGTGGAGCTGGAGGAGGTGGAGGGGCGGAGGTTAAAGATCCGTACCAGCAGGGAGCCTCAAAACCTGCCGAGTCATGCGGTCACGTCTCAGAGCCAACGTCTCTGTTTCCCGCGAACTCTCTGACACCTGCCGTGTTTACCTGTACAGTCTGTTCTGGTGATGTCGCCGGGGGGGCGGAGCTCCCAGGACACACGCATGTCTTCTGACACCACGAGTCTGGGACACAACACACACACACTGATAGTGCACCACGTGTCAGCGTCTAAATGTCTGCTTTTTCTAAACACTCTGTAGGGGCTTTGGAGTCATTCTGCACAGCCGTTCCCCGAAGCCCCTGGTCCACCGAGGGGGGGGGGGCCGGGGGGGGCAGGGGGGGCAGGGGGGGGCAGGGGGGGCCGGGGGGGGCCGGGGGCCATCTCGTCCTACGAGGCGGGGAAGCGGGTCGGACTGTGTGTGTGTGTGTGTGTGTGTGTGTGTGTGTCTTTCGAACCCGGGTCAGGCTGTGTGTGTGTGTGTGTCTTTCGAACCCGGGTCAGGCTGTGTGTGTGTGTGTGTGTGTGTCTTTCGAACCCGGGTCAGGCTGTGTGTGTGTGTGTCTTTCAAACCCGGGTCAGGCTGTGTGTGTGTGTGTCTTTCGAACCCGGGTCGGGCTGTGTGTGTGTGTGTCTTTCAAACCCGGGGTCAGGCTGTGTGTGTGTGTGTCTTTCGAACCCGGGTCGGGCTGTGTGTGTGTGTGTGTGTGTCTTTCGAACCCGGGTCAGGCTGTGTGTGTGTGTGTCTTTCGAACCCGGGTCAGGCTGTGTGTGTGTGTGTGTGTGTCTTTCGAACCCGGGTCAGGCTGTGTGTGTGTGTGTGTCTTTTCGAACCTGGGTCAGGCTGTGTGTGTGTGTGTCTTTTGAACCCTTGTCTGGGAGGCGGCCGGTAGACGAGGCCTCTTCACCGCAGACTCCACCGCAGACATGTGTTACTGAGTCATCTGGTGCAGCTCCACCCAGCCATGACTGAGATAGAGAGGGGAGAGGGGGGGGGGCTCACTATATTACCCCTGGGGGGGTGGGAAGTGTGTGTGTGTGTGTGTGTGTGTGTGTGTCTGTGTTTATAGGGGGGGGGGGGGGCAACACACACCTGGTGTATGCTTCACCCTCTTGAGTGTCTCTTTCTCTTCTCGAGACAAACAGGAAGTGGGTTTCCTGGGCGGACGGCCCCACCCCCACCACCACCACCTCCACCACCGGCACCCCACCCTGCGGCAATCAGTTGGTGTCTGGCGCTGCCCCGACGCAGCGGGGGGCGTCGGGTGGATGGCAAGCACGCCGTCAGACGCCTCCGAGGTGTGTGACGTAGCCCCCCCGCCAGCTGTCCTCAAGGGCGGAGGAGGGGCCGGCGGTGTGGAGACACGGGACAGCCCCACCTCCACCTCGTCCAACACCACCCAGGTGGGAAGTGAGAACTGAGGCAAGAGTGCGTCCCATCGGGCAGTGTGGAGGATTCCTCCACACAGGATGATGATGAACCTGTTCTGAATGAACCGGTGATGAACCTGTCTTCACTGGCGGGGATAGGAAGCCTGAGTGAAATCTGCTGGTGTGACTTTCTTTCCATGTTCTCGTTTGATCGTGGCTTCACTCATCAGGCCCCTACTGCCTCTCTGGCTCCCTGTCTGTCTGTCTCTCTGTCTGTCTGCCTCCCTGTCTGTCTGCCTCTCAGTCAGGGCATAAATGGGCTCTTTGTTTGGTTAGCCTCAGGGCTTGTCACAGCCCTGGTTCGACCGCACCCCCCCCCCCCCCCTGGCCTTCCTCACCCCCCCTCCCCCCTGCCTCACCCCACCTCCGATCCCTCCCCCTCCCTGCCCATTGTCATGTTCCAGCATGCACACATACACATCTACACACACACACACACACACACACACACACACACACACACACACACACACACACACACACACACACACACACACCATACACACACACACACACACACACACACACACACACACCATACACACACACACACCCAGGCTATACTTGAAACTCAGGCTCATAAGCATACAGTGATAAAATGCAAATTACTCACATTTGTGAGTAAAGTGTGTGTGTGCTCATCACACACACACACACACACGCACACACACACACACACCATCCCTTGAGGAAAGGTGTGCTTATTAAGTCTCCAAAATCCCTCACTTTCACCTGCAGGGTTCCAGGCCGAGTGTTTCATTGTCCTCCCGGTCGGGGACGTCGCGCAGCAGGCGGGTCCGTGTTGCCGGAGTGTTAACACGCCGTGCTTTACTAGACCGGAGGGGGGCACGCCGGGGATTGTATTCTGGTTAACGTGGATCAATAGGACTTAAGTGAGGGATTTAACGGAGTACTTAAACTGAGCAGTGTAAAAACCCCGCAGGGGGAAATCTTTTTTCATGGATTCTAAGAGGAATGTGTTCATTAGCGAAATCCTGAACTTGGTCGGTAGACCCACAGGACCCAGCCTTAACGGGGCTGCTCTGTGTGGGAGCGCTGCACACCGCGGTCATAAAAACCGGCCGTAAACAAACACCTGCTCGGTCCCGTGAGAGGTGAGTCACCGGCGCGTCACACCGCCGGTGACGTCAGCGGCGGGCGGTCCTACTGTCCATATCCATACGCTTCTCGACGTGGTCGCGATCTCCGAGAGACGACATGAAAAACTCCAAGAAAAACTCCACATAGAAATTGATACTTTGTTTTTTTTAATGAAAAAAAAAATCCAAATGGCAATGTTTCCATTTTACAACGAAGGAAATAAGAGACATTGTTGTAGGATCCTCGAGAGCAAAGCTCTTATGTACAGCATATTGCACTAGAAAAACAAATTCATAAATGATAAAAAATACATCCCCTTTTCTCCTTCACTCTGCAACCCCACTTGTTGGTTTTAACGATGTCGTGGAGAAAGAGCACCACGGAGCAGCGTCAGAGCGCAGCACGTGTTGGACTGAATGAATGAGGAACTGCTACATTGCGGACTGGGCCTCACGTCACCGGGCCTCACGTCACCGGGCCTCACGTCACGTCACTGGACGCGTGGACCGGAACCCGCCTGGACCGCTCCTGAATGTGCGCCAGGGTGAAGCCAAACGCGCAAGGTGCTGACCGCTGGGAAGGCTCCGCCCACGTCGTCACGTCAGAGGGTGTGTGTGTGTGTGTGCGTGCGTGTGCGTGTGTGACTGTGTGTGCGTGTGTGTGTGTGTGTGTGTGTGTGTGTGTGTGTGTGTGTTCCTTCTTTTCTCAGATACATTACATTCAACACCCTTAGGTGGCAGATGTCAGTGGAATGTAGGGTGCGCGTTGTTCTCCATGTACATCGAGTTACAAAAGAAAGTCCCGTGAACCGAGAGACACAGCGGATTTGCCCAAAACAATGACAGAAAAAAAGCAGTAAAAACTGTTTTAGAAATGCCACCACATTTGAAAAAGCAAGATAATATAAAAAAAAAAAAGAATGAACTCGAAGAAGAATGAAAGTATTTTCTTCTTTTTTACAAAAGGATTCGTTTTTTTTTTTTTTTTTTTGCTGTTCTCCATTCAGAAAGCATTAAGAGCCGCGTTGTACAAATTCCAGGTAGAAAAACACCAAATCACAGCACGTGGACAGTAAAGATGCACTTCTGGATCTAAAAGAACAAACAAAAAACAAAACAAAAACCAATGTGGAAAATTTGATATTCAAGACACTGAAGATTGAACCATTTGAGAAAAGTCTTCCCTTGAGGCAGAGACGCGACCACGCCCGGCCGCCATTAATAAAAAACAGGTCTGATGAAAACACCGGACCCGCCATGCAAGCCCTCCTCACGTAACATGGCCGCCGCGGGGGTCCACCATTACAGCGTAACCTCACAGCCCCACGCCATGGATAAAGCACAGAGGCCTAGAGAAACTAGGTCAATCCAGCATAATACAGATCCTAAAAAGAGATTTTACAGTCTGGAGGAGATGGGGTGGGGGAGGGGGGGAGTAAAGAGACCCTAAAATACAGCAGTGTGTTTTGTCTGTTGTCGATGCTGTAGATGTTGTTTATTTTACAGTGCAGAAAGATTGCCAACAGTCGCTTGCGTGTGCGTGTGCGTGCGTGCGCGTGTGTGTGTGCGCCTGTGTGTGTGCGCCTGTGTGTGTGTGCGCCTGTGTGTGTGTGTGTGTGTGTGTGTATGTCTGTGTGTGTGAGTGTCTGTGTGCGTGTGTGTGTGTGTGTGTGCGTGCGAGCAGATCAAAGAGAGAATGTTTGTCTTCCCCGTTGTGTTTCTGCTGATGTTGTGTCCTCACAGTGGGCCCAAAACATCCTCGTACCGTTTGGGTCTCTGCTGTACCGTGATGTCACTTCCTGTCAGCGTGTGTGTCACTTCCTGTCAGCGCGCGTGTCAACTAAACTGAAACAAGCAGAGGGGCGGGGGGGTCTCGTTCTACGTCGGCCGTCTTGATGCTGAGCGCGGGTGGTCATGTGACAGGTCATGTGACAGGTCATGTGACAGCTCTGTCACTCACAAGGCACATGGAGCAGGTCTGATTGTCTGGTGATGAAGGTGAGTGTCGGGGGACGATCACACGCGTGTGAGAGGAAACGCTGAGGCTCATGGCTTGAGTCCCGCCTACCCAGACGGTCGGAACACTGACACGCACGCACGCGCGCACGCACGCACACGCACACACAACCAGAACGCACGGCAACAATGAGAAGAAAAGCATCCCGACCCTTGTTGTTCAGTACACATCGAGACAGCATCTGTACAGTAGTAGTAGTAGTAGTAGTAGTAGTAGTAGTAGTAGTAGTAGTAGTAGTAGTACTGGGCAAATATACACAAAAATAAATTATAATAAATTACTTTGTAAAGGGACGGGAAGGAAAGTGAAGGTGAACAGAGCTGGGAGCAGGCAGCAGCTGGGTGGAGGTTCTGGGCAGCTGGGTGGAGGTTCTGGGCAACTGGGTGGAGATCTGAGCAGCCTGAGGCCTATGGACTGGATGGGAGTCACGGAGTGAGAGGTGAGTCACAACTCATTCACTGGCTCAGTGTTCAGCGTTTGCATGAAATAAGAAAATGAGAACTATTTCATCCAAAAACTATAACGGAGAAAGCGTTTTGTGGAATAGTGTGAGTCAGTGTTGAGGGGGGTTTGTGTTGTCAATGCATTGTTATTGAACGTCTTCATGTGTGAATGTGTGTCTTGGGAAGTGTAAGGTGTCAAAGGCCCTACAGACTGTACAGGTCCATTTTAAACACTCTGAGCTTCACCCCCTGGAGAAAACATTACAAAGAAAAGGTAAAATAAATAGGACATCCATCAGTGTCTTCAAAACAAATTCATGGTATTCATTTACAAAATGTTTGAAATTGTACATCTTCTGACCAACCTATTCAATGTTTCATTTCCTTATTGACAAAGAAAGGTGAAATGAAAAAAAGCAACAAAGGGAGCCGTTGTGTGACCAGGAGACTGTGGTCCGGCACCGCTGGGCTGCGGTCAGCAAAGGACCGCCGGAAGCCGATAAACAAAACACAGTTCTGTTGTCAGACTCTGCGTGGGTCTGAAGCTGGAAGTGGCGGAGAACACAGGAGTCCCCGGGGACGTAGAAATGCGCAGAACGTCTTCGCCGGCGCTTCTGAGAACGTTCACTTATTTCTCTGAATGTATTCTATGTAAATATAATCAACATGGACGTCATAATGTAACACAGTGGTTTAAGGTAATAGAATATAGATCATTATATTTGAGGACACGTCGCGAGACAGCCATTTCAAATGCACTCCTATGCATACCAATTTGATTGTAAAAGGATAGAGATCTCTACCATTGAATCCACATCACGGCCGTAAGTATTGCTCTCTATTAAATCTCTAATAAACATCTTCATCTCTGTGACTACCCAGCTCTAATGCAACACAGACCAGCAGAAGGTCTGCTGGTCCTCACTGGGCCGGCGCTCGGACCACCCAGAGAGAGGAGCCCTTCACAGCTGGAGAGCCCCACGGTGGAGAGGGACGTCCTCCAGCTCTTCTGATGTGGCCGTCCCATTGTGTCACAGTTCCCTGATCTTCATCTCACAATTGAGGCTTTGATTGAGATTTGTGTGCTTCTCATTTGGCTTCGACAACGATGTTAGATTGTGGGTTCCACCAGCTCAGAGGAACACTCAGGATGACCACTCACTCACAGCTCGTGATTCTGTAACGTGACGTTCCGAGGCCAGAGGCCGCGGTCTTCAGAGGGCGAGATGGGCCTGGACTGGAAGTAGATCAACACCAAAAGTCCCGGTCTGAGTTTCATCTGTCGTCCGTGAACGGGATTCCATCTTCTTAAATATATCCTGCTGTTAAAAATAACCTAAAGAACCTTGGGGGCCCCTGGGCTCAGATGTTGAGGCCGCTCCCAGAAAATCATGGATCATGAGGCAATGAAAGGTCCCCCCAGTCCGTCATGAAACATCTCAAACAGTAACACCTTAATAAAAACGTGAGTCATCCCGTCCGGAACCCGGAGCCGCGGGTCGGCCGGCGAGGACGGAACACGTCAGCGGGTTCTTCGCAATTTGAGTCAACGGCGCCGACGGCGGCGAGGAAAACGTGTGGCGGGTCAGGAGGCCGGGCGCGGTCCCCCGGCGGGAGGCGTCCGGAGACGGGAGCGTGTTCTGTGGCGAGATAAGGCATTCCCTGGGCAGATGATGGAGGTCCGTGTGGACCAGAGACACCAAATACATCTTGTGACAGCGTTCCACTGCATAAAATAGGTCATCTTACAAACATTTCGAAAATATCTCTTCAAACACAATGGCTTCTTTTTTGGATGGGTGAGACAAGCCGGAGAAGGGGAACGTTTGTGGTTCGGGTCTCCGTCCAGCGGTGACCTTCTGCAGGTTCCTCCCCCCCCCCACCTCCCCCGCTCACCCACCCCCCTCTGTCAGCAAAACAAAGGGTGAGTCCAAAACCCCAGTCCAGCCTCCAGAGCCGTCTGGAGAGAGGGGAGGAGGAGGGGGAGAAATAAACACCCATTCATCCCTCTGTCCACCAGTCCACCTGTCCCTCTGTCCACCTGTCCTTCTGTCCATCCGGAGGGGAGAGGGAGGGAGGGGGGACACGCCCCCCCCTCGGCGTGACGAAGGCGCTCTCGGACCCGGCTCCTCACCTGCGCCCCCCGCGGGGCCGGGGGCCGGCGGGCCCCCTGGGGAACAGCAGGCCCAGCAGGGTGGCGGCCAGATGCAGCAGGACGGGCATCACCTCCCGGTGGTGTCTCTGGAGGGGAGAGAACACAGAGACAGGGCGGTCAGCGGGCGGGCCTGCAGAGAACCCTGTGTTCCACTCAGCGGCGTGAGGGAGGAACCTTGCTGTGAACCAACAAGAAGCATGGCTAGAGGACTTCTTGTCTTTTTTGTTTTGTTTGCTTGTGCCGTGTGAAGAAGGCGCAGGTGGAAGGAGCCCGGCGGCATCTCGCTCAACAGGTACGCCGGGGACTTTACACCGCCAGGCAGTGAGCTGCAGGACTGCAGGGAGTCACCAACACCTCAACCACCAGTCTATTTATCACCCGGAGGAAGTCAGCTGAGCGGCGGCTGACTGTCACGCACGCCGCCCTGGATCAGACCTTCGTCTGGAGGTGGGCGGGGGTTTCCTGACGGCCCCGTGATGCCGTGCGAGGTGCGGGCCGCCAGCTGTGGTGAACCAGGGCTGACAGAACCTGGTGAGAGCACGCCCAGGATGTTTCCACAACAAAGCACTCGTGTTTTCCGGCAAACAGGGCTGTCGTGCACTTCCTCCCCTCGCACCCGTCTGGAGCCGCAGCCTCAGCCTCCAGCGAGGTGCGTTCCTGTTTGTTACCGCTTCATGGCACACGCACACACACACACACACACACACACACACACACACACACACACACAGACACACACACACACACACACACACACACACACACACACACACTCCAAGGCCCACATCACATCACAAACACCACAGGATGAGACTATCTCCAGAGATACTGCGAGGTCTTTGAGCCACGGGTAGAATAAACACATTTCTTTAAATCACCTTTACAAGCCAGGTATGCCTACACTGAAGGCACGCGTGTGTTGCAATTAGCTCCACTAACGAGCAAGGCCAGGAGCAAAAACCCAGAGGACTGGGATTGTGAAACAGCAGAGGCACATAGATAACACGGAGGAGGTGATTACGACAGCAAAGACATGCAGAACATTTCAATAACAACACAAAACAACACGCAGAAAGAAACAAAGACTGCTCCTTTACTCCTCCTCAGCACTAACACAGCCTCCTTTACCCCACCCCCACCACCACCTCCATCATCACCATCACAACCACCACCACCTCCATCACCACCTCCTCCACCACCTCCTCCACCACCACCACCCCCACCACCACCACCCCCACCACCACCATCACCACCACCTCCGTCACCAACACTACCACCACCATCACCACCCCCATCACCACCCCCACCACCAACCCCACCTCCACCACCACCCCTTTCATATTTCGGGGAGCTGTCCCTCTCATCTCTCCTAGACAAGTGTGTGTGTGTGTGTGTGTGTGTGTGGACTTGAAGAAAACCTCAAAGCTGTGAGCTTTCAATGAACGCTG
>JAXIVH010000504.1:37500-43703 GCA_036785325.1 Urophycis tenuis | reverse complement strand
CTATCCTTTTACAATCAAATTGGTATGCATAGGAGTGCATTTGAAATGGCTGTCTCGCGACGTGTCCTCAAATATAATGATCTATATTCTATTACCTTAAACCACTGTGTTACATTATGACGTCCATGTTGATTATATTTACATAGAATACATTCAGAGAAATAAGTGAACGTTCTCAGAAGCGCCGGCGAAGACGTTCTGCGCATTTCTACGTCCCCGGGGACTCCTGTGTTCTCTGCCACTTCCAGCTTCAGACCCACGCAGAGTCTGACACAGAACTGTGTTTTGTTTATCGGCTTCCGGCGGTCCTTTGCTGACCGCAGCCCAGCGGTGCCGGACCACAGTCTCCTGGTCACACAACGGCTCCCTTTGTTGCTTTTTTTCATTTCACCTTTCTTTGTCAATAAGGAAATGAAACATTGAATAGGTTGGTCAGAAGATGTACAATTTCAACATTTTGTAAATGAATACCATGAATTTGTTTTGAAGACACTGATGGATGTCTATTTATTTTACCTTTTCTTTGTAATGTTTTCTCCAGGGGGTGAAGCTCAGAGTGTTTAAAATGGACCTGGTACAGTCTGTAGGGCCTTTGACACCTTACACTTCCCAAGACACACATTCACACATGAAGACGTTCAATAACAATGCATTGACAACACAAACCCCCCTCAACACTGACTCACACTATTCCCAAAAACGCTTTTCTCGTTATAGTTTTGGATGAAATAGTTCTCATTTTCTTATTTCATGCAAACGCTGAACACTGAGCCAGTGAATGAGTTGTGACTCACTCTCACTCCGTGATTCCCATCCAGTCCATAGGCGCTCAGGCTGCTCAGAACCTCCACCCAGCTGCCCAGAACCTCCACCCAGCTGCTGCCTGCTCCCAGCTCTGTTCACCTTCACTTTCCTTCCCGTCCCTTTACAAAGTAATTTATTATAATTTATTTTTGTGTATATTTGCCCAGTACTACTACTACTACTACTACTACTACTACTACTACTACTACTACTACTGTACAGATGCTGTCTCGATGTGTACTGAACAACAAGGGTCGGGATGCTTTTCTTCTCATTGTTGCCCGTGCGTTCTGGTTGTGTGTGCGTGTGCGTGCGTGCGTGCGTGCGCGCGTGCGTGCGTGTCAGTGTTCCGACCGTCTGGGTAGGCGGGACTCAAGCCATGAGCCTCAGCGTTTCCTCTCACACGCGTGTGATCGTCCCCCGACACTCACCTTCATCACCAGACAATCAGACCTGCTCCATGTGCCTTGTGAGTGACAGAGCTGTCACATGACCTGTCACATGACCTGTCACATGACCACCGCGCTCAGCATCAAGACGGCCGACGTAGAACGAGACCCCCCCGCCCCTCTGCTTGTTTCAGTTTAGTTGACACGCGCGCTGACAGGAAGTGACACACACGCTGACAGGAAGTGACATCACGGTACAGCAGAGACCCAAACGGTACAGAGGATGTTTTGGGGCCCACTGTGAGACACAACATCAGCAGAAACACAACGGGGAAGACAAACATTCTCTCTTTGATCTGCTCGCACGCACACACACACACACACACGCACACAGACACTCACACACACAGACATACACACACACACACACACACACACAGGCGCACACACACACAGGCGCACACACACAGGCGCACACACACACGCGCACGCACGCACAACGCACACGCAAGCGACTGTTGGCAATCTTTCTGCACTGTAAAATAAACAACATCTACAGCATCGACAACAGACAAAACACACTGCTGTATTTTAGGGTCTCTTTACTCCCCCCCTCCCCCACCCCATCTCCTCCCAGACTGTAAAATCTCTTTTAGGATCTGTATTATGCTGGATTGACCTAGTTTCTCTAGGCCTCTGTGCTTTATCCATGGCGTGGGGCTGTGAGGTTACGCTGTAATGGTGGACCCCCCGCGGCGGCCATGTTACGTGAGGAGGGCTTGCATGGCGGGTCCGGTGTTTTCATCAGACCTGTTTTTTATTAATGGCGGCCGGGCGTGGTCGCGTCTCTGCCTCAAGGGAAGACTTTCTCAAATGGTTCAATCTCAGTGTCTTGAATATCAAATTTTCCACATTGGTTTTTGTTTTGTTTTTTGTTTGTTCTTTTAGATCCAGAAGTGCATCTTTACTGTCCACGTGCTGTGATTTGGTGTTTTTCTACCTGGAATTTGTACAACGCGGCTCTTAATGCTTTCTGAATGGAGAACAGCAAAAAAAAAAAAAAAAACGAATCCTTTTGTAAAAAAGAAGAAAATACTTTCATTCTTCTTCGAGTTCATTCTTTTTTTTTTTTTTATATTATCTTGCTTTTTCAAATGTGGGTGGCATTTCTAAAACAGTTTTTACTGCTTTTTTTCTGTCATTGTTTTGGGCAAATCCGCTGTGTCTCTCGGTTCACGGGACTTTCTTTTGTAACTCGATGTACATGGAGAACAACGCGCACCCTACATTCCACTGACATCTGCCACCTAAGGGTGTTGAATGTAATGTATCTGAGAAAAGAAGGAACACACACACACACACACACACACACACACACACACACACACACACACACACACACACACACACACACACGCACGCACACACAGTCACACACGCACACGCACGCACACACACACACACACACCCTCTGACGTGACGACGTGGGCGGAGCCTTCCCAGCGGTCAGCACCTTGCGCGTTTGGCTTCACCCTGGCGCACATTCAGGAGCGGTCCAGGCGGGTTCCGGTCCACGCGTCCAGTGACGTGACGTGAGGCCCGGTGACGTGAGGCCCGGTGACGTGAGGCCAGTCGCAATGTAGCAGTTCCTCATTCATTCAGTCCAACACGTGCTGCGCTCTGACGCTGCTCCGTGGTGCTCTTTCTCCACGACATCGTTAAAACCAACAAGTGGGGTTGCAGAGTGAAGGAGAAAAGGGGATGTATTTTTTTATCATTTATGAATTTGTTTTTCTAGTGCAATATGCTGTACATAAGAGCTTTGCTCTCGAGGATCCTACAACAATGTCTCTTATTTCCTTCGTTGTAAAATGGAAACATTGCCATTTGGATTTTTTTTTTCATTAAAAAAAACAAAGTATCAATTCTATGTGGAGTTTTTCTTGGAGTTTTTCATGTCGTCTCTCGGAGATCGCGACCACGTCGAGAAGCGTATGGATATGGACAGTAGGACTCGCCCGCCGCTGACGTCACCGGCGGTCTGTGACGCGCCGGTGACTCACCTCTCACGGGACCGAGCAGGTGTTTGTTTACGGCCGGTTTTTATGACCGCGGTGTGCAGCGCTCCCACACAGAGCAGCCCCGTTAAGGCTGGGTCCTGTGGGTCTACCGACCAAGTTCAGGATTTCGCTAATGAACACATTCCTCTTAGAATCCATGAAAAAAGATTTCCCCCCTGCGGGGTTTTTACACTGCTCAGTTTAAGTACTCCGTTAAATCCCTCACTTAAGTCCTATTGATCCACGTTAACCAGAATACAATCCCCGGCGTGCCCCCCTCCGGTCTAGTAAAGCACGGCGTGTTAACACTCCGGCAACACGGACCCGCCTGCTGCGCGACGTCCCCGACCGGGAGGACAATGAAACACTCGGCTGGAACCCTGCAGGTGAAAGTGAGGGATTTTGGAGACTTAATAAGCACACCTTTCCTCAAGGGATGGTGTGGTGTGTGTGTGTTGTGTGTGTGTGCGTGTGTGTGTGTGTGTGTGAGATGAGCACACACACACTTTACTCACAAATGTGAGTAATTTGCATTTTATCACTGTATGCTTATGAGCCTGAGTTTCAAGTATAGCCTGGGTGTGTGTGTGTGTATGGTGTGTGTGTGTGTGTGTGTGTGTGTGTGTGTGTGTGTATGGTGTGTGTGTGTGTGTGTGTGTGTGTGTGTGTGTGTGTGTGTGTGTGTGTGTGTAGATGTGTATGTGTTCATGCTGGAACATGACAATGGGGCAGGAGGGGGAGGGATCGGAGGTGGGGTGAGGCAGGGGGGAGGGGGGGTGAGGAAGGCCAGGGGGGGGGGGGTGCGGTCGAACCAGGGCTGTGACAAGCCCTGAGGCTAACCAAACAAAGAGCCCATTTATGCCCTGACTGAGAGGCAGACAGACAGGGAGGCAGACAGACAGAGAGACAGACAGACAGGGAGCCAGAGAGGCAGTAGGGGCCCTGATGAGTGAAGCCACGATCAAACGAGAACATGGAAAGAAAGTCACACCAGCAGATTTCACTCAGGCTTCCTATCCCCGCCAGTGAAGACAGGTTCATCACCGGTTCATTCAGAACAGGTTCATCATCATCCTGTGTGGAGGAATCCTCCACACTGCCCGATGGGACGCACTCCTGCCTCAGTTCTCACTTCCCACCTGGGTGGTGTTGGACGAGGTGGAGGTGGGGCTGTCCCGTGTCTCCACACCGCCGGCCCCTCCTCCGCCCTTGAGGACAGCTGGCGGGGGGGCTACGTCACACACCTCGGAGGCGTCTGACGGCGTGCTTGCCATCCACCCGACGCCCCCCGCTGCGTCGGGGCAGCGCCAGACACCAACTGATTGCCGCAGGGTGGGGTGCCGGTGGTGGAGGTGGTGGTGGTGGGGGTGGGGCCGTCCGCCCAGGAAACCCACTTCCTGTTTGTCTCGAGAAGAGAAAGAGACACTCAAGAGGGTGAAGCATACACCAGGTGTGTGTTGCCCCCCCCCCCCCCTATAAACACAGACACACACACACACACACACACACACACACACACACTTCCCACCCCCCAGGGGTAATATAGTGAGCCCCCCCCCCCTCTCCCCTCTCTATCTCAGTCATGGCTGGGTGGAGCTGCACCAGATGACTCAGTAACACATGTCTGCGGTGGAGTCTGCGGTGAAGAGGCCTCGTCTACCCGGCCGCCTCCCAGACAAGGGTTCAAAAGACACACACACACACAGCCTGACCCAGGTTCGAAAGACACACACACACACACAGCCTGACCCGGGTTCGAAAGACACACACACACACACACACAGCCTGACCCGGGTTCGAAAGACACACACACACACAGCCTGACCCGGGTTCGAAAGACACACACACACACACACACAGCCCGACCCGGGTTCGAAAGACACACACACACACAGCCTGACCCGGGTTTGAAAAGACACACACACACACAGCCCGACCCGGGTTCGAAAGACACACACACACACAGCCTGACCCGGGTTTGAAAGACACACACACACACAGCCTGACCCGGGTTCGAAAGACACACACACACACACAGCCTGACCCGGGTTCGAAAGACACACACACACACACACACACACACACACACACAGTCCGACCCGCTTCCCCGCCTCGTAGGGCGAGATGGCCCCCGGCCCCCCCCGGCCCCCCCTGCCCCCCCCTGCCCCCCCCTGCCCCCCCCCGGCCCCCCCCCCTCGGTGGACCAGGGGCTTCGGGGAACGGCTGTGCAGAATGACTCCAAAGCCCCTACAGAGTGTTTAGAAAAAAGCAGACATTTAGACGCTGACACGTGGTGCACTATCAGTGTGTGTGTGTTGTGTCCCAGACTCGTGGTGTCAGAAGACATGCGTGTGTCCTGGGAGCTCCGCCCCCCCGGCGACATCACCAGAACAGACTGTACAGGTAAACACGGCAGTGTGTCAGAGAGTTCGCGGGGGAAACAGAGACGTTGGCTCTGAGACGTGACCGCATGACTCGGCAGGTTTGAGGCTCCCTGCTGGTACGGATCTTTAACCTCCGCCCCTCCACCTCCTCCAGCTCCACCCCTACCTCTACACTACACCTCCGCCCCCCCCTCCACCTCCTCCAGCTCCACCCCTACCTCTACACTACACCTCCTCTCCCTCCCCTCGCCTCCGACGCTTCTACGTCCATCACGTCCACCTCCACCCCGTTCACCTCCTTTTGCACTCCAGCACCACCACCACCACCTCCACCACCACCACCTTCACTTACAATACCACCTTCCACCACCTCCACCTTCACCCTCCACTACCACCGCCACCTCCGCCCCCCCCCCCCCTCCAGCTCCTCCAGCTCCACCCCTACCTCTACACTACACCTCCTCTCCCTCCCCTCGCCTCGACGCTTCTACGTCCATCACGTCCACCTCCACCCCGTTCACCTCCTTTTGCACTCCAGCACCACCCTCACCTCCACCACCAAAACC
>JAXIVH010000504.1:0-12500 GCA_036785325.1 Urophycis tenuis | reverse complement strand
AATGAAAAACAATCACGTTTCAAGCAATTCGACGGCAATCACTTCCAATGATCTGTGTTTTTAATTGATTTCAAATTCGCAAACCACTTCTGAATACCAGGCGAACATGTTTTGTTCCAGTCAGAGATCTTCGACCAGAGAGAGAGAGAGAGAGAGAGAGAGAGAGAGAGAGAGAGAGAGAGAGAGAGAGAGAGAGAGAGAGAGAGAGGAGAGAGAGAGAGAGAGAGAGAGAGAGAGAGAGAGAGACCGAGTGAGAGAGAGAGACGGACACAGTGAGGGAGTGAGAAAGAAAGAGAGAGAAAGAGAGAGAGAGAGGTGTATGGGGCCATCTGGTGGACACTCCTTGTCATTAGCGCAATGCAAAGTGCAATATTATTGCAAGCTTGGATTCTACAAAAAAAAAAAAAACTGTATGGCGTTCATTAGGCTCTGATTAAACGTACTGTATATTGAGAACCATCATCTCTAGACTAGGCTGTGTGAAACTGTTGTCCCCCCCCCCCCCCCCCCACACTTCAATTAATTAAGTCATCTGACTTGTTATTTTAATTTCAAATCCATATTTTCAGACATTACGTATAAGTAACGCCGTCCTGTTATTCTGAGTAGTAGTTAGCACACTTTCAGTAGTTATTATAGTGTGGTAGCTACCCTATCACTCAGACAGGGGGCGATATTTTCATAGCAACAAACCGTTCGCGAAATGTCCGCGGCGGAGATCCGTAGAAGGTGCACCGCTGTTTAGCGTTGGCTCGGAGCGTTGAATCGGGCTACGCTAGCAACGCTGGATTACTTTACTATTTAACCTAATACTGTATTCAATCTGGGATAACACCATCATGGAGATCGGGACAGAGATTAGCAAAAAAATACGGGTGAGTCGGAGATGTTTCCGCTGATTTACTTGGTTTGTAATCAAGGCCCGAATAAGTAAGTGTTAGCTTAGCTTAGCACAGTTTGACCATGGCTAGCTTGTTAGCAACGGTGTTATGTGTTGATATCGGCGTCCACGCCCACGTTATAACTCGTTAAAACAGTTTCCGTCACCTGGTTTACAGTGTCTCATTCATCCACTGGCATTTGAAGCGATGTTGACTGGCATGAGGCGCTGCCCATTCAAAGGGTTAGCTGTCGCCCGCTAGGTCGCCCTTTGCATTAGCACAGATCGCCGTGCTACAGTCGGCACAGGTGGCCGATTGTTTGCCAGCGTGTCCTCAGTCGGCGAACTGTTTGTGGTCTGTTTCTTTGCAGGCTGCCATCAAGGGCAAGCTGCAGGAGCTCGGGGCATACATCGGTAAGTGAACCAGTACGCTGCCAGCTGTCTCTCCGCAACACCTCGCACCGGTGTTGATGTGTTGGAGCTTCTCCCTAACTTGTGGTGTCCCCCCCAGACGAGGAGCTCCCCGACTACATCATGGTGATGGTGGCGAACAAGAAGACGTCGCAGCAGATGGGGGACGACCTCTCCCTCTTCCTCGGGAGCAACACCGTCAAATTCACAGTCTGGTATGCAATGCAAAATCCCTCAGGGATCATTAAAGTATGTCTGTCTGTCTGTCTGTCTGGTAATAATGGCGTCGGTCCTAACAACAACAACAACAATAGGAGGGTTCTCCTCCTCCTTGCTCTGTTATTGTAGACGTTTTAGATTGTGTTTAAGATCAATGTTTTGACCTCACTTCCACCTTTTCCTTCATAGGTTACACGGGGTCCTCGAGAAATTGAGATCTGTTGCAGTGGGTAAGTGTTCTCAGGGTGTTTGATTTGCTTTAGTCTGATCAATGTCATCATCCCTCTTTTACACAGTGATTCCTCTGTTTACATGGCCGCTCATGTCAACAACACTGATATACATGGAATGGTTTATGTGTGAACAACTTATATAAGTGTCCCCGTTGTTATGTCTGGGGAATAAGCCCACCTGCAGTGTTTACATGAGCCACCAATAATTCCCCCGATTGCCTAAACTGGGATACATTCATTGCTGTGTGTGTTACTCTAATTCGCCTGTGACTCTGATGTCTGTCTCTAGAGCCAGGGTCCGCGTCGTCTCAGCTTCAGCTGGACAGCAGCTCCGCCAAGACCCAGTCCTCCTCCAGCGGAGAGAAGCGGGCCGAGGCCACCAAGGCCCTGGCCGTGTCCAGCTCCCGCTCCGACCGCAACGAGACCCGCGTGTCCAGCTCGGCCCAGGAGCACAGGTAGGGCCGCGCCGGTCAAGCGGCGTTCGTCGGCAGCCACGGTTAAAGTATTTGGCGCGTGTTATCGCCTCGTTGGGCCGAAGCTCTCCTTCGTAGTTCCTCCAGTGCGTGACATCTGCCGCGGCCCAACGCATCGCTGAATCTGTCGCTCTATTGGCCAGGATGCTCAGCCCTCTCAGGAACCTTCTCCCTCCCCTGCAGGATGAGCTCCTCCTCTCGCCTCACCTCGGCGGTGAAGCCCCTCATGGAGCCCCTGCCCTCGGAGGCCGTCCTCCACATCAAGCCCGAGATGGACGACGACGACCTCATCGACGAGGACACGCCCCCCGAGGCCAACCACTCTCGGCCGGCCGCCAGCGGGGCCCCTCCGGCCGGCCCACGGCCCCCGTGTACCGGCCCTCCCACGGCGGCCGGGCGGCGTCGGGCCGGTCCTCGGATGACGCGGCCCACCACCACGGCGGGGGCCGGCAGCAGCGCGGGGGTCCGCCCCACCACCACCACCACCACCAGGACAGCCGCAGCAGCAGCAGCCGCAGCGCCAGGACGGCCTCCAGCCGGAGCGGGCGCTACGAGGCGGACCGGGAGGAGCTGCAGCAGGTAGGAGGCCACGCCCACACCCGCGGGTCAGCAGGACTCTGAGTTGTTCAGCGAGTCCGGCTTGTTTACTTCCAAGAGTTCTGCAACGCACTCACGAGACACGACCCCCTGTTTGTCCAGGGGGAGATGTCTCGCAAGCGCAAGGCCCCCGTGGCCAGCTCAGTGGGCTGGGTCAACAGGAGGGCGGAGAAGCAGGACAGCGATGATGCAGAGGAGGAGGAGGAGGAAGAGGACAAGAGCTACGGTGGCAGGAGCATGTCCAGCCGGGTGTCCCTGCCCTCCCAAACCAGAGCGCAAGTAAGTGATGTGGTGTAGCGCTCCTCTGGCTGTGCAGCTCTGTTCCCCAGGACCCACTGGTCCAGTCTCCCTGGCTGATTTCAAAGGCCTCCTCCTAAAAGACTTAAAAGAATCAAATGGTATGTGGATGATCGCTAACTGTGAGCTGATGCCCTTCCAGACCTTCTCTGCCTCCCGCCAAACAAGCAAACAGGAACCTGATCCTGAAAGCCATCTCTGAAGCCCAGGACTCCATCACAAAGACCACAGCGTACTCCGCAGGTAGGCTGAAAGAGAGACCTTTCTGTTCAACAACCATGTGTGTTTGTCCAAGCGTTGCATGCACGAGACAACCCCCTACAGCGTGCGTGTCTGAACAGCAGTGGCTGCCTGCCTCTTCTCTTGGTACACTCCAGGGCTCTACACCTGGAGAGTATGAAGTTATGGGGGTTCACCTCGTGGATCGTGACTTGAATGGCCTGCTATGTTCAGGGGGGCTCCCATGACAGCCTCCCCCCCCGTCCGGGCGAACGCTGCCGGGCCGCGTGGCGTTCCCCTGCTCCCCGGTTATCTCTGATCTCCCTCCCCTCGCTCCCCCCCAGTCTCCCAGAGGCAGATGGTCCCGGTGGCTCCCCGGACCCGGCCGGCCAGCAGCGAGGAGATGACGGCGGCCATCCAGCTGGTCCAGGAGCACCTCCAGACCCTGGCCCCCCAGGTGCCCTCCTACGACCCCACAGAGGTCCCCGCCGCCCGCCTGCTGGGTAGGAACGAGACCAGAGGAGTCTCCAGTGCTTCTGGTTCAGTGGTGCTGTCGCAGCCCTCCTGTTGGACTTTAGTCTAGAATGCCCTTCGTATGGGAATGTTGTATTCCTATTTTGCGGCAAAAAAATAAATCAAATGGATCTGTACTGGGTCTTTATTTGCTCTGAACTCGTGTCCAGTTATTTTTAGATTCTAGGTCATGCAGCCCTTTGACCATTTCAGCAGCCTCGTTGTTTTGCTGGGCCTCACTTGATTCTCCTAGGATAAAAGCGATGTGGCAAACATAATGTTAATGTGAATGTGATTTTTAATTTGCACCGATAACCCCACAACGTCTGGGCTAATGGAGGAGATCCTCTCCACCCTGAACCGGCCGTCCTCTCTGTCTGTTGGTTTCAGTTCCTCCGCCGAAATCCCTGGCGTCGCGGCTCCAGCTGGACCTCCCCCAGAACGCCGCCAGTGTCCCCAAAGAGCCGGCGACCCTCGGTGAGTGTGAGAGTCGACGTCGCGGTTCGGCCGCTGTGTCTGCCAGCGCGTTCCGTCGCCTCACCTTTGTTTTGTTATCGGGGCAGATGTGGCCGTCGCCGGGGGGCAACGGCGTCAAGGCCTTGGACACGCGCTCCTTCATCATGAGCCGCGCCTCCCTGCAGGACACGCCGGTCCGCAGCCGGCTGCAGCTGCAGGAGGCCGGAGAGCCGGTCAGAGCCAGCGTACCACGCACCGTCCAGGCCAGGTACACACACACACACAAACACAGACACACACACAGAGACACACACACACACACACACACACACACACACACACACACACACACACAGACACACAGACACACAGACACACACACACACACACACACACACACACACACACACACACACACACACACACACACAGACTCACTCACTCACACACACACACACACACACACACACACACACACACAGACTCACTCACTCACACACACACACACACACAGACACACACACCCACACACACACACACACACACACACACACACACACACACACACACACAGACTCACTCACTCACACACACACACACACAGACTCACTCACTCACACACACACACACACACACACACACACAGACACACAGACACACAGACACACACACACACACACACAGACTCACTCACACACACACACACACACACACACACACAGACTCACTCACTCACACACACACACACACACACACACACACACAGACACACACACACACACACACAGACACACACACACACACACACACACACACACACAGACACACAGACACACACACACACACACACACACACAGACTCACGACGCACACACACACACACAGGGCCTGCAGGGTGGGGGACAGCACGTGTTGGCTCGTCGGCCCACCGTGTCAGAAAACATCTAGTGTGTAATTGCGTTGGTTTATGGGTGAAAAGGTTGTCTGCCCAATAGCTTCTGTGTAACTGCTTAGAAGTGACTTGAGGGGGTTTGTCCCCCATGCCCCCCCCCCCCCCCCCCCTCCCGTACCCTTGTGAACATTGTCTCCGTGTGCGTTGCGCTCAGCAGGGAGCGCGGCGAGGCGCTGGAGGCCGGCAGCCCCAAGTTCATAGTGACGCTGGACGGCGTGCCCAGCCCCCTGGGCAACATGGCCGACTGCGACATGGAGCTGGAGACGGCCCGGCCGCCGCCCGTGGCCTCCCGGCTGGGCCTCCAGGCCCGGGGCAGCGTCCTGCAGCGGCTCCAGGGGGGCTTCAACAACATGGCCGACGGTAGGCAGGAGGGCGGGGCTAGCTGGTGGGCGGGACCGACTATTGGCTGGAACCATGAGAGAAAGTAATTGTTTTAGAACATTTTGCCCCTCCTGACCGCAACCTCACTGGCTTCTCCTCCTGTCCTCCTCTCCTCCTCTCCTCTCCTCCTCTCCTCTCCTCCTCAGATGAATCCATGGAGGTAGAAGACGAGGAGGAGGAGGAAGACGGGGCCTCCGTCCCACAGAAGCGGCAGAAGGTTCTGGAGCGGTGCCGGTTCTGGCCCGTGTGCAAGAGTGGAGACGAGTGCCCGTACCACCACCCCACCACACAGTGCAAGTACGCAGCTCGGGGCGGGAGGTCCACCAGGGACCGCCACATGGCGGGGCGAGCCTGGGCAGGGCACAGTCTGACGTCTCTGGTGTGTTGTCTTCTCAGGACCTTCCCCAACTGCACGTTTGGGGACAAGTGCCTCTTTGTCCACCCCAACTGTAAATACGACGCAAAGTGCAGCAAGCCAGACTGTCCCTTCACACACGTGAGCCGCAGGGCCCCCGCGCCCCTCCCCCCGCCCAGACCAGGTACCCCCCAGCCCTTTGCTGATTGGCCAGTGTGTTGATGACTCCGCCTGGCTGGCGGTTGGAAAATCCTGTCCAATGAACGTGTGTGTGTGTGTGTGTGTGTGTGTGTGTGTGTGTGTGTGTGTGTGTGTGTGTGTGTGTGTGTGTGTGTGTGTGTGTGTGTGTGTGTGTGTGTGTGTGTGTGTGTGTGTGTGTGTGTGTGTGTGTGTGTGTGTGTGTGTGTGTGTGTGTGTGTGTGTGTCCACAGCAGCAGCCCCACAGTCCAGTAGTGTGTGCCGCTTCTTCCCAGAGTGCAAGAAGATGGACTGTTCCTTTTATCACCCCAAGGTAAACACCGTCCAACCTGCTGGCTCGTGCACGATCACTCACTCACCAGCCTGCTCCTCTGTTATTATACTCTCTCTCGTTGTCTCTCTCTCGTCTGTCTGTGTCTCTCTCTCATTCTCTCTCTGTGTTATTGACGTATCTTTGGGGTCCACAGCCGTGCCGTTTTGCCACCCAGTGTAAGCGTGCGGGCTGCACCTTCTACCACCCCACCACGTCCCTGCCCCCGAGACACGCCCTCAAGTGGACCAAGGCCCAGAGCAGGTAGGCCCCGGTCCCCCCTGGGAGCCACGCAGGCAGGCTTCTGGTCTGGGCCACAGCCTGTAGACCCCCCCTCTACCTGTAGACCCCCCTCTCTACCTGTAGACCCCCTCTCTACCTGTAGACCCCTCTCTGCCTTTAGACCCCCTCTCTACCTGTAGACCCCCTCTCTACCTGTAGACCTCTCTCTGCCTGTAGACCCCCTCTCTACCTGTAGACCCCCTCTCTACCTGTAGACCCCCCTCTCTGCCTGTAGACCCCCTCTCTACCTGTAGACCCCCTCTCTACCTGTAGACCCCCTCTCTACCTGTAGACCCCCTCTCTACCTGTAGACCCCCTCTCTACCTGTAGACCCCCTCTCTACCTGTAGACCCCCTCTCTGCCTTTAGACCCCCTCTCTACCTGTAGACCCCCTCTCTACCTGTAGACCCCCTCTCTACCTGTAGACCCCCTCTCTACCTGTAGACCCCCTCTCTGCCTTTAGACCCCCTCTCTACCTGTAGACCCCCTCTCTACCTGTAGACCCCTCTCTACCTGTAGACCCCCTCTCTACCTGTAGACCCCCTCTCTACCTGTAGACCCCCTCTCTACCTGTAGACCCCCTCTCTACCTGTAGACCCCCTCTCTACCTGTAGACCCCCTCTCTACCTGTAGACCCCCTCTCTGCCTGTAGACCCCCTCTCTGCCTGTAGACCCCCTCTCTACCTGTAGACCCCCTCTCTACCTGTAGACCCCCTCTCTGCCTGTAGACCCCTCTCTACCTGTAGACCCCCTCTCTACCTGTAGACCCCCTCTCTACCTGTAGACCCCCTCTCTACCTGTAGACCCCCTCTCTACCTGTAGACCCCCTCTCTACCTGTAGACCCCCTCTCTACCTGTAGACCCCCTCTCTACCTGTAGACCTCCTCTCTACCTGTAGACCCCCTCTCTGCCTGTAGACCCCCTCTCTACCTGTAGACCCCCTCTCTACCTGTAGACCCCCCTCTCTGCCTGTAGACCCCCTCTCTGCCTGTAGACCCCTCTCTACCTGTAGACCCCCTCTCTACCTGTAGACCCCTCTCTACCTGTAGACCCCCTCTCTACCTGTAGACCCCCTCTCTACCTGTAGACCCCCTCTCTACCTGTAGACCCCCCTCTCTACCTGTAGACCTCTCTCTGCCTGTAGACCCCCTCTCTACCTGTAGACCCCCTCTCTACCTGTAGACCCCCTCTCTACCTGTAGACCCCCTCTCTACCTGTAGACCCCCTCTCTACCTGTAGACCCCCTCTCTACCTGTAGACCCCCCTCTCTACCTGTAGACCCCCTCTCTACCTGTAGACCCCCTCTCTACCTGTAGACCCCCTCTCTACCTGTAGACCCCTCTCTACTGTAGACCCCCTCTCTACCTGTAGACCCCCTCTCTACCTGTAGACCCCCTCTCTACCTGTAGACCCCCTCTCTACCTGTAGACCCCCTCTCTACCTGTAGACCCCCTCTCTACCTGTAGACCCCCTCTCTACCTGTAGACCCCCTCTCTACCTGTAGACCCCCTCTCTGCCTGTAGACCCCCTCTCTACCTGTAGACCCCCTCTCTGCCTGTAGACCCCCCCCCCCATCTCATACAACCTCATTGTCAGTCTCTTGGAGTTCAGACCATCTGTAAATGGGTGAATTTGGGGTACGTGTAGAAAGGCACGGTCCCAACACGACAGCGTGTCATTTCTTGGTATTGGAGATTTGTTGTTCTTGCTGCTGATCTGCGCGTTTCTTTATCTGTAATGACTGGTCGAGGGTTGGTGTTAAGATGAGATGCTTTTGGTTTGGTCCTTATCTAACGCTGGTCTGTCTCTCCTCCACTGTAGCTAAAGCTGAATGATCCAGAGTCCACAGAGAAGGAAGGGATGACGACCGAATAGAATTTTGATATCATTTTCTAAAGGCCTTGGTTTCCAACTCTTAACGTTTTTGTTTCCATGTTTTGTGAAGAGCATTTTATGAAAGGTTTGTGTAAGCGGAACTGTTGACTTTTCTCCAAATGTTGGGCGTATTAAAATATCCTCAATATGAAGTTGATGTTTTTCATGTGGCCTGAAATTGTCCTTTTTTTCACCCCAACGGGTCAAGCACAAGATTTGCACACCCTTAACAAAGTACAATGATCAGATGCCTTTTAACATTTAGAGTATACTAGCTGTACATTTATTAAATGACTCAATAGCATATCCATGGTCATTGAAAGCAGTGTAAGCTTTCATCCAAAGCTCACACTGGCTTAGAACAAGAGAGAGGGTTTAGGGTATGATTTAAATGATAGCTACGGTACAGTGCAGGGAAGACATAATATAATTCCTGGATGTTGATTCAATGAAACCACCTGCATCAGCGGTTCTTCACCTTATTGGTGGTACTGAACCCTGCAAGTTTCATACATGCATTCACCGAACCCCTCGTAACTGGACAAATAAAATGGATTCCTTCAAAACAGGTATATATTGTATTAGTGAACAAAATAAACCGTGCACCAGCTCTAGTACCAGGCCCTGACTTGAACCAGGCTGTCCGGGAGACTTGTGTTTGTGGGTGGAACCAGGAGACGTGCACAAACCCTCTTAGAGCTGTCGCTAAGTTCTTCTTGGGGCAAGTGTAGGACATGGGTTCATGTCCTGCCAAGGGTACTGAATGTTGCTGTCCCATTGCAATGGGAATAAATGGATCTTGGTCAATGTTAGGAAGTGGTTATGCAGGTGATTGGGGGATTAGAGAACAGGTAGGCTACAGCTCTCACTGAAGACACTCTTTTGTTAAACATTGACTAGACATTTAACAAAACTTTGTATAGAACAGCAGTTCTTAACCTTATTGTAGCCCTGCAAGCTTCCTCAGTGCATTCACCAAACCCTTCGTAACTGGACAAATACAATATGATTTCTTCAAAATATAGGTAGGCTATATATTTTATTAGTGCACAAAATGAACCGTGCATCAGTTGCATACAAAATCACTGTGTTCAAAGAACAAAACAAGAATTTCACACAAAAACACAACTCTTAACATAACTCATAACCTTTATGATTCACTGGAGCCGGGCTTTACTGTACGTGTGTGACTTGACCAGTGGAGGCTGCTGGTCTTTCAAAGAGGGGACGCTCATTGTCGGCCCACATCATAAAAGTTGTACATTTTGGATGTACATTCTGCCCTCCGTTCCTTTTGCTCGCTGGATAGTGAGTTCACTCCGACCAAGCGAACAGTATGAATGATTGAACGAACAAACGAAACGATATTAAACTCGAACAAGGAAATACTGAAATTACGTTAAACTGAAACTAGGAAATACTATGAGTGTGTTTTATTTGCAGTGTAGGAAATGAACAATGGAAAGGGTCAAGCAATTTCGCCAATAAGATCAAGATCAAGATGGGGCGTCAGTTCGTCTTTCGACGTCTTTCTTCCGGGACTAAGCTGAAGTGATGGTTTTATATCTCAAAAGCTGTCAATCAAAACGGGTTCAGCCTTTCGGACTGATCCTCCAATCATCATGCGGAAGCTCCGCGTCCAGGCCAGCCGAGCCCCGCCCACAGTTCCATTCGCGTCTCTGGGGGTGATTTTTTTTATTTTATTTTTATTTTATTTTATTTTTTTAATAATTTTGTCATTTCTATCCAATGACCGTCGAGTTTCGAGGCAATGAAAAACTGTTCCATGCAGTCCCATTGAAGTGAATGGACGCTAATTGAAATGCATACGTATTACGTGAATGCATGAGAGGTTAAAATCGAGTCAGTCGACTTGTGGTAAGTCGCTGATTCTGAACGAACTCGTCCTCGAGATGAACGTGTTCTAACGCATTTGTAGTTAATGAAATGTTAACACAACTGTCCCATATTTTCCCATTTATTTTTTGACATTTTAGGGGAAGCCGAGCTCCCTTGCAGTCTTAGAGAAATCGCCTCTGGTCTTGACCCCTGACAAACCCAGGTTAAGAACCACTGGCCTGGATTTTAACCATCTTGTCATAATACATTCCTTATGGTCATTTGTCTGGCTTTGTGAAGACATTTATAAAGAGAGAAACTAAATGGGTTACGGTTTGGTAGTCTAGTAGACTACTGGGTCTGAGTCAGAGAGACATGGATGGGTCCATCCATCCGAATTTGTATTGCATGAGTATGGCCTGGTTGTGAAATGATAAATCCTACTATTGAGAAGGCATGACCCGGGTAACTCTGGGTTGTCTTCACCTGACGATGGCCCTCAACCTAACACAATAATAGTTTGGTTGCCCAGACCTAGAGTCCTATAGAGAGAGGACTCTCTCTATAGGACTCTACCCAGACCTAGAGTCCTATAGAGAGAGGACTCTCTCTATAGTACTCTACCCAGACCTAACCACGCTCGTCAGGTTAAGCCAATCCGAGACAGGCTGCTCGTAGGTCACGCCTTCTTAGCCGGTTCGGCCAATGGAAGCCTTTATTTCCAGTCGCTTCCGTTCTAGGCCAATGGATAAGGCTGAAAAATGTATAAACCGTAATGAGTCATGGGCCACACAGTTCATATGGAAATGTAAATGTACCATTTAAATCTCACACATATACACAAGGCTGTTCGTTCTCTGTTCACACTCTGAGTGCTGTGAATTGTTATTCAACCACCAGATGGCGTCGGAACGCATCTAGGATGACGTCACGTTTGTCAAATACAAGATTACTAGCAGCGCCGTGTTCTCTCGCCGGGTGCAGTGGCGTGCGCCTGTAATCCAAGCTACTGGGAGGCTGAGGCTGGCGGATCGTTTGAGCTCAGGAGTTCTGAGCTGCAGTGGGCTATGTCGATCGGGTGTCCGCACTAAGTTCGGTATCGATATGGTGCTCCTGGGGGAGCCCGGGACCACCAGGTCGTCTAAGGAGGGGTGCACCGGCCCAGGTCGGAAACGGAGCAGGTCAAAGCCCCCGTGCCGCTCAGTAGTGGGTTCGCGCCCGTGAATAGACGCTGCAGTGCAGCCTGGGCAATACAGCGGGACTCAGTCTTTTTATGGTTAAATTTAGTTCACTTTTTTGTAGTTCGTTTTAAAAGTTCTTAAAATATTGGATATGTTCTAAAACAATGCCTTCTTGACGTAATTTCCGGTCATTATTATAAAGATTATAACATTATAAAGATACATGCAGATCTTTTTAAATATATGAACTTTTTCATGAATATCATTCACTCAACATTTTAGGCACTATCGTACCTTCGTTGTGTTTTCAGGGCTCATTTTGTACCACTTTTACTATTCTGAACGCTGACAACATCGCCGATTTCCAGCTCAACGTGCCGCTCAACACCGCCTCCTATTGGGAAGGAAGTGCAGCTTGGGATTTATTTCCCATTTCCTTATCACACCAGCAGATGTCGCTAGTTTACCATTCAACTGTAAGCGAACATACTCCATTTTCAACTTAGTGGATGGATGGACAATGTTTAAAAGTACAAATGTTAATGCACATTAATACCAAAATGGCCCAAAGATATTCTGCTGCTAATCTCAGGAAAACTATATTCCATTAAACGCATGGCACTCCCCACAGTAATAGGTAATAGAGCAGGCATCTGTTAATTATATGTAAGACCTCAAGAGTTAAAAATAGTCAGTTACTAATCATGTCAGAGTTGCTTAGATTTCTACTCTATATTTGAATTTAATTACTTAACTTGATTACATGTCGACTGCATAATTCTGTTTAGTCTTTACTTTTTGGCTGGTTGTTGCGGTCCGTACAGAGAGG
>JAXIVH010000503.1:0-83197 GCA_036785325.1 Urophycis tenuis | reverse complement strand
CAATAACCGGTTAGCGTACCTCGTATATTATTTTTGGCCTCTTTTGGGCAATATACGGAAAATAAATGGCCTACTTGGCTCTAAGGGACCTCTCGGGTCAATTTACGGGTTATGGTCAGGGTTTGGGCTTAAGGGTGGGGTTGGGGAACCAAATTAGGCTTTAGATAGAGGGGTTAGGGTTAGGGCCACAAATTGGGCTAGGCTTAGAATTAGGTTTAGGATTAGGGGCCCAAATTGGGTTAGGTTTAGGTATATGGGCAAATTGGGTTAGGTTTAGGCTTGATTAGAGACCAAATTAGGTTTAGGTTAGGGCTTGGGCCAAATTGGGTTAGGGTTAGGGCTGGGGAACAAATTGGTTAAGTTTAGGGTTAGAGTAAGGGGTTAGTTAGCATAATTTAGCTTAGTATGGAGCAAGGGGGGCGACCATGACCCGTAGGCGGCGCTGGCGAGTTAGGTTTATGAAAGAAAAACTCCGGGGCGTGATCATCCCCGGAGTGAATGCACTGTCCTGCCATACGGTAAGTCACCTCCTCTTTCCATCTTCTATTTTTAGGTTTTTAGTTTTTCTATTTTTTTGTTGTTTTTTATGTTTTATAGTTTGGCTTAGTTTGTTTTTCTAATTCCCACCCGTTTGTGTTTGGTTAACCTTGTTGTTCTTTTTTCTGTATGTCCTAGGTGGCGCCCTTCGCAACGTTTCGCCCTAATTTGGGCTTCTTCAGGCCAGGGCCACGACATACAGATCCCTTCGTTTTCTAATGTGGGGAGATGCTGCTCCTCCGAAAGCCACTGCCAAACTGAATCTTACTTGTGTTTTCTCCCTTTTTATACTCTCCCTTGTTTTGTGTCCAATGTTTAGGTTTTACTGTTTGTATCTTTATATTGTGCCCAATGAACTTGTTTGTATTTATGAATGTTTAGCCCTGTATTTTTATTGATTGTAATCCCCCATGAGTTGTATTAAATTAATTTATTAACCCAATTACCCCTTCTCTTTGTCTCCTTCATTTCCCTTTTCCTTTACTTAGTTCCATCCTTTACCAATAACCGGTTAGCGTACTCGTATATTATTTTTGCCTCTTTTGGGCAATATACGGAAAATAAATGGCCTACTTGGCTCTAAGGGACCTCTCGGGTCAATTTACGGGTTATGGTCAGGGTTTGGGCTTAAGGGTGGGGTTGGGGAACCAAATTAGGCTTTAGATAGAGGGGTTAGGGTTAGGGCCACAAATTGGCTAGGCTTAGAATTAGGTTTAGGATTAGGGGCCCAAATTGGGTTAGGTTTAGGTATATGGCCAAATTGGGTTAGGTTTAGGCTTGATTAGAGACCAAATTAGGTTTAGGTTTAGGGCTTGGGCCAAATTGGGTTAGGGTTAGGGCTGGGGAACAAATTGGGTTAAGTTAGGGTTAGAGTAAGGGGTTAGTTAGCATAATTTAGCTTAGTATGGAGCAAGGGGGCGACCATGACCCGTAGGCGGCGCTGGCGAGTTAGGTTTATGAAAGAAAAACTCCGGGGCGTGATCATCCCCGGAGTGAATGCACTGTCCTGCCATACGGTAAGTCACCTCCCTCTTTCCATCTTCTATTTTTAGGTTTTTTAGTTTTTTCTATTTTTTTGTTGTTTTTTATGTTTTATAGTTTGGCTTAGTTTGTTTTTCTAATTCCCACCCGTTTGTGTTTGGTTAACCTTGTTGTTCTTTTTTCTGTATGTCCTAGGTGGCGCCCTTCGCAACGTTTCGCCCTAATTGGGCTTCTTCAGGCCAGGGCCACGACATACAGATCCCTTCGTTTTCTAATGTGGGGAGATGCTGCTCCTCCGAAAGCCACTGCCAAACTGAATCTTACTTGTGTTTTCTCCCTTTTTATACTCTCCCTTGTTTGTGTCCAATGTTTAGGTTTTTACTGTTTGTATCTTTATATTGTGCCAATGAACTTGTTTGTATTTATGAATGTTTAGCCCTGTATTTTTATTGATTGTAATCCCCCATGAGTTGTATTAAATTAATTTATTAACCCAATTACCCCTTCTCTTTGTCCTCCTTCATTTCCCTTTTCCTTTACTTAGTTCCATCCTTTACCAATAACCGGTTAGCGTACCTCGTATATTATTTTTGGCCTCTTTTGGGCAATATACGGAAAATAAATGGCCTACTTGGCTCTAAGGGACCTCTCGGGTCAATTTACGGGTTATGGTCAGGGTTTGGGCTTAAGGGTGGGGTTGGGGAACCAAATTAGGCTTTAGATAGAGGGGTTAGGGTTAGGGCCACAAATTGGGCTAGGCTTAGAATTAGGTTTAGGATTAGGGGCCCAAATTGGTTAGGTTTTAGGTATATGGCCAAATTGGGTTAGGTTTAGGCTTGATTAGAGACCAAATTAGGTTTAGGTTTAGGGCTTGGGCCAAATTGGGTTAGGGTTAGGGCTGGGGAACAAATTGGGTTAAGTTTAGGGTTAGAGTAAGGGTTAGTTAGCATAATTTAGCTTAGTATGGAGCAAGGGGGGCGACCATGACCCGTAGGCGGCGCTGGCGAGTTAGGTTTATGAAAGAAAAACTCCGGGGCGTGATCATCCCCGGAGTGAATGCACTGTCCTGCCATACGGTAAGTCACCTCCCTCTTTCCATCTTCTATTTTTAGGTTTTTTAGTTTTTTCTATTTTTTTGTTGTTTTTTATGTTTTATAGTTTGGCTTAGTTTGTTTTTCTAATTCCCACCCGTTTGTGTTTGGTTAACCTTGTTGTTCTTTTTTCTGTATGTCCTAGGTGGCGCCCTTCGCAACGTTTCGCCCTAATTTGGGCTTCTTCAGGCCAGGGCCACGACATACAGATCCCTTCGTTTTCTAATGTGGGGAGATGCTGCTCCTCCGAAAGCCACTGCCAAACTGAATCTTACTTGTGTTTTCTCCCTTTTTATACTCTCCCTTGTTTTGTGTCCAATGTTTAGGTTTTACTGTTTGTATCTTTATATTGTGCCCAATGAACTTGTTTGTATTTATGAATGTTTAGCCCTGTATTTTTATTGATTGTAATCCCCCATGAGTTGTATTAAATTAATTTATTAACCCAATTACCCCTTCTCTTTGTCCTCCTTCATTTCCCTTTTCCTTTACTTAGTTCCATCCTTTACCAATAACCGGTTAGCGTACCTCGTATATTATTTTTGGCCTCTTTTGGCAATATACGGAAAATAAATGGCCTACTTGGCTCTAAGGGACCTCTCGGGTCAATTTACGGGTTATGGTCAGGTTTGGGCTTAAGGGTGGGTTGGGGAACCAAATTAGGCTTTAGATAGAGGGTTAGGGTTAGGGCCACAAATTGGGCTAGGCTTAGAATTAGGTTTAGGATTAGGGGCCCAAATTGGGTTAGGTTTAGGTATATGGGCCAAATTGGGTTAGGTTTAGGCTTGATTAGAGACCAAATTAGGTTTAGGTTTAGGGCTTGGGCCAAATTGGGTTAGGGTTAGGCTGGGGAACAAATTGGGTTAAGTTTAGGGTTAGAGTAAGGGGTTAGTTAGCATAATTTAGCTTAGTATGGAGCAAGGGGGGCGACCATGACCCGTAGGCGGCGCTGGCGAGTTAGGTTTATGAAAGAAAAACTCCGGGGCGTGATCATCCCCGGAGTGAATGCACTGTCCTGCCATACGGTAAGTCACCTCCCTCTTTCATCTTCTATTTTTAGGTTTTTTAGTTTTTTCTATTTTTTTGTTGTTTTTTATGTTTTATAGTTTGGCTTAGTTTGTTTTTCTAATTCCCACCCGTTTGTGTTTGGTTAACCTTGTTGTTCTTTTTTCTGTATGTCCTAGGTGGCGCCCTTCGCAACGTTTCGCCCTAATTTGGGCTTCTTCAGGCCAGGGCCACGACATACAGATCCCTTCGTTTTCTAATGTGGGGAGATGCTGCTCCTCCGAAAGCCACTGCCAAACTGAATCTTACTTGTGTTTTCTCCCTTTTTATACTCTCCCTTGTTTTGTGTCCAATGTTTAGGTTTTACTGTTTGTATCTTTATATTGTGCCCAATGAACTTGTTTGTATTTATGAATGTTTAGCCCTGTATTTTTATTGATTGTAATCCCCCATGAGTTGTATTAAATTAATTTATTAACCCAATTACCCCTTCTCTTTGTCCTCCTTCATTTCCCTTTTCCTTTACTTAGTTCCATCCTTTACCAATAACCGGTTAGCGTACCTCGTATATTATTTTTGGCCTCTTTTGGGCAATATACGGAAAATAAATGGCCTACTTGGCTCTAAGGGACCTCTCGGGTCAATTTACGGGTTATGGTCAGGGTTTGGGCTTAAGGGTGGGGTTGGGGAACCAAATTAGGCTTTAGATAGAGGGGTTAGGGTTAGGGCCACAAATTGGCTAGGCTTAGAATTAGGTTTAGGATTAGGGGCCCAAATTGGGTTAGGTTTAGGTATATGGGCCAAATTGGGTTAGGTTTAGGCTTGATTAGAGACCAAATTAGGTTTAGGTTTAGGGCTTGGGCCAAATTGGGTTAGGGTTAGGGCTGGGGAACAAATTGGGTTAAGTTTAGGGTTAGAGTAAGGGGTTAGTTAGCATAATTTAGCTTAGTATGGAGCAAGGGGGGCGACCATGACCCGTAGGCGGCGCTGGCGAGTTAGGTTTATGAAAGAAAAACTCCGGGGCGTGATCATCCCGGAGTGAATGCACTGTCCTGCCATACGGTAAGTCACCTCCCTCTTTCCATCTTCTATTTTAGGTTTTTTAGTTTTTTCTATTTTTTTGTTGTTTTTTATGTTTTATAGTTTGGCTTAGTTTGTTTTTCTAATTCCCACCCGTTTGTGTTTGGTTAACCTTGTTGTTCTTTTTTCTGTATGTCCTAGGTGGCGCCCTTCGCAACGTTTCGCCCTAATTTGGGCTTCTTCAGGCCAGGGCCACGACATACAGATCCCTTCGTTTTCTAATGTGGGGAGATGCTGCTCCTCCGAAAGCACTGCCAAACTGAATCTTACTTGTGTTTTCTCCCTTTTTATACTCTCCCTTGTTTTGTGTCCAATGTTTAGGTTTTACTGTTTGTATCTTTATATTGTGCCCAATGAACTTGTTTGTATTTATGAATGTTTAGCCCTGTATTTTTATTGATTGTAATCCCCCATGAGTTGTATTAAATTAATTTATTAACCCAATTACCCCTTCTCTTTGTCCTCCTTCATTTCCCTTTTCCTTTACTTAGTTCCATCCTTTACCAATAACCGGTTAGCGTACCTCGTATATTATTTTTGGCCTCTTTTGGGCAATATACGGAAAATAAATGGCCTACTTGGCTCTAAGGGACCTCTCGGGTCAATTTACGGGTTATGGTCAGGGTTTGGGCTTAAGGGTGGGGTTGGGGAACCAAATTAGGCTTTAGATAGAGGGGTTAGGGTTAGGGCCACAAATTGGGCTAGGCTTAGAATTAGGTTTAGGATTAGGGGCCCAAATTGGGTTAGGTTTAGGTATATGGGCCAAATTGGGTTAGGTTTAGGCTTGATTAGAGACCAAATTAGGTTTAGGTTTAGGGCTTGGGCCAAATTGGGTTAGGGTTAGGGCTGGGGAACAAATTGGGTTAAGTTTAGGGTTAGAGTAAGGGTTAGTTAGCATAATTTAGCTTAGTATGGAGCAAGGGGGCGACCATGACCCGTAGGCGGCGCTGGCGAGTTAGGTTTATGAAAGAAAAACTCCGGGGCGTGATCATCCCCGGAGTGAATGCACTGTCCTGCCATACGGTAAGTCACCTCCCTCTTTCCATCTTCTATTTTTAGGTTTTTTAGTTTTTTCTATTTTTTTGTTGTTTTTTATGTTTTATAGTTTGGCTTAGTTTGTTTTTCTAATTCCCACCCGTTTGTGTTTGGTTAACCTTGTTGTTCTTTTTTCTGTATGTCCTAGGTGGCGCCCTTCGCAACGTTTCGCCCTAATTTGGGCTTCTTCAGGCCAGGGCCACGACATACAGATCCCTTCGTTTTCTAATGTGGGGAGATGCTGCTCCTCCGAAAGCCACTGCCAAACTGAATCTTACTTGTGTTTTCTCCCTTTTTATACTCTCCCTTGTTTTGTGTCCAATGTTTAGGTTTTACTGTTTGTATCTTTATATTGTGCCCAATGAACTTGTTTGTATTTATGAATGTTTAGCCCTGTATTTTTATTGATTGTAATCCCCCATGAGTTGTATTAAATTAATTTATTAACCCAATTACCCCTTCTCTTTGTCCTCCTTCATTTCCCTTTTCCTTTACTTAGTTCCATCCTTTACCAATAACCGGTTAGCGTACCTCGTATATTATTTTTGGCCTCTTTTGGGCAATATACGGAAAATAAATGGCCTACTTGGCTCTAAGGGACCTCTCGGGTCAATTTACGGGTTATGGTCAGGGTTTGGGCTTAAGGGTGGGGTTGGGGAACCAAATTAGGCTTTAGATAGAGGGGTTAGGGTTAGGGCCACAAATTGGGCTAGGCTTAGAATTAGGTTTAGGATTAGGGGCCCAAATTGGGTTAGGTTTAGGTATATGGGCCAAATTGGGTTAGGTTTAGGCTTGATTAGAGACCAAATTAGGTTTAGGTTTAGGGCTTGGGCCAAATTGGGTTAGGGTTAGGGCTGGGGAACAAATTGGGTTAAGTTTAGGGTTAGAGTAAGGGGTTAGTTAGCATAATTTAGCTTAGTATGGAGCAAGGGGGGCGACCATGACCCGTAGGCGGCGCTGGCGAGTTAGGTTTATGAAAGAAAAACTCCGGGGCGTGATCATCCCCGGAGTGAATGCACTGTCCTGCCATACGGTAAGTCACCTCCCTCTTTCCATCTTCTATTTTTAGGTTTTTTAGTTTTTTCTATTTTTTTGTTGTTTTTTATGTTTTATAGTTTGGCTTAGTTTGTTTTTCTAATTCCCACCCGTTTGTGTTTGGTTAACCTTGTTGTTCTTTTTTCTGTATGTCCTAGGTGGCGCCCTTCGCAACGTTTCGCCCTAATTTGGGCTTCTTCAGGCCAGGGCCACGACATACAGATCCCTTCGTTTTCTAATGTGGGGAGATGCTGCTCCTCCGAAAGCCACTGCCAAACTGAATCTTACTTGTGTTTTCTCCCTTTTTATACTCTCCCTTGTTTTGTGTCCAATGTTTAGGTTTTACTGTTTGTATCTTTATATTGTGCCCAATGAACTTGTTTGTATTTATGAATGTTTAGCCCTGTATTTTTATTGATTGTAATCCCCCATGAGTTGTATTAAATTAATTTATTAACCCAATTACCCCTTCTCTTTGTCCTCCTTCATTTCCCTTTTCCTTTACTTAGTTCCATCCTTTACCAATAACCGGTTAGCGTACCTCGTATATTATTTTTGGCCTCTTTTGGGCAATATACGGAAAATAAATGGCCTACTTGGCTCTAAGGGACCTCTCGGGTCAATTTACGGGTTATGGTCAGGGTTTGGGCTTAAGGGTGGGGTTGGGGAACCAAATTAGGCTTTAGATAGAGGGGTTAGGGTTAGGGCCACAAATTGGGCTAGGCTTAGAATTAGGTTTAGGATTAGGGGCCCAAATTGGGTTAGGTTTAGGTATATGGGCCAAATTGGGTTAGGTTTAGGCTTGATTAGAGACCAAATTAGGTTTAGGTTTAGGGCTTGGGCCAAATTGGGTTAGGGTTAGGGCTGGGGAACAAATTGGGTTAAGTTTAGGGTTAGAGTAAGGGGTTAGTTAGCATAATTTAGCTTAGTATGGAGCAAGGGGGGCGACCATGACCCGTAGGCGGCGCTGGCGAGTTAGGTTTATGAAAGAAAAACTCCGGGGCGTGATCATCCCCGGAGTGAATGCACTGTCCTGCCATACGGTAAGTCACCTCCCTCTTTCCATCTTCTATTTTTAGGTTTTTAGTTTTTTCTATTTTTTTGTTGTTTTTTATGTTTTATAGTTTGGCTTAGTTTGTTTTTCTAATTCCCACCCGTTTGTGTTTGGTTAACCTTGTTGTTCTTTTTTCTGTATGTCCTAGGTGGCGCCCTTCGCAACGTTTCGCCCTAATTTGGGCTTCTTCAGGCCAGGGCCACGACATACAGATCCCTTCGTTTTCTAATGTGGGGAGATGCTGCTCCTCCGAAAGCCACTGCCAAACTGAATCTTACTTGTGTTTTCTCCCTTTTTATACTCTCCCTTGTTTTGTGTCCAATGTTTAGGTTTTACTGTTTGTATCTTTATATTGTGCCCAATGAACTTGTTTGTATTTATGAATGTTTAGCCCTGTATTTTTATTGATTGTAATCCCCCATGAGTTGTATTAAATTAATTTATTAACCCAATTACCCCTTCTCTTTGTCCTCCTTCATTTCCCTTTTCCTTTACTTAGTTCCATCCTTTACCAATAACCGGTTAGCGTACCTCGTATATTATTTTTGGCCTCTTTTGGGCAATATACGGAAAATAAATGGCCTACTTGGCTCTAAGGGACCTCTCGGGTCAATTTACGGGTTATGGTCAGGGTTTGGGCTTAAGGGTGGGGTTGGGGAACCAAATTAGGCTTTAGATAGAGGGGTTAGGGTTAGGGCCACAAATTGGGCTAGGCTTAGAATTAGGTTTAGGATTAGGGGCCCAAATTGGGTTAGGTTTAGGTATATGGGCCAAATTGGGTTAGGTTTAGGCTTGATTAGAGACCAAATTAGGTTTAGGTTTAGGGCTTGGGCCAAATTGGGTTAGGGTTAGGGCTGGGGAACAAATTGGGTTAAGTTTAGGGTTAGAGTAAGGGGTTAGTTAGCATAATTTAGCTTAGTATGGAGCAAGGGGGGCGACCATGACCCGTAGGCGGCGCTGGCGAGTTAGGTTTATGAAAGAAAAACTCCGGGGCGTGATCATCCCCGGAGTGAATGCACTGTCCTGCCATACGGTAAGTCACCTCCCTCTTTCCATCTTCTATTTTTAGGTTTTTTAGTTTTTTCTATTTTTTTGTTGTTTTTTATGTTTTATAGTTTGGCTTAGTTTGTTTTTCTAATTCCCACCCGTTTGTGTTTGGTTAACCTTGTTGTTCTTTTTTCTGTATGTCCTAGGTGGCGCCCTTCGCAACGTTTCGCCCTAATTTGGGCTTCTTCAGGCCAGGGCCACGACATACAGATCCCTTCGTTTTCTAATGTGGGGAGATGCTGCTCCTCCGAAAGCCACTGCCAAACTGAATCTTACTTGTGTTTTCTCCCTTTTTATACTCTCCCTTGTTTTGTGTCCAATGTTTAGGTTTTACTGTTTGTATCTTTATATTGTGCCCAATGAACTTGTTTGTATTTATGAATGTTTAGCCCTGTATTTTTATTGATTGTAATCCCCCATGAGTTGTATTAAATTAATTTATTAACCCAATTACCCCTTCTCTTTGTCCTCCTTCATTTCCCTTTTCCTTTACTTAGTTCCATCCTTTACCAATAACCGGTTAGCGTACCTCGTATATTATTTTTGGCCTCTTTTGGGCAATATACGGAAAATAAATGGCCTACTTGGCTCTAAGGGACCTCTCGGGTCAATTTACGGGTTATGGTCAGGGTTTGGGCTTAAGGGTGGGGTTGGGGAACCAAATTAGGCTTTAGATAGAGGGGTTAGGGTTAGGGCCACAAATTGGGCTAGGCTTAGAATTAGGTTTAGGATTAGGGGCCCAAATTGGGTTAGGTTTAGGTATATGGGCCAAATTGGGTTAGGTTTAGGCTTGATTAGAGACCAAATTAGGTTTAGGTTTAGGGCTTGGGCCAAATTGGGTTAGGGTTAGGGCTGGGGAACAAATTGGGTTAAGTTTAGGGTTAGAGTAAGGGGTTAGTTAGCATAATTTAGCTTAGTATGGAGCAAGGGGGGCGACCATGACCCGTAGGCGGCGCTGGCGAGTTAGGTTTATGAAAGAAAAACTCCGGGGCGTGATCATCCCCGGAGTGAATGCACTGTCCTGCCATACGGTAAGTCACCTCCCTCTTTCCATCTTCTATTTTTAGGTTTTTTAGTTTTTTCTATTTTTTTGTTGTTTTTTATGTTTTATAGTTTGGCTTAGTTTGTTTTTCTAATTCCCACCCGTTTGTGTTTGGTTAACCTTGTTGTTCTTTTTTCTGTATGTCCTAGGTGGCGCCCTTCGCAACGTTTCGCCCTAATTTGGGCTTCTTCAGGCCAGGGCCACGACATACAGATCCCTTCGTTTTCTAATGTGGGGAGATGCTGCTCCTCCGAAAGCCACTGCCAAACTGAATCTTACTTGTGTTTTCTCCCTTTTTATACTCTCCCTTGTTTTGTGTCCAATGTTTAGGTTTTACTGTTTGTATCTTTATATTGTGCCCAATGAACTTGTTTGTATTTATGAATGTTTAGCCCTGTATTTTTATTGATTGTAATCCCCCATGAGTTGTATTAAATTAATTTATTAACCCAATTACCCCTTCTCTTTGTCCTCCTTCATTTCCCTTTTCCTTTACTTAGTTCCATCCTTTACCAATAACCGGTTAGCGTACCTCGTATATTATTTTTGGCCTCTTTTGGGCAATATACGGAAAATAAATGGCCTACTTGGCTCTAAGGGACCTCTCGGGTCAATTTACGGGTTATGGTCAGGGTTTGGGCTTAAGGGTGGGGTTGGGGAACCAAATTAGGCTTTAGATAGAGGGGTTAGGGTTAGGGCCACAAATTGGGCTAGGCTTAGAATTAGGTTTAGGATTAGGGGCCCAAATTGGGTTAGGTTTAGGTATATGGGCCAAATTGGGTTAGGTTTAGGCTTGATTAGAGACCAAATTAGGTTTAGGTTTAGGGCTTGGGCCAAATTGGGTTAGGGTTAGGGCTGGGGAACAAATTGGGTTAAGTTTAGGGTTAGAGTAAGGGGTTAGTTAGCATAATTTAGCTTAGTATGGAGCAAGGGGGGCGACCATGACCCGTAGGCGGCGCTGGCGAGTTAGGTTTATGAAAGAAAAACTCCGGGGCGTGATCATCCCCGGAGTGAATGCACTGTCCTGCCATACGGTAAGTCACCTCCCTCTTTCCATCTTCTATTTTTAGGTTTTTTAGTTTTTTCTATTTTTTTGTTGTTTTTTATGTTTTATAGTTTGGCTTAGTTTGTTTTTCTAATTCCCACCCGTTTGTGTTTGGTTAACCTTGTTGTTCTTTTTTCTGTATGTCCTAGGTGGCGCCCTTCGCAACGTTTCGCCCTAATTTGGGCTTCTTCAGGCCAGGGCCACGACATACAGATCCCTTCGTTTTCTAATGTGGGGAGATGCTGCTCCTCCGAAAGCCACTGCCAAACTGAATCTTACTTGTGTTTTCTCCCTTTTTATACTCTCCCTTGTTTTGTGTCCAATGTTTAGGTTTTACTGTTTGTATCTTTATATTGTGCCCAATGAACTTGTTTGTATTTATGAATGTTTAGCCCTGTATTTTTATTGATTGTAATCCCCCATGAGTTGTATTAAATTAATTTATTAACCCAATTACCCCTTCTCTTTGTCCTCCTTCATTTCCCTTTTCCTTTACTTAGTTCCATCCTTTACCAATAACCGGTTAGCGTACCTCGTATATTATTTTTGGCCTCTTTTGGGCAATATACGGAAAATAAATGGCCTACTTGGCTCTAAGGGACCTCTCGGGTCAATTTACGGGTTATGGTCAGGGTTTGGGCTTAAGGGTGGGGTTGGGGAACCAAATTAGGCTTTAGATAGAGGGGTTAGGGTTAGGGCCACAAATTGGGCTAGGCTTAGAATTAGGTTTAGGATTAGGGGCCCAAATTGGGTTAGGTTTAGGTATATGGGCCAAATTGGGTTAGGTTTAGGCTTGATTAGAGACCAAATTAGGTTTAGGTTTAGGGCTTGGGCCAAATTGGGTTAGGGTTAGGGCTGGGGAACAAATTGGGTTAAGTTTAGGGTTAGAGTAAGGGGTTAGTTAGCATAATTTAGCTTAGTATGGAGCAAGGGGGGCGACCATGACCCGTAGGCGGCGCTGGCGAGTTAGGTTTATGAAAGAAAAACTCCGGGGCGTGATCATCCCCGGAGTGAATGCACTGTCCTGCCATACGGTAAGTCACCTCCCTCTTTCCATCTTCTATTTTTAGGTTTTTTAGTTTTTTCTATTTTTTTGTTGTTTTTTATGTTTTATAGTTTGGCTTAGTTTGTTTTTCTAATTCCCACCCGTTTGTGTTTGGTTAACCTTGTTGTTCTTTTTTCTGTATGTCCTAGGTGGCGCCCTTCGCAACGTTTCGCCCTAATTTGGGCTTCTTCAGGCCAGGGCCACGACATACAGATCCCTTCGTTTTCTAATGTGGGGAGATGCTGCTCCTCCGAAAGCCACTGCCAAACTGAATCTTACTTGTGTTTTCTCCCTTTTTATACTCTCCCTTGTTTTGTGTCCAATGTTTAGGTTTTACTGTTTGTATCTTTATATTGTGCCCAATGAACTTGTTTGTATTTATGAATGTTTAGCCCTGTATTTTTATTGATTGTAATCCCCCATGAGTTGTATTAAATTAATTTATTAACCCAATTACCCCTTCTCTTTGTCCTCCTTCATTTCCCTTTTCCTTTACTTAGTTCCATCCTTTACCAATAACCGGTTAGCGTACCTCGTATATTATTTTTGGCCTCTTTTGGGCAATATACGGAAAATAAATGGCCTACTTGGCTCTAAGGGACCTCTCGGGTCAATTTACGGGTTATGGTCAGGGTTTGGGCTTAAGGGTGGGGTTGGGGAACCAAATTAGGCTTTAGATAGAGGGGTTAGGGTTAGGGCCACAAATTGGGCTAGGCTTAGAATTAGGTTTAGGATTAGGGGCCCAAATTGGGTTAGGTTTAGGTATATGGGCCAAATTGGGTTAGGTTTAGGCTTGATTAGAGACCAAATTAGGTTTAGGTTTAGGGCTTGGGCCAAATTGGGTTAGGGTTAGGGCTGGGGAACAAATTGGGTTAAGTTTAGGGTTAGAGTAAGGGGTTAGTTAGCATAATTTAGCTTAGTATGGAGCAAGGGGGGCGACCATGACCCGTAGGCGGCGCTGGCGAGTTAGGTTTATGAAAGAAAAACTCCGGGGCGTGATCATCCCCGGAGTGAATGCACTGTCCTGCCATACGGTAAGTCACCTCCCTCTTTCCATCTTCTATTTTTAGGTTTTTTAGTTTTTTCTATTTTTTTGTTGTTTTTTATGTTTTATAGTTTGGCTTAGTTTGTTTTTCTAATTCCCACCCGTTTGTGTTTGGTTAACCTTGTTGTTCTTTTTTCTGTATGTCCTAGGTGGCGCCCTTCGCAACGTTTCGCCCTAATTTGGGCTTCTTCAGGCCAGGGCCACGACATACAGATCCCTTCGTTTTCTAATGTGGGGAGATGCTGCTCCTCCGAAAGCCACTGCCAAACTGAATCTTACTTGTGTTTTCTCCCTTTTTATACTCTCCCTTGTTTTGTGTCCAATGTTTAGGTTTTACTGTTTGTATCTTTATATTGTGCCCAATGAACTTGTTTGTATTTATGAATGTTTAGCCCTGTATTTTTATTGATTGTAATCCCCCATGAGTTGTATTAAATTAATTTATTAACCCAATTACCCCTTCTCTTTGTCCTCCTTCATTTCCCTTTTCCTTTACTTAGTTCCATCCTTTACCAATAACCGGTTAGCGTACCTCGTATATTATTTTTGGCCTCTTTTGGGCAATATACGGAAAATAAATGGCCTACTTGGCTCTAAGGGACCTCTCGGGTCAATTTACGGGTTATGGTCAGGGTTTGGGCTTAAGGGTGGGGTTGGGGAACCAAATTAGGCTTTAGATAGAGGGGTTAGGGTTAGGGCCACAAATTGGGCTAGGCTTAGAATTAGGTTTAGGATTAGGGGCCCAAATTGGGTTAGGTTTAGGTATATGGGCCAAATTGGGTTAGGTTTAGGCTTGATTAGAGACCAAATTAGGTTTAGGTTTAGGGCTTGGGCCAAATTGGGTTAGGGTTAGGGCTGGGGAACAAATTGGGTTAAGTTTAGGGTTAGAGTAAGGGGTTAGTTAGCATAATTTAGCTTAGTATGGAGCAAGGGGGGCGACCATGACCCGTAGGCGGCGCTGGCGAGTTAGGTTTATGAAAGAAAAACTCCGGGGCGTGATCATCCCCGGAGTGAATGCACTGTCCTGCCATACGGTAAGTCACCTCCCTCTTTCCATCTTCTATTTTTAGGTTTTTTAGTTTTTTCTATTTTTTTGTTGTTTTTTATGTTTTATAGTTTGGCTTAGTTTGTTTTTCTAATTCCCACCCGTTTGTGTTTGGTTAACCTTGTTGTTCTTTTTTCTGTATGTCCTAGGTGGCGCCCTTCGCAACGTTTCGCCCTAATTTGGGCTTCTTCAGGCCAGGGCCACGACATACAGATCCCTTCGTTTTCTAATGTGGGGAGATGCTGCTCCTCCGAAAGCCACTGCCAAACTGAATCTTACTTGTGTTTTCTCCCTTTTTATACTCTCCCTTGTTTTGTGTCCAATGTTTAGGTTTTACTGTTTGTATCTTTATATTGTGCCCAATGAACTTGTTTGTATTTATGAATGTTTAGCCCTGTATTTTTATTGATTGTAATCCCCCATGAGTTGTATTAAATTAATTTATTAACCCAATTACCCCTTCTCTTTGTCCTCCTTCATTTCCCTTTTCCTTTACTTAGTTCCATCCTTTACCAATAACCGGTTAGCGTACCTCGTATATTATTTTTGGCCTCTTTTGGGCAATATACGGAAAATAAATGGCCTACTTGGCTCTAAGGGACCTCTCGGGTCAATTTACGGGTTATGGTCAGGGTTTGGGCTTAAGGGTGGGGTTGGGGAACCAAATTAGGCTTTAGATAGAGGGGTTAGGGTTAGGGCCACAAATTGGGCTAGGCTTAGAATTAGGTTTAGGATTAGGGGCCCAAATTGGGTTAGGTTTAGGTATATGGGCCAAATTGGGTTAGGTTTAGGCTTGATTAGAGACCAAATTAGGTTTAGGTTTAGGGCTTGGGCCAAATTGGGTTAGGGTTAGGGCTGGGGAACAAATTGGGTTAAGTTTAGGGTTAGAGTAAGGGGTTAGTTAGCATAATTTAGCTTAGTATGGAGCAAGGGGGGCGACCATGACCCGTAGGCGGCGCTGGCGAGTTAGGTTTATGAAAGAAAAACTCCGGGGCGTGATCATCCCCGGAGTGAATGCACTGTCCTGCCATACGGTAAGTCACCTCCCTCTTTCCATCTTCTATTTTTAGGTTTTTTAGTTTTTTCTATTTTTTTGTTGTTTTTTATGTTTTATAGTTTGGCTTAGTTTGTTTTTCTAATTCCCACCCGTTTGTGTTTGGTTAACCTTGTTGTTCTTTTTTCTGTATGTCCTAGGTGGCGCCCTTCGCAACGTTTCGCCCTAATTTGGGCTTCTTCAGGCCAGGGCCACGACATACAGATCCCTTCGTTTTCTAATGTGGGGAGATGCTGCTCCTCCGAAAGCCACTGCCAAACTGAATCTTACTTGTGTTTTCTCCCTTTTTATACTCTCCCTTGTTTTGTGTCCAATGTTTAGGTTTTACTGTTTGTATCTTTATATTGTGCCCAATGAACTTGTTTGTATTTATGAATGTTTAGCCCTGTATTTTTATTGATTGTAATCCCCCATGAGTTGTATTAAATTAATTTATTAACCCAATTACCCCTTCTCTTTGTCCTCCTTCATTTCCCTTTTCCTTTACTTAGTTCCATCCTTTACCAATAACCGGTTAGCGTACCTCGTATATTATTTTTGGCCTCTTTTGGGCAATATACGGAAAATAAATGGCCTACTTGGCTCTAAGGGACCTCTCGGGTCAATTTACGGGTTATGGTCAGGGTTTGGGCTTAAGGGTGGGGTTGGGGAACCAAATTAGGCTTTAGATAGAGGGGTTAGGGTTAGGGCCACAAATTGGGCTAGGCTTAGAATTAGGTTTAGGATTAGGGGCCCAAATTGGGTTAGGTTTAGGTATATGGGCCAAATTGGGTTAGGTTTAGGCTTGATTAGAGACCAAATTAGGTTTAGGTTTAGGGCTTGGGCCAAATTGGGTTAGGGTTAGGGCTGGGGAACAAATTGGGTTAAGTTTAGGGTTAGAGTAAGGGGTTAGTTAGCATAATTTAGCTTAGTATGGAGCAAGGGGGGCGACCATGACCCGTAGGCGGCGCTGGCGAGTTAGGTTTATGAAAGAAAAACTCCGGGGCGTGATCATCCCCGGAGTGAATGCACTGTCCTGCCATACGGTAAGTCACCTCCCTCTTTCCATCTTCTATTTTTAGGTTTTTTAGTTTTTTCTATTTTTTTGTTGTTTTTTATGTTTTATAGTTTGGCTTAGTTTGTTTTTCTAATTCCCACCCGTTTGTGTTTGGTTAACCTTGTTGTTCTTTTTTCTGTATGTCCTAGGTGGCGCCCTTCGCAACGTTTCGCCCTAATTTGGGCTTCTTCAGGCCAGGGCCACGACATACAGATCCCTTCGTTTTCTAATGTGGGGAGATGCTGCTCCTCCGAAAGCCACTGCCAAACTGAATCTTACTTGTGTTTTCTCCCTTTTTATACTCTCCCTTGTTTTGTGTCCAATGTTTAGGTTTTACTGTTTGTATCTTTATATTGTGCCCAATGAACTTGTTTGTATTTATGAATGTTTAGCCCTGTATTTTTATTGATTGTAATCCCCCATGAGTTGTATTAAATTAATTTATTAACCCAATTACCCCTTCTCTTTGTCCTCCTTCATTTCCCTTTTCCTTTACTTAGTTCCATCCTTTACCAATAACCGGTTAGCGTACCTCGTATATTATTTTTGGCCTCTTTTGGGCAATATACGGAAAATAAATGGCCTACTTGGCTCTAAGGGACCTCTCGGGTCAATTTACGGGTTATGGTCAGGGTTTGGGCTTAAGGGTGGGGTTGGGGAACCAAATTAGGCTTTAGATAGAGGGGTTAGGGTTAGGGCCACAAATTGGGCTAGGCTTAGAATTAGGTTTAGGATTAGGGGCCCAAATTGGGTTAGGTTTAGGTATATGGGCCAAATTGGGTTAGGTTTAGGCTTGATTAGAGACCAAATTAGGTTTAGGTTTAGGGCTTGGGCCAAATTGGGTTAGGGTTAGGGCTGGGGAACAAATTGGGTTAAGTTTAGGGTTAGAGTAAGGGGTTAGTTAGCATAATTTAGCTTAGTATGGAGCAAGGGGGGCGACCATGACCCGTAGGCGGCGCTGGCGAGTTAGGTTTATGAAAGAAAAACTCCGGGGCGTGATCATCCCCGGAGTGAATGCACTGTCCTGCCATACGGTAAGTCACCTCCCTCTTTCCATCTTCTATTTTTAGGTTTTTTAGTTTTTTCTATTTTTTTGTTGTTTTTTATGTTTTATAGTTTGGCTTAGTTTGTTTTTCTAATTCCCACCCGTTTGTGTTTGGTTAACCTTGTTGTTCTTTTTTCTGTATGTCCTAGGTGGCGCCCTTCGCAACGTTTCGCCCTAATTTGGGCTTCTTCAGGCCAGGGCCACGACATACAGATCCCTTCGTTTTCTAATGTGGGGAGATGCTGCTCCTCCGAAAGCCACTGCCAAACTGAATCTTACTTGTGTTTTCTCCCTTTTTATACTCTCCCTTGTTTTGTGTCCAATGTTTAGGTTTTACTGTTTGTATCTTTATATTGTGCCCAATGAACTTGTTTGTATTTATGAATGTTTAGCCCTGTATTTTTATTGATTGTAATCCCCCATGAGTTGTATTAAATTAATTTATTAACCCAATTACCCCTTCTCTTTGTCCTCCTTCATTTCCCTTTTCCTTTACTTAGTTCCATCCTTTACCAATAACCGGTTAGCGTACCTCGTATATTATTTTTGGCCTCTTTTGGGCAATATACGGAAAATAAATGGCCTACTTGGCTCTAAGGGACCTCTCGGGTCAATTTACGGGTTATGGTCAGGGTTTGGGCTTAAGGGTGGGGTTGGGGAACCAAATTAGGCTTTAGATAGAGGGGTTAGGGTTAGGGCCACAAATTGGGCTAGGCTTAGAATTAGGTTTAGGATTAGGGGCCCAAATTGGGTTAGGTTTAGGTATATGGGCCAAATTGGGTTAGGTTTAGGCTTGATTAGAGACCAAATTAGGTTTAGGTTTAGGGCTTGGGCCAAATTGGGTTAGGGTTAGGGCTGGGGAACAAATTGGGTTAAGTTTAGGGTTAGAGTAAGGGGTTAGTTAGCATAATTTAGCTTAGTATGGAGCAAGGGGGGCGACCATGACCCGTAGGCGGCGCTGGCGAGTTAGGTTTATGAAAGAAAAACTCCGGGGCGTGATCATCCCCGGAGTGAATGCACTGTCCTGCCATACGGTAAGTCACCTCCCTCTTTCCATCTTCTATTTTTAGGTTTTTTAGTTTTTTCTATTTTTTTGTTGTTTTTTATGTTTTATAGTTTGGCTTAGTTTGTTTTTCTAATTCCCACCCGTTTGTGTTTGGTTAACCTTGTTGTTCTTTTTTCTGTATGTCCTAGGTGGCGCCCTTCGCAACGTTTCGCCCTAATTTGGGCTTCTTCAGGCCAGGGCCACGACATACAGATCCCTTCGTTTTCTAATGTGGGGAGATGCTGCTCCTCCGAAAGCCACTGCCAAACTGAATCTTACTTGTGTTTTCTCCCTTTTTATACTCTCCCTTGTTTTGTGTCCAATGTTTAGGTTTTACTGTTTGTATCTTTATATTGTGCCCAATGAACTTGTTTGTATTTATGAATGTTTAGCCCTGTATTTTTATTGATTGTAATCCCCCATGAGTTGTATTAAATTAATTTATTAACCCAATTACCCCTTCTCTTTGTCCTCCTTCATTTCCCTTTTCCTTTACTTAGTTCCATCCTTTACCAATAACCGGTTAGCGTACCTCGTATATTATTTTTGGCCTCTTTTGGGCAATATACGGAAAATAAATGGCCTACTTGGCTCTAAGGGACCTCTCGGGTCAATTTACGGGTTATGGTCAGGGTTTGGGCTTAAGGGTGGGGTTGGGGAACCAAATTAGGCTTTAGATAGAGGGGTTAGGGTTAGGGCCACAAATTGGGCTAGGCTTAGAATTAGGTTTAGGATTAGGGGCCCAAATTGGGTTAGGTTTAGGTATATGGGCCAAATTGGGTTAGGTTTAGGCTTGATTAGAGACCAAATTAGGTTTAGGTTTAGGGCTTGGGCCAAATTGGGTTAGGGTTAGGGCTGGGGAACAAATTGGGTTAAGTTTAGGGTTAGAGTAAGGGGTTAGTTAGCATAATTTAGCTTAGTATGGAGCAAGGGGGGCGACCATGACCCGTAGGCGGCGCTGGCGAGTTAGGTTTATGAAAGAAAAACTCCGGGGCGTGATCATCCCCGGAGTGAATGCACTGTCCTGCCATACGGTAAGTCACCTCCCTCTTTCCATCTTCTATTTTTAGGTTTTTTAGTTTTTTCTATTTTTTTGTTGTTTTTTATGTTTTATAGTTTGGCTTAGTTTGTTTTTCTAATTCCCACCCGTTTGTGTTTGGTTAACCTTGTTGTTCTTTTTTCTGTATGTCCTAGGTGGCGCCCTTCGCAACGTTTCGCCCTAATTTGGGCTTCTTCAGGCCAGGGCCACGACATACAGATCCCTTCGTTTTCTAATGTGGGGAGATGCTGCTCCTCCGAAAGCCACTGCCAAACTGAATCTTACTTGTGTTTTCTCCCTTTTTATACTCTCCCTTGTTTTGTGTCCAATGTTTAGGTTTTACTGTTTGTATCTTTATATTGTGCCCAATGAACTTGTTTGTATTTATGAATGTTTAGCCCTGTATTTTTATTGATTGTAATCCCCCATGAGTTGTATTAAATTAATTTATTAACCCAATTACCCCTTCTCTTTGTCCTCCTTCATTTCCCTTTTCCTTTACTTAGTTCCATCCTTTACCAATAACCGGTTAGCGTACCTCGTATATTATTTTTGGCCTCTTTTGGGCAATATACGGAAAATAAATGGCCTACTTGGCTCTAAGGGACCTCTCGGGTCAATTTACGGGTTATGGTCAGGGTTTGGGCTTAAGGGTGGGGTTGGGGAACCAAATTAGGCTTTAGATAGAGGGGTTAGGGTTAGGGCCACAAATTGGGCTAGGCTTAGAATTAGGTTTAGGATTAGGGGCCCAAATTGGGTTAGGTTTAGGTATATGGGCCAAATTGGGTTAGGTTTAGGCTTGATTAGAGACCAAATTAGGTTTAGGTTTAGGGCTTGGGCCAAATTGGGTTAGGGTTAGGGCTGGGGAACAAATTGGGTTAAGTTTAGGGTTAGAGTAAGGGGTTAGTTAGCATAATTTAGCTTAGTATGGAGCAAGGGGGGCGACCATGACCCGTAGGCGGCGCTGGCGAGTTAGGTTTATGAAAGAAAAACTCCGGGGCGTGATCATCCCCGGAGTGAATGCACTGTCCTGCCATACGGTAAGTCACCTCCCTCTTTCCATCTTCTATTTTTAGGTTTTTTAGTTTTTTCTATTTTTTTGTTGTTTTTTATGTTTTATAGTTTGGCTTAGTTTGTTTTTCTAATTCCCACCCGTTTGTGTTTGGTTAACCTTGTTGTTCTTTTTTCTGTATGTCCTAGGTGGCGCCCTTCGCAACGTTTCGCCCTAATTTGGGCTTCTTCAGGCCAGGGCCACGACATACAGATCCCTTCGTTTTCTAATGTGGGGAGATGCTGCTCCTCCGAAAGCCACTGCCAAACTGAATCTTACTTGTGTTTTCTCCCTTTTTATACTCTCCCTTGTTTTGTGTCCAATGTTTAGGTTTTACTGTTTGTATCTTTATATTGTGCCCAATGAACTTGTTTGTATTTATGAATGTTTAGCCCTGTATTTTTATTGATTGTAATCCCCCATGAGTTGTATTAAATTAATTTATTAACCCAATTACCCCTTCTCTTTGTCCTCCTTCATTTCCCTTTTCCTTTACTTAGTTCCATCCTTTACCAATAACCGGTTAGCGTACCTCGTATATTATTTTTGGCCTCTTTTGGGCAATATACGGAAAATAAATGGCCTACTTGGCTCTAAGGGACCTCTCGGGTCAATTTACGGGTTATGGTCAGGGTTTGGGCTTAAGGGTGGGGTTGGGGAACCAAATTAGGCTTTAGATAGAGGGGTTAGGGTTAGGGCCACAAATTGGGCTAGGCTTAGAATTAGGTTTAGGATTAGGGGCCCAAATTGGGTTAGGTTTAGGTATATGGGCCAAATTGGGTTAGGTTTAGGCTTGATTAGAGACCAAATTAGGTTTAGGTTTAGGGCTTGGGCCAAATTGGGTTAGGGTTAGGGCTGGGGAACAAATTGGGTTAAGTTTAGGGTTAGAGTAAGGGGTTAGTTAGCATAATTTAGCTTAGTATGGAGCAAGGGGGGCGACCATGACCCGTAGGCGGCGCTGGCGAGTTAGGTTTATGAAAGAAAAACTCCGGGGCGTGATCATCCCCGGAGTGAATGCACTGTCCTGCCATACGGTAAGTCACCTCCCTCTTTCCATCTTCTATTTTTAGGTTTTTTAGTTTTTTCTATTTTTTTGTTGTTTTTTATGTTTTATAGTTTGGCTTAGTTTGTTTTTCTAATTCCCACCCGTTTGTGTTTGGTTAACCTTGTTGTTCTTTTTTCTGTATGTCCTAGGTGGCGCCCTTCGCAACGTTTCGCCCTAATTTGGGCTTCTTCAGGCCAGGGCCACGACATACAGATCCCTTCGTTTTCTAATGTGGGGAGATGCTGCTCCTCCGAAAGCCACTGCCAAACTGAATCTTACTTGTGTTTTCTCCCTTTTTATACTCTCCCTTGTTTTGTGTCCAATGTTTAGGTTTTACTGTTTGTATCTTTATATTGTGCCCAATGAACTTGTTTGTATTTATGAATGTTTAGCCCTGTATTTTTATTGATTGTAATCCCCCATGAGTTGTATTAAATTAATTTATTAACCCAATTACCCCTTCTCTTTGTCCTCCTTCATTTCCCTTTTCCTTTACTTAGTTCCATCCTTTACCAATAACCGGTTAGCGTACCTCGTATATTATTTTTGGCCTCTTTTGGGCAATATACGGAAAATAAATGGCCTACTTGGCTCTAAGGGACCTCTCGGGTCAATTTACGGGTTATGGTCAGGGTTTGGGCTTAAGGGTGGGGTTGGGGAACCAAATTAGGCTTTAGATAGAGGGGTTAGGGTTAGGGCCACAAATTGGGCTAGGCTTAGAATTAGGTTTAGGATTAGGGGCCCAAATTGGGTTAGGTTTAGGTATATGGGCCAAATTGGGTTAGGTTTAGGCTTGATTAGAGACCAAATTAGGTTTAGGTTTAGGGCTTGGGCCAAATTGGGTTAGGGTTAGGGCTGGGGAACAAATTGGGTTAAGTTTAGGGTTAGAGTAAGGGGTTAGTTAGCATAATTTAGCTTAGTATGGAGCAAGGGGGGCGACCATGACCCGTAGGCGGCGCTGGCGAGTTAGGTTTATGAAAGAAAAACTCCGGGGCGTGATCATCCCCGGAGTGAATGCACTGTCCTGCCATACGGTAAGTCACCTCCCTCTTTCCATCTTCTATTTTTAGGTTTTTTAGTTTTTTCTATTTTTTTGTTGTTTTTTATGTTTTATAGTTTGGCTTAGTTTGTTTTTCTAATTCCCACCCGTTTGTGTTTGGTTAACCTTGTTGTTCTTTTTTCTGTATGTCCTAGGTGGCGCCCTTCGCAACGTTTCGCCCTAATTTGGGCTTCTTCAGGCCAGGGCCACGACATACAGATCCCTTCGTTTTCTAATGTGGGGAGATGCTGCTCCTCCGAAAGCCACTGCCAAACTGAATCTTACTTGTGTTTTCTCCCTTTTTATACTCTCCCTTGTTTTGTGTCCAATGTTTAGGTTTTACTGTTTGTATCTTTATATTGTGCCCAATGAACTTGTTTGTATTTATGAATGTTTAGCCCTGTATTTTTATTGATTGTAATCCCCCATGAGTTGTATTAAATTAATTTATTAACCCAATTACCCCTTCTCTTTGTCCTCCTTCATTTCCCTTTTCCTTTACTTAGTTCCATCCTTTACCAATAACCGGTTAGCGTACCTCGTATATTATTTTTGGCCTCTTTTGGGCAATATACGGAAAATAAATGGCCTACTTGGCTCTAAGGGACCTCTCGGGTCAATTTACGGGTTATGGTCAGGGTTTGGGCTTAAGGGTGGGGTTGGGGAACCAAATTAGGCTTTAGATAGAGGGGTTAGGGTTAGGGCCACAAATTGGGCTAGGCTTAGAATTAGGTTTAGGATTAGGGGCCCAAATTGGGTTAGGTTTAGGTATATGGGCCAAATTGGGTTAGGTTTAGGCTTGATTAGAGACCAAATTAGGTTTAGGTTTAGGGCTTGGGCCAAATTGGGTTAGGGTTAGGGCTGGGGAACAAATTGGGTTAAGTTTAGGGTTAGAGTAAGGGGTTAGTTAGCATAATTTAGCTTAGTATGGAGCAAGGGGGGCGACCATGACCCGTAGGCGGCGCTGGCGAGTTAGGTTTATGAAAGAAAAACTCCGGGGCGTGATCATCCCCGGAGTGAATGCACTGTCCTGCCATACGGTAAGTCACCTCCCTCTTTCCATCTTCTATTTTTAGGTTTTTTAGTTTTTTCTATTTTTTTGTTGTTTTTTATGTTTTATAGTTTGGCTTAGTTTGTTTTTCTAATTCCCACCCGTTTGTGTTTGGTTAACCTTGTTGTTCTTTTTTCTGTATGTCCTAGGTGGCGCCCTTCGCAACGTTTCGCCCTAATTTGGGCTTCTTCAGGCCAGGGCCACGACATACAGATCCCTTCGTTTTCTAATGTGGGGAGATGCTGCTCCTCCGAAAGCCACTGCCAAACTGAATCTTACTTGTGTTTTCTCCCTTTTTATACTCTCCCTTGTTTTGTGTCCAATGTTTAGGTTTTACTGTTTGTATCTTTATATTGTGCCCAATGAACTTGTTTGTATTTATGAATGTTTAGCCCTGTATTTTTATTGATTGTAATCCCCCATGAGTTGTATTAAATTAATTTATTAACCCAATTACCCCTTCTCTTTGTCCTCCTTCATTTCCCTTTTCCTTTACTTAGTTCCATCCTTTACCAATAACCGGTTAGCGTACCTCGTATATTATTTTTGGCCTCTTTTGGGCAATATACGGAAAATAAATGGCCTACTTGGCTCTAAGGGACCTCTCGGGTCAATTTACGGGTTATGGTCAGGGTTTGGGCTTAAGGGTGGGGTTGGGGAACCAAATTAGGCTTTAGATAGAGGGGTTAGGGTTAGGGCCACAAATTGGGCTAGGCTTAGAATTAGGTTTAGGATTAGGGGCCCAAATTGGGTTAGGTTTAGGTATATGGGCCAAATTGGGTTAGGTTTAGGCTTGATTAGAGACCAAATTAGGTTTAGGTTTAGGGCTTGGGCCAAATTGGGTTAGGGTTAGGGCTGGGGAACAAATTGGGTTAAGTTTAGGGTTAGAGTAAGGGGCTAGTTAGCATAATTTAGCTTAGTATGGAGCAAGGGGGGCGACCATGACCCGTAGGCGGCGCTGGCGAGTTAGGTTTATGAAAGAAAAACTCCGGGGCGTGATCATCCCCGGAGTGAATGCACTGTCCTGCCATACGGTAAGTCACCTCCCTCTTTCCATCTTCTATTTTTAGGTTTTTTAGTTTTTTCTATTTTTTTGTTGTTTTTTATGTTTTATAGTTTGGCTTAGTTTGTTTTTCTAATTCCCACCCGTTTGTGTTTGGTTAACCTTGTTGTTCTTTTTTCTGTATGTCCTAGGTGGCGCCCTTCGCAACGTTTCGCCCTAATTTGGGCTTCTTCAGGCCAGGGCCACGACATACAGATCCCTTCGTTTTCTAATGTGGGGAGATGCTGCTCCTCCGAAAGCCACTGCCAAACTGAATCTTACTTGTGTTTTCTCCCTTTTTATACTCTCCCTTGTTTTGTGTCCAATGTTTAGGTTTTACTGTTTGTATCTTTATATTGTGCCCAATGAACTTGTTTGTATTTATGAATGTTTAGCCCTGTATTTTTATTGATTGTAATCCCCCATGAGTTGTATTAAATTAATTTATTAACCCAATTACCCCTTCTCTTTGTCCTCCTTCATTTCCCTTTTCCTTTACTTAGTTCCATCCTTTACCAATAACCGGTTAGCGTACCTCGTATATTATTTTTGGCCTCTTTTGGGCAATATACGGAAAATAAATGGCCTACTTGGCTCTAAGGGACCTCTCGGGTCAATTTACGGGTTATGGTCAGGGTTTGGGCTTAAGGGTGGGGTTGGGGAACCAAATTAGGCTTTAGATAGAGGGGTTAGGGTTAGGGCCACAAATTGGGCTAGGCTTAGAATTAGGTTTAGGATTAGGGGCCCAAATTGGGTTAGGTTTAGGTATATGGGCCAAATTGGGTTAGGTTTAGGCTTGATTAGAGACCAAATTAGGTTTAGGTTTAGGGCTTGGGCCAAATTGGGTTAGGGTTAGGGCTGGGGAACAAATTGGGTTAAGTTTAGGGTTAGAGTAAGGGGTTAGTTAGCATAATTTAGCTTAGTATGGAGCAAGGGGGGCGACCATGACCCGTAGGCGGCGCTGGCGAGTTAGGTTTATGAAAGAAAAACTCCGGGGCGTGATCATCCCCGGAGTGAATGCACTGTCCTGCCATACGGTAAGTCACCTCCCTCTTTCCATCTTCTATTTTTAGGTTTTTTAGTTTTTTCTATTTTTTTGTTGTTTTTTATGTTTTATAGTTTGGCTTAGTTTGTTTTTCTAATTCCCACCCGTTTGTGTTTGGTTAACCTTGTTGTTCTTTTTTCTGTATGTCCTAGGTGGCGCCCTTCGCAACGTTTCGCCCTAATTTGGGCTTCTTCAGGCCAGGGCCACGACATACAGATCCCTTCGTTTTCTAATGTGGGGAGATGCTGCTCCTCCGAAAGCCACTGCCAAACTGAATCTTACTTGTGTTTTCTCCCTTTTTATACTCTCCCTTGTTTTGTGTCCAATGTTTAGGTTTTACTGTTTGTATCTTTATATTGTGCCCAATGAACTTGTTTGTATTTATGAATGTTTAGCCCTGTATTTTTATTGATTGTAATCCCCCATGAGTTGTATTAAATTAATTTATTAACCCAATTACCCCTTCTCTTTGTCCTCCTTCATTTCCCTTTTCCTTTACTTAGTTCCATCCTTTACCAATAACCGGTTAGCGTACCTCGTATATTATTTTTGGCCTCTTTTGGGCAATATACGGAAAATAAATGGCCTACTTGGCTCTAAGGGACCTCTCGGGTCAATTTACGGGTTATGGTCAGGGTTTGGGCTTAAGGGTGGGGTTGGGGAACCAAATTAGGCTTTAGATAGAGGGGTTAGGGTTAGGGCCACAAATTGGGCTAGGCTTAGAATTAGGTTTAGGATTAGGGGCCCAAATTGGGTTAGGTTTAGGTATATGGGCCAAATTGGGTTAGGTTTAGGCTTGATTAGAGACCAAATTAGGTTTAGGTTTAGGGCTTGGGCCAAATTGGGTTAGGGTTAGGGCTGGGGAACAAATTGGGTTAAGTTTAGGGTTAGAGTAAGGGGTTAGTTAGCATAATTTAGCTTAGTATGGAGCAAGGGGGGCGACCATGACCCGTAGGCGGCGCTGGCGAGTTAGGTTTATGAAAGAAAAACTCCGGGGCGTGATCATCCCCGGAGTGAATGCACTGTCCTGCCATACGGTAAGTCACCTCCCTCTTTCCATCTTCTATTTTTAGGTTTTTTAGTTTTTTCTATTTTTTTGTTGTTTTTTATGTTTTATAGTTTGGCTTAGTTTGTTTTTCTAATTCCCACCCGTTTGTGTTTGGTTAACCTTGTTGTTCTTTTTTCTGTATGTCCTAGGTGGCGCCCTTCGCAACGTTTCGCCCTAATTTGGGCTTCTTCAGGCCAGGGCCACGACATACAGATCCCTTCGTTTTCTAATGTGGGGAGATGCTGCTCCTCCGAAAGCCACTGCCAAACTGAATCTTACTTGTGTTTTCTCCCTTTTTATACTCTCCCTTGTTTTGTGTCCAATGTTTAGGTTTTACTGTTTGTATCTTTATATTGTGCCCAATGAACTTGTTTGTATTTATGAATGTTTAGCCCTGTATTTTTATTGATTGTAATCCCCCATGAGTTGTATTAAATTAATTTATTAACCCAATTACCCCTTCTCTTTGTCCTCCTTCATTTCCCTTTTCCTTTACTTAGTTCCATCCTTTACCAATAACCGGTTAGCGTACCTCGTATATTATTTTTGGCCTCTTTTGGGCAATATACGGAAAATAAATGGCCTACTTGGCTCTAAGGGACCTCTCGGGTCAATTTACGGGTTATGGTCAGGGTTTGGGCTTAAGGGTGGGGTTGGGGAACCAAATTAGGCTTTAGATAGAGGGGTTAGGGTTAGGGCCACAAATTGGGCTAGGCTTAGAATTAGGTTTAGGATTAGGGGCCCAAATTGGGTTAGGTTTAGGTATATGGGCCAAATTGGGTTAGGTTTAGGCTTGATTAGAGACCAAATTAGGTTTAGGTTTAGGGCTTGGGCCAAATTGGGTTAGGGTTAGGGCTGGGGAACAAATTGGGTTAAGTTTAGGGTTAGAGTAAGGGGTTAGTTAGCATAATTTAGCTTAGTATGGAGCAAGGGGGGCGACCATGACCCGTAGGCGGCGCTGGCGAGTTAGGTTTATGAAAGAAAAACTCCGGGGCGTGATCATCCCCGGAGTGAATGCACTGTCCTGCCATACGGTAAGTCACCTCCCTCTTTCCATCTTCTATTTTTAGGTTTTTTAGTTTTTTCTATTTTTTTGTTGTTTTTTATGTTTTATAGTTTGGCTTAGTTTGTTTTTCTAATTCCCACCCGTTTGTGTTTGGTTAACCTTGTTGTTCTTTTTTCTGTATGTCCTAGGTGGCGCCCTTCGCAACGTTTCGCCCTAATTTGGGCTTCTTCAGGCCAGGGCCACGACATACAGATCCCTTCGTTTTCTAATGTGGGGAGATGCTGCTCCTCCGAAAGCCACTGCCAAACTGAATCTTACTTGTGTTTTCTCCCTTTTTATACTCTCCCTTGTTTTGTGTCCAATGTTTAGGTTTTACTGTTTGTATCTTTATATTGTGCCCAATGAACTTGTTTGTATTTATGAATGTTTAGCCCTGTATTTTTATTGATTGTAATCCCCCATGAGTTGTATTAAATTAATTTATTAACCCAATTACCCCTTCTCTTTGTCCTCCTTCATTTCCCTTTTCCTTTACTTAGTTCCATCCTTTACCAATAACCGGTTAGCGTACCTCGTATATTATTTTTGGCCTCTTTTGGGCAATATACGGAAAATAAATGGCCTACTTGGCTCTAAGGGACCTCTCGGGTCAATTTACGGGTTATGGTCAGGGTTTGGGCTTAAGGGTGGGGTTGGGGAACCAAATTAGGCTTTAGATAGAGGGGTTAGGGTTAGGGCCACAAATTGGGCTAGGCTTAGAATTAGGTTTAGGATTAGGGGCCCAAATTGGGTTAGGTTTAGGTATATGGGCCAAATTGGGTTAGGTTTAGGCTTGATTAGAGACCAAATTAGGTTTAGGTTTAGGGCTTGGGCCAAATTGGGTTAGGGTTAGGGCTGGGGAACAAATTGGGTTAAGTTTAGGGTTAGAGTAAGGGGTTAGTTAGCATAATTTAGCTTAGTATGGAGCAAGGGGGGCGACCATGACCCGTAGGCGGCGCTGGCGAGTTAGGTTTATGAAAGAAAAACTCCGGGGCGTGATCATCCCCGGAGTGAATGCACTGTCCTGCCATACGGTAAGTCACCTCCCTCTTTCCATCTTCTATTTTTAGGTTTTTTAGTTTTTTCTATTTTTTTGTTGTTTTTTATGTTTTATAGTTTGGCTTAGTTTGTTTTTCTAATTCCCACCCGTTTGTGTTTGGTTAACCTTGTTGTTCTTTTTTCTGTATGTCCTAGGTGGCGCCCTTCGCAACGTTTCGCCCTAATTTGGGCTTCTTCAGGCCAGGGCCACGACATACAGATCCCTTCGTTTTCTAATGTGGGGAGATGCTGCTCCTCCGAAAGCCACTGCCAAACTGAATCTTACTTGTGTTTTCTCCCTTTTTATACTCTCCCTTGTTTTGTGTCCAATGTTTAGGTTTTACTGTTTGTATCTTTATATTGTGCCCAATGAACTTGTTTGTATTTATGAATGTTTAGCCCTGTATTTTTATTGATTGTAATCCCCCATGAGTTGTATTAAATTAATTTATTAACCCAATTACCCCTTCTCTTTGTCCTCCTTCATTTCCCTTTTCCTTTACTTAGTTCCATCCTTTACCAATAACCGGTTAGCGTACCTCGTATATTATTTTTGGCCTCTTTTGGGCAATATACGGAAAATAAATGGCCTACTTGGCTCTAAGGGACCTCTCGGGTCAATTTACGGGTTATGGTCAGGGTTTGGGCTTAAGGGTGGGGTTGGGGAACCAAATTAGGCTTTAGATAGAGGGGTTAGGGTTAGGGCCACAAATTGGGCTAGGCTTAGAATTAGGTTTAGGATTAGGGGCCCAAATTGGGTTAGGTTTAGGTATATGGGCCAAATTGGGTTAGGTTTAGGCTTGATTAGAGACCAAATTAGGTTTAGGTTTAGGGCTTGGGCCAAATTGGGTTAGGGTTAGGGCTGGGGAACAAATTGGGTTAAGTTTAGGGTTAGAGTAAGGGGTTAGTTAGCATAATTTAGCTTAGTATGGAGCAAGGGGGGCGACCATGACCCGTAGGCGGCGCTGGCGAGTTAGGTTTATGAAAGAAAAACTCCGGGGCGTGATCATCCCCGGAGTGAATGCACTGTCCTGCCATACGGTAAGTCACCTCCCTCTTTCCATCTTCTATTTTTAGGTTTTTTAGTTTTTTCTATTTTTTTGTTGTTTTTTATGTTTTATAGTTTGGCTTAGTTTGTTTTTCTAATTCCCACCCGTTTGTGTTTGGTTAACCTTGTTGTTCTTTTTTCTGTATGTCCTAGGTGGCGCCCTTCGCAACGTTTCGCCCTAATTTGGGCTTCTTCAGGCCAGGGCCACGACATACAGATCCCTTCGTTTTCTAATGTGGGGAGATGCTGCTCCTCCGAAAGCCACTGCCAAACTGAATCTTACTTGTGTTTTCTCCCTTTTTATACTCTCCCTTGTTTTGTGTCCAATGTTTAGGTTTTACTGTTTGTATCTTTATATTGTGCCCAATGAACTTGTTTGTATTTATGAATGTTTAGCCCTGTATTTTTATTGATTGTAATCCCCCATGAGTTGTATTAAATTAATTTATTAACCCAATTACCCCTTCTCTTTGTCCTCCTTCATTTCCCTTTTCCTTTACTTAGTTCCATCCTTTACCAATAACCGGTTAGCGTACCTCGTATATTATTTTTGGCCTCTTTTGGGCAATATACGGAAAATAAATGGCCTACTTGGCTCTAAGGGACCTCTCGGGTCAATTTACGGGTTATGGTCAGGGTTTGGGCTTAAGGGTGGGGTTGGGGAACCAAATTAGGCTTTAGATAGAGGGGTTAGGGTTAGGGCCACAAATTGGGCTAGGCTTAGAATTAGGTTTAGGATTAGGGGCCCAAATTGGGTTAGGTTTAGGTATATGGGCCAAATTGGGTTAGGTTTAGGCTTGATTAGAGACCAAATTAGGTTTAGGTTTAGGGCTTGGGCCAAATTGGGTTAGGGTTAGGGCTGGGGAACAAATTGGGTTAAGTTTAGGGTTAGAGTAAGGGGTTAGTTAGCATAATTTAGCTTAGTATGGAGCAAGGGGGGCGACCATGACCCGTAGGCGGCGCTGGCGAGTTAGGTTTATGAAAGAAAAACTCCGGGGCGTGATCATCCCCGGAGTGAATGCACTGTCCTGCCATACGGTAAGTCACCTCCCTCTTTCCATCTTCTATTTTTAGGTTTTTTAGTTTTTTCTATTTTTTTGTTGTTTTTTATGTTTTATAGTTTGGCTTAGTTTGTTTTTCTAATTCCCACCCGTTTGTGTTTGGTTAACCTTGTTGTTCTTTTTTCTGTATGTCCTAGGTGGCGCCCTTCGCAACGTTTCGCCCTAATTTGGGCTTCTTCAGGCCAGGGCCACGACATACAGATCCCTTCGTTTTCTAATGTGGGGAGATGCTGCTCCTCCGAAAGCCACTGCCAAACTGAATCTTACTTGTGTTTTCTCCCTTTTTATACTCTCCCTTGTTTTGTGTCCAATGTTTAGGTTTTACTGTTTGTATCTTTATATTGTGCCCAATGAACTTGTTTGTATTTATGAATGTTTAGCCCTGTATTTTTATTGATTGTAATCCCCCATGAGTTGTATTAAATTAATTTATTAACCCAATTACCCCTTCTCTTTGTCCTCCTTCATTTCCCTTTTCCTTTACTTAGTTCCATCCTTTACCAATAACCGGTTAGCGTACCTCGTATATTATTTTTGGCCTCTTTTGGGCAATATACGGAAAATAAATGGCCTACTTGGCTCTAAGGGACCTCTCGGGTCAATTTACGGGTTATGGTCAGGGTTTGGGCTTAAGGGTGGGGTTGGGGAACCAAATTAGGCTTTAGATAGAGGGGTTAGGGTTAGGGCCACAAATTGGGCTAGGCTTAGAATTAGGTTTAGGATTAGGGGCCCAAATTGGGTTAGGTTTAGGTATATGGGCCAAATTGGGTTAGGTTTAGGCTTGATTAGAGACCAAATTAGGTTTAGGTTTAGGGCTTGGGCCAAATTGGGTTAGGGTTAGGGCTGGGGAACAAATTGGGTTAAGTTTAGGGTTAGAGTAAGGGGTTAGTTAGCATAATTTAGCTTAGTATGGAGCAAGGGGGGCGACCATGACCCGTAGGCGGCGCTGGCGAGTTAGGTTTATGAAAGAAAAACTCCGGGGCGTGATCATCCCCGGAGTGAATGCACTGTCCTGCCATACGGTAAGTCACCTCCCTCTTTCCATCTTCTATTTTTAGGTTTTTTAGTTTTTTCTATTTTTTTGTTGTTTTTTATGTTTTATAGTTTGGCTTAGTTTGTTTTTCTAATTCCCACCCGTTTGTGTTTGGTTAACCTTGTTGTTCTTTTTTCTGTATGTCCTAGGTGGCGCCCTTCGCAACGTTTCGCCCTAATTTGGGCTTCTTCAGGCCAGGGCCACGACATACAGATCCCTTCGTTTTCTAATGTGGGGAGATGCTGCTCCTCCGAAAGCCACTGCCAAACTGAATCTTACTTGTGTTTTCTCCCTTTTTATACTCTCCCTTGTTTTGTGTCCAATGTTTAGGTTTTACTGTTTGTATCTTTATATTGTGCCCAATGAACTTGTTTGTATTTATGAATGTTTAGCCCTGTATTTTTATTGATTGTAATCCCCCATGAGTTGTATTAAATTAATTTATTAACCCAATTACCCCTTCTCTTTGTCCTCCTTCATTTCCCTTTTCCTTTACTTAGTTCCATCCTTTACCAATAACCGGTTAGCGTACCTCGTATATTATTTTTGGCCTCTTTTGGGCAATATACGGAAAATAAATGGCCTACTTGGCTCTAAGGGACCTCTCGGGTCAATTTACGGGTTATGGTCAGGGTTTGGGCTTAAGGGTGGGGTTGGGGAACCAAATTAGGCTTTAGATAGAGGGGTTAGGGTTAGGGCCACAAATTGGGCTAGGCTTAGAATTAGGTTTAGGATTAGGGGCCCAAATTGGGTTAGGTTTAGGTATATGGGCCAAATTGGGTTAGGTTTAGGCTTGATTAGAGACCAAATTAGGTTTAGGTTTAGGGCTTGGGCCAAATTGGGTTAGGGTTAGGGCTGGGGAACAAATTGGGTTAAGTTTAGGGTTAGAGTAAGGGGTTAGTTAGCATAATTTAGCTTAGTATGGAGCAAGGGGGGCGACCATGACCCGTAGGCGGCGCTGGCGAGTTAGGTTTATGAAAGAAAAACTCCGGGGCGTGATCATCCCCGGAGTGAATGCACTGTCCTGCCATACGGTAAGTCACCTCCCTCTTTCCATCTTCTATTTTTAGGTTTTTTAGTTTTTTCTATTTTTTTGTTGTTTTTTATGTTTTATAGTTTGGCTTAGTTTGTTTTTCTAATTCCCACCCGTTTGTGTTTGGTTAACCTTGTTGTTCTTTTTTCTGTATGTCCTAGGTGGCGCCCTTCGCAACGTTTCGCCCTAATTTGGGCTTCTTCAGGCCAGGGCCACGACATACAGATCCCTTCGTTTTCTAATGTGGGGAGATGCTGCTCCTCCGAAAGCCACTGCCAAACTGAATCTTACTTGTGTTTTCTCCCTTTTTATACTCTCCCTTGTTTTGTGTCCAATGTTTAGGTTTTACTGTTTGTATCTTTATATTGTGCCCAATGAACTTGTTTGTATTTATGAATGTTTAGCCCTGTATTTTTATTGATTGTAATCCCCCATGAGTTGTATTAAATTAATTTATTAACCCAATTACCCCTTCTCTTTGTCCTCCTTCATTTCCCTTTTCCTTTACTTAGTTCCATCCTTTACCAATAACCGGTTAGCGTACCTCGTATATTATTTTTGGCCTCTTTTGGGCAATATACGGAAAATAAATGGCCTACTTGGCTCTAAGGGACCTCTCGGGTCAATTTACGGGTTATGGTCAGGGTTTGGGCTTAAGGGTGGGGTTGGGGAACCAAATTAGGCTTTAGATAGAGGGGTTAGGGTTAGGGCCACAAATTGGGCTAGGCTTAGAATTAGGTTTAGGATTAGGGGCCCAAATTGGGTTAGGTTTAGGTATATGGGCCAAATTGGGTTAGGTTTAGGCTTGATTAGAGACCAAATTAGGTTTAGGTTTAGGGCTTGGGCCAAATTGGGTTAGGGTTAGGGCTGGGGAACAAATTGGGTTAAGTTTAGGGTTAGAGTAAGGGGTTAGTTAGCATAATTTAGCTTAGTATGGAGCAAGGGGGGCGACCATGACCCGTAGGCGGCGCTGGCGAGTTAGGTTTATGAAAGAAAAACTCCGGGGCGTGATCATCCCCGGAGTGAATGCACTGTCCTGCCATACGGTAAGTCACCTCCCTCTTTCCATCTTCTATTTTTAGGTTTTTTAGTTTTTTCTATTTTTTTGTTGTTTTTTATGTTTTATAGTTTGGCTTAGTTTGTTTTTCTAATTCCCACCCGTTTGTGTTTGGTTAACCTTGTTGTTCTTTTTTCTGTATGTCCTAGGTGGCGCCCTTCGCAACGTTTCGCCCTAATTTGGGCTTCTTCAGGCCAGGGCCACGACATACAGATCCCTTCGTTTTCTAATGTGGGGAGATGCTGCTCCTCCGAAAGCCACTGCCAAACTGAATCTTACTTGTGTTTTCTCCCTTTTTATACTCTCCCTTGTTTTGTGTCCAATGTTTAGGTTTTACTGTTTGTATCTTTATATTGTGCCCAATGAACTTGTTTGTATTTATGAATGTTTAGCCCTGTATTTTTATTGATTGTAATCCCCCATGAGTTGTATTAAATTAATTTATTAACCCAATTACCCCTTCTCTTTGTCCTCCTTCATTTCCCTTTTCCTTTACTTAGTTCCATCCTTTACCAATAACCGGTTAGCGTACCTCGTATATTATTTTTGGCCTCTTTTGGGCAATATACGGAAAATAAATGGCCTACTTGGCTCTAAGGGACCTCTCGGGTCAATTTACGGGTTATGGTCAGGGTTTGGGCTTAAGGGTGGGGTTGGGGAACCAAATTAGGCTTTAGATAGAGGGGTTAGGGTTAGGGCCACAAATTGGGCTAGGCTTAGAATTAGGTTTAGGATTAGGGGCCCAAATTGGGTTAGGTTTAGGTATATGGGCCAAATTGGGTTAGGTTTAGGCTTGATTAGAGACCAAATTAGGTTTAGGTTTAGGGCTTGGGCCAAATTGGGTTAGGGTTAGGGCTGGGGAACAAATTGGGTTAAGTTTAGGGTTAGAGTAAGGGGTTAGTTAGCATAATTTAGCTTAGTATGGAGCAAGGGGGGCGACCATGACCCGTAGGCGGCGCTGGCGAGTTAGGTTTATGAAAGAAAAACTCCGGGGCGTGATCATCCCCGGAGTGAATGCACTGTCCTGCCATACGGTAAGTCACCTCCCTCTTTCCATCTTCTATTTTTAGGTTTTTTAGTTTTTTCTATTTTTTTGTTGTTTTTTATGTTTTATAGTTTGGCTTAGTTTGTTTTTCTAATTCCCACCCGTTTGTGTTTGGTTAACCTTGTTGTTCTTTTTTCTGTATGTCCTAGGTGGCGCCCTTCGCAACGTTTCGCCCTAATTTGGGCTTCTTCAGGCCAGGGCCACGACATACAGATCCCTTCGTTTTCTAATGTGGGGAGATGCTGCTCCTCCGAAAGCCACTGCCAAACTGAATCTTACTTGTGTTTTCTCCCTTTTTATACTCTCCCTTGTTTTGTGTCCAATGTTTAGGTTTTACTGTTTGTATCTTTATATTGTGCCCAATGAACTTGTTTGTATTTATGAATGTTTAGCCCTGTATTTTTATTGATTGTAATCCCCCATGAGTTGTATTAAATTAATTTATTAACCCAATTACCCCTTCTCTTTGTCCTCCTTCATTTCCCTTTTCCTTTACTTAGTTCCATCCTTTACCAATAACCGGTTAGCGTACCTCGTATATTATTTTTGGCCTCTTTTGGGCAATATACGGAAAATAAATGGCCTACTTGGCTCTAAGGGACCTCTCGGGTCAATTTACGGGTTATGGTCAGGGTTTGGGCTTAAGGGTGGGGTTGGGGAACCAAATTAGGCTTTAGATAGAGGGGTTAGGGTTAGGGCCACAAATTGGGCTAGGCTTAGAATTAGGTTTAGGATTAGGGGCCCAAATTGGGTTAGGTTTAGGTATATGGGCCAAATTGGGTTAGGTTTAGGCTTGATTAGAGACCAAATTAGGTTTAGGTTTAGGGCTTGGGCCAAATTGGGTTAGGGTTAGGGCTGGGGAACAAATTGGGTTAAGTTTAGGGTTAGAGTAAGGGGTTAGTTAGCATAATTTAGCTTAGTATGGAGCAAGGGGGGCGACCATGACCCGTAGGCGGCGCTGGCGAGTTAGGTTTATGAAAGAAAAACTCCGGGGCGTGATCATCCCCGGAGTGAATGCACTGTCCTGCCATACGGTAAGTCACCTCCCTCTTTCCATCTTCTATTTTTAGGTTTTTTAGTTTTTTCTATTTTTTTGTTGTTTTTTATGTTTTATAGTTTGGCTTAGTTTGTTTTTCTAATTCCCACCCGTTTGTGTTTGGTTAACCTTGTTGTTCTTTTTTCTGTATGTCCTAGGTGGCGCCCTTCGCAACGTTTCGCCCTAATTTGGGCTTCTTCAGGCCAGGGCCACGACATACAGATCCCTTCGTTTTCTAATGTGGGGAGATGCTGCTCCTCCGAAAGCCACTGCCAAACTGAATCTTACTTGTGTTTTCTCCCTTTTTATACTCTCCCTTGTTTTGTGTCCAATGTTTAGGTTTTACTGTTTGTATCTTTATATTGTGCCCAATGAACTTGTTTGTATTTATGAATGTTTAGCCCTGTATTTTTATTGATTGTAATCCCCCATGAGTTGTATTAAATTAATTTATTAACCCAATTACCCCTTCTCTTTGTCCTCCTTCATTTCCCTTTTCCTTTACTTAGTTCCATCCTTTACCAATAACCGGTTAGCGTACCTCGTATATTATTTTTGGCCTCTTTTGGGCAATATACGGAAAATAAATGGCCTACTTGGCTCTAAGGGACCTCTCGGGTCAATTTACGGGTTATGGTCAGGGTTTGGGCTTAAGGGTGGGGTTGGGGAACCAAATTAGGCTTTAGATAGAGGGGTTAGGGTTAGGGCCACAAATTGGGCTAGGCTTAGAATTAGGTTTAGGATTAGGGGCCCAAATTGGGTTAGGTTTAGGTATATGGGCCAAATTGGGTTAGGTTTAGGCTTGATTAGAGACCAAATTAGGTTTAGGTTTAGGGCTTGGGCCAAATTGGGTTAGGGTTAGGGCTGGGGAACAAATTGGGTTAAGTTTAGGGTTAGAGTAAGGGGTTAGTTAGCATAATTTAGCTTAGTATGGAGCAAGGGGGGCGACCATGACCCGTAGGCGGCGCTGGCGAGTTAGGTTTACGAAAGAAAAACTCCGGGGCATGATCATCCCCGGAGTGAATGCACTGTCCTGCCATACGGTAAGTCACCTCCCTCTTTCCATCTTCTATTTTTAGGTTTTTTAGTTTTTTCTATTTTTTTGTTGTTTTTTATGTTTTATAGTTTGGCTTAGTTTGTTTTTCTAATTCCCACCCGTTTGTGTTTGGTTAACCTTGTTGTTCTTTTTTCTGTATGTCCTAGGTGGCGCCCTTCGCAACGTTTCGCCCTAATTTGGGCTTCTTCAGGCCAGGGCCACGACATACAGATCCCTTCGTTTTCTAATGTGGGGAGATGCTGCTCCTCCGAAAGCCACTGCCAAACTGAATCTTACTTGTGTTTTCTCCCTTTTTATACTCTCCCTTGTTTTGTGTCCAATGTTTAGGTTTTACTGTTTGTATCTTTATATTGTGCCCAATGAACTTGTTTGTATTTATGAATGTTTAGCCCTGTATTTTTATTGATTGTAATCCCCCATGAGTTGTATTAAATTAATTTATTAACCCAATTACCCCTTCTCTTTGTCCTCCTTCATTTCCCTTTTCCTTTACTTAGTTCCATCCTTTACCAATAACCGGTTAGCGTACCTCGTATATTATTTTTGGCCTCTTTTGGGCAATATACGGAAAATAAATGGCCTACTTGGCTCTAAGGGACCTCTCGGGTCAATTTACGGGTTATGGTCAGGGTTTGGGCTTAAGGGTGGGGTTGGGGAACCAAATTAGGCTTTAGATAGAGGGGTTAGGGTTAGGGCCACAAATTGGGCTAGGCTTAGAATTAGGTTTAGGATTAGGGGCCCAAATTGGGTTAGGTTTAGGTATATGGGCCAAATTGGGTTAGGTTTAGGCTTGATTAGAGACCAAATTAGGTTTAGGTTTAGGGCTTGGGCCAAATTGGGTTAGGGTTAGGGCTGGGGAACAAATTGGGTTAAGTTTAGGGTTAGAGTAAGGGGTTAGTTAGCATAATTTAGCTTAGTATGGAGCAAGGGGGGCGACCATGACCCGTAGGCGGCGCTGGCGAGTTAGGTTTATGAAAGAAAAACTCCGGGGCGTGATCATCCCCGGAGTGAATGCACTGTCCTGCCATACGGTAAGTCACCTCCCTCTTTCCATCTTCTATTTTTAGGTTTTTTAGTTTTTTCTATTTTTTTGTTGTTTTTTATGTTTTATAGTTTGGCTTAGTTTGTTTTTCTAATTCCCACCCGTTTGTGTTTGGTTAACCTTGTTGTTCTTTTTTCTGTATGTCCTAGGTGGCGCCCTTCGCAACGTTTCGCCCTAATTTGGGCTTCTTCAGGCCAGGGCCACGACATACAGATCCCTTCGTTTTCTAATGTGGGGAGATGCTGCTCCTCCGAAAGCCACTGCCAAACTGAATCTTACTTGTGTTTTCTCCCTTTTTATACTCTCCCTTGTTTTGTGTCCAATGTTTAGGTTTTACTGTTTGTATCTTTATATTGTGCCCAATGAACTTGTTTGTATTTATGAATGTTTAGCCCTGTATTTTTATTGATTGTAATCCCCCATGAGTTGTATTAAATTAATTTATTAACCCAATTACCCCTTCTCTTTGTCCTCCTTCATTTCCCTTTTCCTTTACTTAGTTCCATCCTTTACCAATAACCGGTTAGCGTACCTCGTATATTATTTTTGGCCTCTTTTGGGCAATATACGGAAAATAAATGGCCTACTTGGCTCTAAGGGACCTCTCGGGTCAATTTACGGGTTATGGTCAGGGTTTGGGCTTAAGGGTGGGGTTGGGGAACCAAATTAGGCTTTAGATAGAGGGGTTAGGGTTAGGGCCACAAATTGGGCTAGGCTTAGAATTAGGTTTAGGATTAGGGGCCCAAATTGGGTTAGGTTTAGGTATATGGGCCAAATTGGGTTAGGTTTAGGCTTGATTAGAGACCAAATTAGGTTTAGGTTTAGGGCTTGGGCCAAATTGGGTTAGGGTTAGGGCTGGGGAACAAATTGGGTTAAGTTTAGGGTTAGAGTAAGGGGTTAGTTAGCATAATTTAGCTTAGTATGGAGCAAGGGGGGCGACCATGACCCGTAGGCGGCGCTGGCGAGTTAGGTTTATGAAAGAAAAACTCCGGGGCGTGATCATCCCCGGAGTGAATGCACTGTCCTGCCATACGGTAAGTCACCTCCCTCTTTCCATCTTCTATTTTTAGGTTTTTTAGTTTTTTCTATTTTTTTGTTGTTTTTTATGTTTTATAGTTTGGCTTAGTTTGTTTTTCTAATTCCCACCCGTTTGTGTTTGGTTAACCTTGTTGTTCTTTTTTCTGTATGTCCTAGGTGGCGCCCTTCGCAACGTTTCGCCCTAATTTGGGCTTCTTCAGGCCAGGGCCACGACATACAGATCCCTTCGTTTTCTAATGTGGGGAGATGCTGCTCCTCCGAAAGCCACTGCCAAACTGAATCTTACTTGTGTTTTCTCCCTTTTTATACTCTCCCTTGTTTTGTGTCCAATGTTTAGGTTTTACTGTTTGTATCTTTATATTGTGCCCAATGAACTTGTTTGTATTTATGAATGTTTAGCCCTGTATTTTTATTGATTGTAATCCCCCATGAGTTGTATTAAATTAATTTATTAACCCAATTACCCCTTCTCTTTGTCCTCCTTCATTTCCCTTTTCCTTTACTTAGTTCCATCCTTTACCAATAACCGGTTAGCGTACCTCGTATATTATTTTTGGCCTCTTTTGGGCAATATACGGAAAATAAATGGCCTACTTGGCTCTAAGGGACCTCTCGGGTCAATTTACGGGTTATGGTCAGGGTTTGGGCTTAAGGGTGGGGTTGGGGAACCAAATTAGGCTTTAGATAGAGGGGTTAGGGTTAGGGCCACAAATTGGGCTAGGCTTAGAATTAGGTTTAGGATTAGGGGCCCAAATTGGGTTAGGTTTAGGTATATGGGCCAAATTGGGTTAGGTTTAGGCTTGATTAGAGACCAAATTAGGTTTAGGTTTAGGGCTTGGGCCAAATTGGGTTAGGGTTAGGGCTGGGGAACAAATTGGGTTAAGTTTAGGGTTAGAGTAAGGGGTTAGTTAGCATAATTTAGCTTAGTATGGAGCAAGGGGGGCGACCATGACCCGTAGGCGGCGCTGGCGAGTTAGGTTTATGAAAGAAAAACTCCGGGGCGTGATCATCCCCGGAGTGAATGCACTGTCCTGCCATACGGTAAGTCACCTCCCTCTTTCCATCTTCTATTTTTAGGTTTTTTAGTTTTTTCTATTTTTTTGTTGTTTTTTATGTTTTATAGTTTGGCTTAGTTTGTTTTTCTAATTCCCACCCGTTTGTGTTTGGTTAACCTTGTTGTTCTTTTTTCTGTATGTCCTAGGTGGCGCCCTTCGCAACGTTTCGCCCTAATTTGGGCTTCTTCAGGCCAGGGCCACGACATACAGATCCCTTCGTTTTCTAATGTGGGGAGATGCTGCTCCTCCAAAAGCCACTGCCAAACTGAATCTTACTTGTGTTTTCTCCCTTTTTATACTCTCCCTTGTTTTGTGTCCAATGTTTAGGTTTTACTGTTTGTATCTTTATATTGTGCCCAATGAACTTGTTTGTATTTATGAATGTTTAGCCCTGTATTTTTATTGATTGTAATCCCCCATGAGTTGTATTAAATTAATTTATTAACCCAATTACCCCTTCTCTTTGTCCTCCTTCATTTCCCTTTTCCTTTACTTAGTTCCATCCTTTACCAATAACCGGTTAGCGTACCTCGTATATTATTTTTGGCCTCTTTTGGGCAATATACGGAAAATAAATGGCCTACTTGGCTCTAAGGGACCTCTCGGGTCAATTTACGGGTTATGGTCAGGGTTTGGGCTTAAGGGTGGGGTTGGGGAACCAAATTAGGCTTTAGATAGAGGGGTTAGGGTTAGGGCCACAAATTGGGCTAGGCTTAGAATTAGGTTTAGGATTAGGGGCCCAAATTGGGTTAGGTTTAGGTATATGGGCCAAATTGGGTTAGGTTTAGGCTTGATTAGAGACCAAATTAGGTTTAGGTTTAGGGCTTGGGCCAAATTGGGTTAGGGTTAGGGCTGGGGAACAAATTGGGTTAAGTTTAGGGTTAGAGTAAGGGGTTAGTTAGCATAATTTAGCTTAGTATGGAGCAAGGGGGGCGACCATGACCCGTAGGCGGCGCTGGCGAGTTAGGTTTATGAAAGAAAAACTCCGGGGCGTGATCATCCCCGGAGTGAATGCACTGTCCTGCCATACGGTAAGTCACCTCCCTCTTTCCATCTTCTATTTTTAGGTTTTTTAGTTTTTTCTATTTTTTTGTTGTTTTTTATGTTTTATAGTTTGGCTTAGTTTGTTTTTCTAATTCCCACCCGTTTGTGTTTGGTTAACCTTGTTGTTCTTTTTTCTGTATGTCCTAGGTGGCGCCCTTCGCAACGTTTCGCCCTAATTTGGGCTTCTTCAGGCCAGGGCCACGACATACAGATCCCTTCGTTTTCTAATGTGGGGAGATGCTGCTCCTCCGAAAGCCACTGCCAAACTGAATCTTACTTGTGTTTTCTCCCTTTTTATACTCTCCCTTGTTTTGTGTCCAATGTTTAGGTTTTACTGTTTGTATCTTTATATTGTGCCCAATGAACTTGTTTGTATTTATGAATGTTTAGCCCTGTATTTTTATTGATTGTAATCCCCCATGAGTTGTATTAAATTAATTTATTAACCCAATTACCCCTTCTCTTTGTCCTCCTTCATTTCCCTTTTCCTTTACTTAGTTCCATCCTTTACCAATAACCGGTTAGCGTACCTCGTATATTATTTTTGGCCTCTTTTGGGCAATATACGGAAAATAAATGGCCTACTTGGCTCTAAGGGACCTCTCGGGTCAATTTACGGGTTATGGTCAGGGTTTGGGCTTAAGGGTGGGGTTGGGGAACCAAATTAGGCTTTAGATAGAGGGGTTAGGGTTAGGGCCACAAATTGGGCTAGGCTTAGAATTAGGTTTAGGATTAGGGGCCCAAATTGGGTTAGGTTTAGGTATATGGGCCAAATTGGGTTAGGTTTAGGCTTGATTAGAGACCAAATTAGGTTTAGGTTTAGGGCTTGGGCCAAATTGGGTTAGGGTTAGGGCTGGGGAACAAATTGGGTTAAGTTTAGGGTTAGAGTAAGGGGTTAGTTAGCATAATTTAGCTTAGTATGGAGCAAGGGGGGCGACCATGACCCGTAGGCGGCGCTGGCGAGTTAGGTTTATGAAAGAAAAACTCCGGGGCGTGATCATCCCCGGAGTGAATGCACTGTCCTGCCATACGGTAAGTCACCTCCCTCTTTCCATCTTCTATTTTTAGGTTTTTTAGTTTTTTCTATTTTTTTGTTGTTTTTTATGTTTTATAGTTTGGCTTAGTTTGTTTTTCTAATTCCCACCCGTTTGTGTTTGGTTAACCTTGTTGTTCTTTTTTCTGTATGTCCTAGGTGGCGCCCTTCGCAACGTTTCGCCCTAATTTGGGCTTCTTCAGGCCAGGGCCACGACATACAGATCCCTTCGTTTTCTAATGTGGGGAGATGCTGCTCCTCCGAAAGCCACTGCCAAACTGAATCTTACTTGTGTTTTCTCCCTTTTTATACTCTCCCTTGTTTTGTGTCCAATGTTTAGGTTTTACTGTTTGTATCTTTATATTGTGCCCAATGAACTTGTTTGTATTTATGAATGTTTAGCCCTGTATTTTTATTGATTGTAATCCCCCATGAGTTGTATTAAATTAATTTATTAACCCAATTACCCCTTCTCTTTGTCCTCCTTCATTTCCCTTTTCCTTTACTTAGTTCCATCCTTTACCAATAACCGGTTAGCGTACCTCGTATATTATTTTTGGCCTCTTTTGGGCAATATACGGAAAATAAATGGCCTACTTGGCTCTAAGGGACCTCTCGGGTCAATTTACGGGTTATGGTCAGGGTTTGGGCTTAAGGGTGGGGTTGGGGAACCAAATTAGGCTTTAGATAGAGGGGTTAGGGTTAGGGCCACAAATTGGGCTAGGCTTAGAATTAGGTTTAGGATTAGGGGCCCAAATTGGGTTAGGTTTAGGTATATGGGCCAAATTGGGTTAGGTTTAGGCTTGATTAGAGACCAAATTAGGTTTAGGTTTAGGGCTTGGGCCAAATTGGGTTAGGGTTAGGGCTGGGGAACAAATTGGGTTAAGTTTAGGGTTAGAGTAAGGGGTTAGTTAGCATAATTTAGCTTAGTATGGAGCAAGGGGGGCGACCATGACCCGTAGGCGGCGCTGGCGAGTTAGGTTTATGAAAGAAAAACTCCGGGGCGTGATCATCCCCGGAGTGAATGCACTGTCCTGCCATACGGTAAGTCACCTCCCTCTTTCCATCTTCTATTTTTAGGTTTTTTAGTTTTTTCTATTTTTTTGTTGTTTTTTATGTTTTATAGTTTGGCTTAGTTTGTTTTTCTAATTCCCACCCGTTTGTGTTTGGTTAACCTTGTTGTTCTTTTTTCTGTATGTCCTAGGTGGCGCCCTTCGCAACGTTTCGCCCTAATTTGGGCTTCTTCAGGCCAGGGCCACGACATACAGATCCCTTCGTTTTCTAATGTGGGGAGATGCTGCTCCTCCGAAAGCCACTGCCAAACTGAATCTTACTTGTGTTTTCTCCCTTTTTATACTCTCCCTTGTTTTGTGTCCAATGTTTAGGTTTTACTGTTTGTATCTTTATATTGTGCCCAATGAACTTGTTTGTATTTATGAATGTTTAGCCCTGTATTTTTATTGATTGTAATCCCCCATGAGTTGTATTAAATTAATTTATTAACCCAATTACCCCTTCTCTTTGTCCTCCTTCATTTCCCTTTTCCTTTACTTAGTTCCATCCTTTACCAATAACCGGTTAGCGTACCTCGTATATTATTTTTGGCCTCTTTTGGGCAATATACGGAAAATAAATGGCCTACTTGGCTCTAAGGGACCTCTCGGGTCAATTTACGGGTTATGGTCAGGGTTTGGGCTTAAGGGTGGGGTTGGGGAACCAAATTAGGCTTTAGATAGAGGGGTTAGGGTTAGGGCCACAAATTGGGCTAGGCTTAGAATTAGGTTTAGGATTAGGGGCCCAAATTGGGTTAGGTTTAGGTATATGGGCCAAATTGGGTTAGGTTTAGGCTTGATTAGAGACCAAATTAGGTTTAGGTTTAGGGCTTGGGCCAAATTGGGTTAGGGTTAGGGCTGGGGAACAAATTGGGTTAAGTTTAGGGTTAGAGTAAGGGGTTAGTTAGCATAATTTAGCTTAGTATGGAGCAAGGGGGGCGACCATGACCCGTAGGCGGCGCTGGCGAGTTAGGTTTATGAAAGAAAAACTCCGGGGCGTGATCATCCCCGGAGTGAATGCACTGTCCTGCCATACGGTAAGTCACCTCCCTCTTTCCATCTTCTATTTTTAGGTTTTTTAGTTTTTTCTATTTTTTTGTTGTTTTTTATGTTTTATAGTTTGGCTTAGTTTGTTTTTCTAATTCCCACCCGTTTGTGTTTGGTTAACCTTGTTGTTCTTTTTTCTGTATGTCCTAGGTGGCGCCCTTCGCAACGTTTCGCCCTAATTTGGGCTTCTTCAGGCCAGGGCCACGACATACAGATCCCTTCGTTTTCTAATGTGGGGAGATGCTGCTCCTCCGAAAGCCACTGCCAAACTGAATCTTACTTGTGTTTTCTCCCTTTTTATACTCTCCCTTGTTTTGTGTCCAATGTTTAGGTTTTACTGTTTGTATCTTTATATTGTGCCCAATGAACTTGTTTGTATTTATGAATGTTTAGCCCTGTATTTTTATTGATTGTAATCCCCCATGAGTTGTATTAAATTAATTTATTAACCCAATTACCCCTTCTCTTTGTCCTCCTTCATTTCCCTTTTCCTTTACTTAGTTCCATCCTTTACCAATAACCGGTTAGCGTACCTCGTATATTATTTTTGGCCTCTTTTGGGCAATATACGGAAAATAAATGGCCTACTTGGCTCTAAGGGACCTCTCGGGTCAATTTACGGGTTATGGTCAGGGTTTGGGCTTAAGGGTGGGGTTGGGGAACCAAATTAGGCTTTAGATAGAGGGGTTAGGGTTAGGGCCACAAATTGGGCTAGGCTTAGAATTAGGTTTAGGATTAGGGGCCCAAATTGGGTTAGGTTTAGGTATATGGGCCAAATTGGGTTAGGTTTAGGCTTGATTAGAGACCAAATTAGGTTTAGGTTTAGGGCTTGGGCCAAATTGGGTTAGGGTTAGGGCTGGGGAACAAATTGGGTTAAGTTTAGGGTTAGAGTAAGGGGTTAGTTAGCATAATTTAGCTTAGTATGGAGCAAGGGGGGCGACCATGACCCGTAGGCGGCGCTGGCGAGTTAGGTTTATGAAAGAAAAACTCCGGGGCGTGATCATCCCCGGAGTGAATGCACTGTCCTGCCATACGGTAAGTCACCTCCCTCTTTCCATCTTCTATTTTTAGGTTTTTTAGTTTTTTCTATTTTTTTGTTGTTTTTTATGTTTTATAGTTTGGCTTAGTTTGTTTTTCTAATTCCCACCCGTTTGTGTTTGGTTAACCTTGTTGTTCTTTTTTCTGTATGTCCTAGGTGGCGCCCTTCGCAACGTTTCGCCCTAATTTGGGCTTCTTCAGGCCAGGGCCACGACATACAGATCCCTTCGTTTTCTAATGTGGGGAGATGCTGCTCCTCCGAAAGCCACTGCCAAACTGAATCTTACTTGTGTTTTCTCCCTTTTTATACTCTCCCTTGTTTTGTGTCCAATGTTTAGGTTTTACTGTTTGTATCTTTATATTGTGCCCAATGAACTTGTTTGTATTTATGAATGTTTAGCCCTGTATTTTTATTGATTGTAATCCCCCATGAGTTGTATTAAATTAATTTATTAACCCAATTACCCCTTCTCTTTGTCCTCCTTCATTTCCCTTTTCCTTTACTTAGTTCCATCCTTTACCAATAACCGGTTAGCGTACCTCGTATATTATTTTTGGCCTCTTTTGGGCAATATACGGAAAATAAATGGCCTACTTGGCTCTAAGGGACCTCTCGGGTCAATTTACGGGTTATGGTCAGGGTTTGGGCTTAAGGGTGGGGTTGGGGAACCAAATTAGGCTTTAGATAGAGGGGTTAGGGTTAGGGCCACAAATTGGGCTAGGCTTAGAATTAGGTTTAGGATTAGGGGCCCAAATTGGGTTAGGTTTAGGTATATGGGCCAAATTGGGTTAGGTTTAGGCTTGATTAGAGACCAAATTAGGTTTAGGTTTAGGGCTTGGGCCAAATTGGGTTAGGGTTAGGGCTGGGGAACAAATTGGGTTAAGTTTAGGGTTAGAGTAAGGGGTTAGTTAGCATAATTTAGCTTAGTATGGAGCAAGGGGGGCGACCATGACCCGTAGGCGGCGCTGGCGAGTTAGGTTTATGAAAGAAAAACTCCGGGGCGTGATCATCCCCGGAGTGAATGCACTGTCCTGCCATACGGTAAGTCACCTCCCTCTTTCCATCTTCTATTTTTAGGTTTTTTAGTTTTTTCTATTTTTTTGTTGTTTTTTATGTTTTATAGTTTGGCTTAGTTTGTTTTTCTAATTCCCACCCGTTTGTGTTTGGTTAACCTTGTTGTTCTTTTTTCTGTATGTCCTAGGTGGCGCCCTTCGCAACGTTTCGCCCTAATTTGGGCTTCTTCAGGCCAGGGCCACGACATACAGATCCCTTCGTTTTCTAATGTGGGGAGATGCTGCTCCTCCGAAAGCCACTGCCAAACTGAATCTTACTTGTGTTTTCTCCCTTTTTATACTCTCCCTTGTTTTGTGTCCAATGTTTAGGTTTTACTGTTTGTATCTTTATATTGTGCCCAATGAACTTGTTTGTATTTATGAATGTTTAGCCCTGTATTTTTATTGATTGTAATCCCCCATGAGTTGTATTAAATTAATTTATTAACCCAATTACCCCTTCTCTTTGTCCTCCTTCATTTCCCTTTTCCTTTACTTAGTTCCATCCTTTACCAATAACCGGTTAGCGTACCTCGTATATTATTTTTGGCCTCTTTTGGGCAATATACGGAAAATAAATGGCCTACTTGGCTCTAAGGGACCTCTCGGGTCAATTTACGGGTTATGGTCAGGGTTTGGGCTTAAGGGTGGGGTTGGGGAACCAAATTAGGCTTTAGATAGAGGGGTTAGGGTTAGGGCCACAAATTGGGCTAGGCTTAGAATTAGGTTTAGGATTAGGGGCCCAAATTGGGTTAGGTTTAGGTATATGGGCCAAATTGGGTTAGGTTTAGGCTTGATTAGAGACCAAATTAGGTTTAGGTTTAGGGCTTGGGCCAAATTGGGTTAGGGTTAGGGCTGGGGAACAAATTGGGTTAAGTTTAGGGTTAGAGTAAGGGGTTAGTTAGCATAATTTAGCTTAGTATGGAGCAAGGGGGGCGACCATGACCCGTAGGCGGCGCTGGCGAGTTAGGTTTATGAAAGAAAAACTCCGGGGCGTGATCATCCCCGGAGTGAATGCACTGTCCTGCCATACGGTAAGTCACCTCCCTCTTTCCATCTTCTATTTTTAGGTTTTTTAGTTTTTTCTATTTTTTTGTTGTTTTTTATGTTTTATAGTTTGGCTTAGTTTGTTTTTCTAATTCCCACCCGTTTGTGTTTGGTTAACCTTGTTGTTCTTTTTTCTGTATGTCCTAGGTGGCGCCCTTCGCAACGTTTCGCCCTAATTTGGGCTTCTTCAGGCCAGGGCCACGACATACAGATCCCTTCGTTTTCTAATGTGGGGAGATGCTGCTCCTCCGAAAGCCACTGCCAAACTGAATCTTACTTGTGTTTTCTCCCTTTTTATACTCTCCCTTGTTTTGTGTCCAATGTTTAGGTTTTACTGTTTGTATCTTTATATTGTGCCCAATGAACTTGTTTGTATTTATGAATGTTTAGCCCTGTATTTTTATTGATTGTAATCCCCCATGAGTTGTATTAAATTAATTTATTAACCCAATTACCCCTTCTCTTTGTCCTCCTTCATTTCCCTTTTCCTTTACTTAGTTCCATCCTTTACCAATAACCGGTTAGCGTACCTCGTATATTATTTTTGGCCTCTTTTGGGCAATATACGGAAAATAAATGGCCTACTTGGCTCTAAGGGACCTCTCGGGTCAATTTACGGGTTATGGTCAGGGTTTGGGCTTAAGGGTGGGGTTGGGGAACCAAATTAGGCTTTAGATAGAGGGGTTAGGGTTAGGGCCACAAATTGGGCTAGGCTTAGAATTAGGTTTAGGATTAGGGGCCCAAATTGGGTTAGGTTTAGGTATATGGGCCAAATTGGGTTAGGTTTAGGCTTGATTAGAGACCAAATTAGGTTTAGGTTTAGGGCTTGGGCCAAATTGGGTTAGGGTTAGGGCTGGGGAACAAATTGGGTTAAGTTTAGGGTTAGAGTAAGGGGTTAGTTAGCATAATTTAGCTTAGTATGGAGCAAGGGGGGCGACCATGACCCGTAGGCGGCGCTGGCGAGTTAGGTTTATGAAAGAAAAACTCCGGGGCGTGATCATCCCCGGAGTGAATGCACTGTCCTGCCATACGGTAAGTCACCTCCCTCTTTCCATCTTCTATTTTTAGGTTTTTTAGTTTTTTCTATTTTTTTGTTGTTTTTTATGTTTTATAGTTTGGCTTAGTTTGTTTTTCTAATTCCCACCCGTTTGTGTTTGGTTAACCTTGTTGTTCTTTTTTCTGTATGTCCTAGGTGGCGCCCTTCGCAACGTTTCGCCCTAATTTGGGCTTCTTCAGGCCAGGGCCACGACATACAGATCCCTTCGTTTTCTAATGTGGGGAGATGCTGCTCCTCCGAAAGCCACTGCCAAACTGAATCTTACTTGTGTTTTCTCCCTTTTTATACTCTCCCTTGTTTTGTGTCCAATGTTTAGGTTTTACTGTTTGTATCTTTATATTGTGCCCAATGAACTTGTTTGTATTTATGAATGTTTAGCCCTGTATTTTTATTGATTGTAATCCCCCATGAGTTGTATTAAATTAATTTATTAACCCAATTACCCCTTCTCTTTGTCCTCCTTCATTTCCCTTTTCCTTTACTTAGTTCCATCCTTTACCAATAACCGGTTAGCGTACCTCGTATATTATTTTTGGCCTCTTTTGGGCAATATACGGAAAATAAATGGCCTACTTGGCTCTAAGGGACCTCTCGGGTCAATTTACGGGTTATGGTCAGGGTTTGGGCTTAAGGGTGGGGTTGGGGAACCAAATTAGGCTTTAGATAGAGGGGTTAGGGTTAGGGCCACAAATTGGGCTAGGCTTAGAATTAGGTTTAGGATTAGGGGCCCAAATTGGGTTAGGTTTAGGTATATGGGCCAAATTGGGTTAGGTTTAGGCTTGATTAGAGACCAAATTAGGTTTAGGTTTAGGGCTTGGGCCAAATTGGGTTAGGGTTAGGGCTGGGGAACAAATTGGGTTAAGTTTAGGGTTAGAGTAAGGGGTTAGTTAGCATAATTTAGCTTAGTATGGAGCAAGGGGGGCGACCATGACCCGTAGGCGGCGCTGGCGAGTTAGGTTTATGAAAGAAAAACTCCGGGGCGTGATCATCCCCGGAGTGAATGCACTGTCCTGCCATACGGTAAGTCACCTCCCTCTTTCCATCTTCTATTTTTAGGTTTTTTAGTTTTTTCTATTTTTTTGTTGTTTTTTATGTTTTATAGTTTGGCTTAGTTTGTTTTTCTAATTCCCACCCGTTTGTGTTTGGTTAACCTTGTTGTTCTTTTTTCTGTATGTCCTAGGTGGCGCCCTTCGCAACGTTTCGCCCTAATTTGGGCTTCTTCAGGCCAGGGCCACGACATACAGATCCCTTCGTTTTCTAATGTGGGGAGATGCTGCTCCTCCGAAAGCCACTGCCAAACTGAATCTTACTTGTGTTTTCTCCCTTTTTATACTCTCCCTTGTTTTGTGTCCAATGTTTAGGTTTTACTGTTTGTATCTTTATATTGTGCCCAATGAACTTGTTTGTATTTATGAATGTTTAGCCCTGTATTTTTATTGATTGTAATCCCCCATGAGTTGTATTAAATTAATTTATTAACCCAATTACCCCTTCTCTTTGTCCTCCTTCATTTCCCTTTTCCTTTACTTAGTTCCATCCTTTACCAATAACCGGTTAGCGTACCTCGTATATTATTTTTGGCCTCTTTTGGGCAATATACGGAAAATAAATGGCCTACTTGGCTCTAAGGGACCTCTCGGGTCAATTTACGGGTTATGGTCAGGGTTTGGGCTTAAGGGTGGGGTTGGGGAACCAAATTAGGCTTTAGATAGAGGGGTTAGGGTTAGGGCCACAAATTGGGCTAGGCTTAGAATTAGGTTTAGGATTAGGGGCCCAAATTGGGTTAGGTTTAGGTATATGGGCCAAATTGGGTTAGGTTTAGGCTTGATTAGAGACCAAATTAGGTTTAGGTTTAGGGCTTGGGCCAAATTGGGTTAGGGTTAGGGCTGGGGAACAAATTGGGTTAAGTTTAGGGTTAGAGTAAGGGGTTAGTTAGCATAATTTAGCTTAGTATGGAGCAAGGGGGGCGACCATGACCCGTAGGCGGCGCTGGCGAGTTAGGTTTATGAAAGAAAAACTCCGGGGCGTGATCATCCCCGGAGTGAATGCACTGTCCTGCCATACGGTAAGTCACCTCCCTCTTTCCATCTTCTATTTTTAGGTTTTTTAGTTTTTTCTATTTTTTTGTTGTTTTTTATGTTTTATAGTTTGGCTTAGTTTGTTTTTCTAATTCCCACCCGTTTGTGTTTGGTTAACCTTGTTGTTCTTTTTTCTGTATGTCCTAGGTGGCGCCCTTCGCAACGTTTCGCCCTAATTTGGGCTTCTTCAGGCCAGGGCCACGACATACAGATCCCTTCGTTTTCTAATGTGGGGAGATGCTGCTCCTCCGAAAGCCACTGCCAAACTGAATCTTACTTGTGTTTTCTCCCTTTTTATACTCTCCCTTGTTTTGTGTCCAATGTTTAGGTTTTACTGTTTGTATCTTTATATTGTGCCCAATGAACTTGTTTGTATTTATGAATGTTTAGCCCTGTATTTTTATTGATTGTAATCCCCCATGAGTTGTATTAAATTAATTTATTAACCCAATTACCCCTTCTCTTTGTCCTCCTTCATTTCCCTTTTCCTTTACTTAGTTCCATCCTTTACCAATAACCGGTTAGCGTACCTCGTATATTATTTTTGGCCTCTTTTGGGCAATATACGGAAAATAAATGGCCTACTTGGCTCTAAGGGACCTCTCGGGTCAATTTACGGGTTATGGTCAGGGTTTGGGCTTAAGGGTGGGGTTGGGGAACCAAATTAGGCTTTAGATAGAGGGGTTAGGGTTAGGGCCACAAATTGGGCTAGGCTTAGAATTAGGTTTAGGATTAGGGGCCCAAATTGGGTTAGGTTTAGGTATATGGGCCAAATTGGGTTAGGTTTAGGCTTGATTAGAGACCAAATTAGGTTTAGGTTTAGGGCTTGGGCCAAATTGGGTTAGGGTTAGGGCTGGGGAACAAATTGGGTTAAGTTTAGGGTTAGAGTAAGGGGTTAGTTAGCATAATTTAGCTTAGTATGGAGCAAGGGGGGCGACCATGACCCGTAGGCGGCGCTGGCGAGTTAGGTTTATGAAAGAAAAACTCCGGGGCGTGATCATCCCCGGAGTGAATGCACTGTCCTGCCATACGGTAAGTCACCTCCCTCTTTCCATCTTCTATTTTTAGGTTTTTTAGTTTTTTCTATTTTTTTGTTGTTTTTTATGTTTTATAGTTTGGCTTAGTTTGTTTTTCTAATTCCCACCCGTTTGTGTTTGGTTAACCTTGTTGTTCTTTTTTCTGTATGTCCTAGGTGGCGCCCTTCGCAACGTTTCGCCCTAATTTGGGCTTCTTCAGGCCAGGGCCACGACATACAGATCCCTTCGTTTTCTAATGTGGGGAGATGCTGCTCCTCCGAAAGCCACTGCCAAACTGAATCTTACTTGTGTTTTCTCCCTTTTTATACTCTCCCTTGTTTTGTGTCCAATGTTTAGGTTTTACTGTTTGTATCTTTATATTGTGCCCAATGAACTTGTTTGTATTTATGAATGTTTAGCCCTGTATTTTTATTGATTGTAATCCCCCATGAGTTGTATTAAATTAATTTATTAACCCAATTACCCCTTCTCTTTGTCCTCCTTCATTTCCCTTTTCCTTTACTTAGTTCCATCCTTTACCAATAACCGGTTAGCGTACCTCGTATATTATTTTTGGCCTCTTTTGGGCAATATACGGAAAATAAATGGCCTACTTGGCTCTAAGGGACCTCTCGGGTCAATTTACGGGTTATGGTCAGGGTTTGGGCTTAAGGGTGGGGTTGGGGAACCAAATTAGGCTTTAGATAGAGGGGTTAGGGTTAGGGCCACAAATTGGGCTAGGCTTAGAATTAGGTTTAGGATTAGGGGCCCAAATTGGGTTAGGTTTAGGTATATGGGCCAAATTGGGTTAGGTTTAGGCTTGATTAGAGACCAAATTAGGTTTAGGTTTAGGGCTTGGGCCAAATTGGGTTAGGGTTAGGGCTGGGGAACAAATTGGGTTAAGTTTAGGGTTAGAGTAAGGGGTTAGTTAGCATAATTTAGCTTAGTATGGAGCAAGGGGGGCGACCATGACCCGTAGGCGGCGCTGGCGAGTTAGGTTTATGAAAGAAAAACTCCGGGGCGTGATCATCCCCGGAGTGAATGCACTGTCCTGCCATACGGTAAGTCACCTCCCTCTTTCCATCTTCTATTTTTAGGTTTTTTAGTTTTTTCTATTTTTTTGTTGTTTTTTATGTTTTATAGTTTGGCTTAGTTTGTTTTTCTAATTCCCACCCGTTTGTGTTTGGTTAACCTTGTTGTTCTTTTTTCTGTATGTCCTAGGTGGCGCCCTTCGCAACGTTTCGCCCTAATTTGGGCTTCTTCAGGCCAGGGCCACGACATACAGATCCCTTCGTTTTCTAATGTGGGGAGATGCTGCTCCTCCGAAAGCCACTGCCAAACTGAATCTTACTTGTGTTTTCTCCCTTTTTATACTCTCCCTTGTTTTGTGTCCAATGTTTAGGTTTTACTGTTTGTATCTTTATATTGTGCCCAATGAACTTGTTTGTATTTATGAATGTTTAGCCCTGTATTTTTATTGATTGTAATCCCCCATGAGTTGTATTAAATTAATTTATTAACCCAATTACCCCTTCTCTTTGTCCTCCTTCATTTCCCTTTTCCTTTACTTAGTTCCATCCTTTACCAATAACCGGTTAGCGTACCTCGTATATTATTTTTGGCCTCTTTTGGGCAATATACGGAAAATAAATGGCCTACTTGGCTCTAAGGGACCTCTCGGGTCAATTTACGGGTTATGGTCAGGGTTTGGGCTTAAGGGTGGGGTTGGGGAACCAAATTAGGCTTTAGATAGAGGGGTTAGGGTTAGGGCCACAAATTGGGCTAGGCTTAGAATTAGGTTTAGGATTAGGGGCCCAAATTGGGTTAGGTTTAGGTATATGGGCCAAATTGGGTTAGGTTTAGGCTTGATTAGAGACCAAATTAGGTTTAGGTTTAGGGCTTGGGCCAAATTGGGTTAGGGTTAGGGCTGGGGAACAAATTGGGTTAAGTTTAGGGTTAGAGTAAGGGGTTAGTTAGCATAATTTAGCTTAGTATGGAGCAAGGGGGGCGACCATGACCCGTAGGCGGCGCTGGCGAGTTAGGTTTATGAAAGAAAAACTCCGGGGCGTGATCATCCCCGGAGTGAATGCACTGTCCTGCCATACGGTAAGTCACCTCCCTCTTTCCATCTTCTATTTTTAGGTTTTTTAGTTTTTTCTATTTTTTTGTTGTTTTTTATGTTTTATAGTTTGGCTTAGTTTGTTTTTCTAATTCCCACCCGTTTGTGTTTGGTTAACCTTGTTGTTCTTTTTTCTGTATGTCCTAGGTGGCGCCCTTCGCAACGTTTCGCCCTAATTTGGGCTTCTTCAGGCCAGGGCCACGACATACAGATCCCTTCGTTTTCTAATGTGGGGAGATGCTGCTCCTCCGAAAGCCACTGCCAAACTGAATCTTACTTGTGTTTTCTCCCTTTTTATACTCTCCCTTGTTTTGTGTCCAATGTTTAGGTTTTACTGTTTGTATCTTTATATTGTGCCCAATGAACTTGTTTGTATTTATGAATGTTTAGCCCTGTATTTTTATTGATTGTAATCCCCCATGAGTTGTATTAAATTAATTTATTAACCCAATTACCCCTTCTCTTTGTCCTCCTTCATTTCCCTTTTCCTTTACTTAGTTCCATCCTTTACCAATAACCGGTTAGCGTACCTCGTATATTATTTTTGGCCTCTTTTGGGCAATATACGGAAAATAAATGGCCTACTTGGCTCTAAGGGACCTCTCGGGTCAATTTACGGGTTATGGTCAGGGTTTGGGCTTAAGGGTGGGGTTGGGGAACCAAATTAGGCTTTAGATAGAGGGGTTAGGGTTAGGGCCACAAATTGGGCTAGGCTTAGAATTAGGTTTAGGATTAGGGGCCCAAATTGGGTTAGGTTTAGGTATATGGGCCAAATTGGGTTAGGTTTAGGCTTGATTAGAGACCAAATTAGGTTTAGGTTTAGGGCTTGGGCCAAATTGGGTTAGGGTTAGGGCTGGGGAACAAATTGGGTTAAGTTTAGGGTTAGAGTAAGGGGTTAGTTAGCATAATTTAGCTTAGTATGGAGCAAGGGGGGCGACCATGACCCGTAGGCGGCGCTGGCGAGTTAGGTTTATGAAAGAAAAACTCCGGGGCGTGATCATCCCCGGAGTGAATGCACTGTCCTGCCATACGGTAAGTCACCTCCCTCTTTCCATCTTCTATTTTTAGGTTTTTTAGTTTTTTCTATTTTTTTGTTGTTTTTTATGTTTTATAGTTTGGCTTAGTTTGTTTTTCTAATTCCCACCCGTTTGTGTTTGGTTAACCTTGTTGTTCTTTTTTCTGTATGTCCTAGGTGGCGCCCTTCGCAACGTTTCGCCCTAATTTGGGCTTCTTCAGGCCAGGGCCACGACATACAGATCCCTTCGTTTTCTAATGTGGGGAGATGCTGCTCCTCCGAAAGCCACTGCCAAACTGAATCTTACTTGTGTTTTCTCCCTTTTTATACTCTCCCTTGTTTTGTGTCCAATGTTTAGGTTTTACTGTTTGTATCTTTATATTGTGCCCAATGAACTTGTTTGTATTTATGAATGTTTAGCCCTGTATTTTTATTGATTGTAATCCCCCATGAGTTGTATTAAATTAATTTATTAACCCAATTACCCCTTCTCTTTGTCCTCCTTCATTTCCCTTTTCCTTTACTTAGTTCCATCCTTTACCAATAACCGGTTAGCGTACCTCGTATATTATTTTTGGCCTCTTTTGGGCAATATACGGAAAATAAATGGCCTACTTGGCTCTAAGGGACCTCTCGGGTCAATTTACGGGTTATGGTCAGGGTTTGGGCTTAAGGGTGGGGTTGGGGAACCAAATTAGGCTTTAGATAGAGGGGTTAGGGTTAGGGCCACAAATTGGGCTAGGCTTAGAATTAGGTTTAGGATTAGGGGCCCAAATTGGGTTAGGTTTAGGTATATGGGCCAAATTGGGTTAGGTTTAGGCTTGATTAGAGACCAAATTAGGTTTAGGTTTAGGGCTTGGGCCAAATTGGGTTAGGGTTAGGGCTGGGGAACAAATTGGGTTAAGTTTAGGGTTAGAGTAAGGGGTTAGTTAGCATAATTTAGCTTAGTATGGAGCAAGGGGGGCGACCATGACCCGTAGGCGGCGCTGGCGAGTTAGGTTTATGAAAGAAAAACTCCGGGGCGTGATCATCCCCGGAGTGAATGCACTGTCCTGCCATACGGTAAGTCACCTCCCTCTTTCCATCTTCTATTTTTAGGTTTTTTAGTTTTTTCTATTTTTTTGTTGTTTTTTATGTTTTATAGTTTGGCTTAGTTTGTTTTTCTAATTCCCACCCGTTTGTGTTTGGTTAACCTTGTTGTTCTTTTTTCTGTATGTCCTAGGTGGCGCCCTTCGCAACGTTTCGCCCTAATTTGGGCTTCTTCAGGCCAGGGCCACGACATACAGATCCCTTCGTTTTCTAATGTGGGGAGATGCTGCTCCTCCGAAAGCCACTGCCAAACTGAATCTTACTTGTGTTTTCTCCCTTTTTATACTCTCCCTTGTTTTGTGTCCAATGTTTAGGTTTTACTGTTTGTATCTTTATATTGTGCCCAATGAACTTGTTTGTATTTATGAATGTTTAGCCCTGTATTTTTATTGATTGTAATCCCCCATGAGTTGTATTAAATTAATTTATTAACCCAATTACCCCTTCTCTTTGTCCTCCTTCATTTCCCTTTTCCTTTACTTAGTTCCATCCTTTACCAATAACCGGTTAGCGTACCTCGTATATTATTTTTGGCCTCTTTTGGGCAATATACGGAAAATAAATGGCCTACTTGGCTCTAAGGGACCTCTCGGGTCAATTTACGGGTTATGGTCAGGGTTTGGGCTTAAGGGTGGGGTTGGGGAACCAAATTAGGCTTTAGATAGAGGGGTTAGGGTTAGGGCCACAAATTGGGCTAGGCTTAGAATTAGGTTTAGGATTAGGGGCCCAAATTGGGTTAGGTTTAGGTATATGGGCCAAATTGGGTTAGGTTTAGGCTTGATTAGAGACCAAATTAGGTTTAGGTTTAGGGCTTGGGCCAAATTGGGTTAGGGTTAGGGCTGGGGAACAAATTGGGTTAAGTTTAGGGTTAGAGTAAGGGGTTAGTTAGCATAATTTAGCTTAGTATGGAGCAAGGGGGGCGACCATGACCCGTAGGCGGCGCTGGCGAGTTAGGTTTATGAAAGAAAAACTCCGGGGCGTGATCATCCCCGGAGTGAATGCACTGTCCTGCCATACGGTAAGTCACCTCCCTCTTTCCATCTTCTATTTTTAGGTTTTTTAGTTTTTTCTATTTTTTTGTTGTTTTTTATGTTTTATAGTTTGGCTTAGTTTGTTTTTCTAATTCCCACCCGTTTGTGTTTGGTTAACCTTGTTGTTCTTTTTTCTGTATGTCCTAGGTGGCGCCCTTCGCAACGTTTCGCCCTAATTTGGGCTTCTTCAGGCCAGGGCCACGACATACAGATCCCTTCGTTTTCTAATGTGGGGAGATGCTGCTCCTCCGAAAGCCACTGCCAAACTGAATCTTACTTGTGTTTTCTCCCTTTTTATACTCTCCCTTGTTTTGTGTCCAATGTTTAGGTTTTACTGTTTGTATCTTTATATTGTGCCCAATGAACTTGTTTGTATTTATGAATGTTTAGCCCTGTATTTTTATTGATTGTAATCCCCCATGAGTTGTATTAAATTAATTTATTAACCCAATTACCCCTTCTCTTTGTCCTCCTTCATTTCCCTTTTCCTTTACTTAGTTCCATCCTTTACCAATAACCGGTTAGCGTACCTCGTATATTATTTTTGGCCTCTTTTGGGCAATATACGGAAAATAAATGGCCTACTTGGCTCTAAGGGACCTCTCGGGTCAATTTACGGGTTATGGTCAGGGTTTGGGCTTAAGGGTGGGGTTGGGGAACCAAATTAGGCTTTAGATAGAGGGGTTAGGGTTAGGGCCACAAATTGGGCTAGGCTTAGAATTAGGTTTAGGATTAGGGGCCCAAATTGGGTTAGGTTTAGGTATATGGGCCAAATTGGGTTAGGTTTAGGCTTGATTAGAGACCAAATTAGGTTTAGGTTTAGGGCTTGGGCCAAATTGGGTTAGGGTTAGGGCTGGGGAACAAATTGGGTTAAGTTTAGGGTTAGAGTAAGGGGTTAGTTAGCATAATTTAGCTTAGTATGGAGCAAGGGGGGCGACCATGACCCGTAGGCGGCGCTGGCGAGTTAGGTTTATGAAAGAAAAACTCCGGGGCGTGATCATCCCCGGAGTGAATGCACTGTCCTGCCATACGGTAAGTCACCTCCCTCTTTCCATCTTCTATTTTTAGGTTTTTTAGTTTTTTCTATTTTTTTGTTGTTTTTTATGTTTTATAGTTTGGCTTAGTTTGTTTTTCTAATTCCCACCCGTTTGTGTTTGGTTAACCTTGTTGTTCTTTTTTCTGTATGTCCTAGGTGGCGCCCTTCGCAACGTTTCGCCCTAATTTGGGCTTCTTCAGGCCAGGGCCACGACATACAGATCCCTTCGTTTTCTAATGTGGGGAGATGCTGCTCCTCCGAAAGCCACTGCCAAACTGAATCTTACTTGTGTTTTCTCCCTTTTTATACTCTCCCTTGTTTTGTGTCCAATGTTTAGGTTTTACTGTTTGTATCTTTATATTGTGCCCAATGAACTTGTTTGTATTTATGAATGTTTAGCCCTGTATTTTTATTGATTGTAATCCCCCATGAGTTGTATTAAATTAATTTATTAACCCAATTACCCCTTCTCTTTGTCCTCCTTCATTTCCCTTTTCCTTTACTTAGTTCCATCCTTTACCAATAACCGGTTAGCGTACCTCGTATATTATTTTTGGCCTCTTTTGGGCAATATACGGAAAATAAATGGCCTACTTGGCTCTAAGGGACCTCTCGGGTCAATTTACGGGTTATGGTCAGGGTTTGGGCTTAAGGGTGGGGTTGGGGAACCAAATTAGGCTTTAGATAGAGGGGTTAGGGTTAGGGCCACAAATTGGGCTAGGCTTAGAATTAGGTTTAGGATTAGGGGCCCAAATTGGGTTAGGTTTAGGTATATGGGCCAAATTGGGTTAGGTTTAGGCTTGATTAGAGACCAAATTAGGTTTAGGTTTAGGGCTTGGGCCAAATTGGGTTAGGGTTAGGGCTGGGGAACAAATTGGGTTAAGTTTAGGGTTAGAGTAAGGGGTTAGTTAGCATAATTTAGCTTAGTATGGAGCAAGGGGGGCGACCATGACCCGTAGGCGGCGCTGGCGAGTTAGGTTTATGAAAGAAAAACTCCGGGGCGTGATCATCCCCGGAGTGAATGCACTGTCCTGCCATACGGTAAGTCACCTCCCTCTTTCCATCTTCTATTTTTAGGTTTTTTAGTTTTTTCTATTTTTTTGTTGTTTTTTATGTTTTATAGTTTGGCTTAGTTTGTTTTTCTAATTCCCACCCGTTTGTGTTTGGTTAACCTTGTTGTTCTTTTTTCTGTATGTCCTAGGTGGCGCCCTTCGCAACGTTTCGCCCTAATTTGGGCTTCTTCAGGCCAGGGCCACGACATACAGATCCCTTCGTTTTCTAATGTGGGGAGATGCTGCTCCTCCGAAAGCCACTGCCAAACTGAATCTTACTTGTGTTTTCTCCCTTTTTATACTCTCCCTTGTTTTGTGTCCAATGTTTAGGTTTTACTGTTTGTATCTTTATATTGTGCCCAATGAACTTGTTTGTATTTATGAATGTTTAGCCCTGTATTTTTATTGATTGTAATCCCCCATGAGTTGTATTAAATTAATTTATTAACCCAATTACCCCTTCTCTTTGTCCTCCTTCATTTCCCTTTTCCTTTACTTAGTTCCATCCTTTACCAATAACCGGTTAGCGTACCTCGTATATTATTTTTGGCCTCTTTTGGGCAATATACGGAAAATAAATGGCCTACTTGGCTCTAAGGGACCTCTCGGGTCAATTTACGGGTTATGGTCAGGGTTTGGGCTTAAGGGTGGGGTTGGGGAACCAAATTAGGCTTTAGATAGAGGGGTTAGGGTTAGGGCCACAAATTGGGCTAGGCTTAGAATTAGGTTTAGGATTAGGGGCCCAAATTGGGTTAGGTTTAGGTATATGGGCCAAATTGGGTTAGGTTTAGGCTTGATTAGAGACCAAATTAGGTTTAGGTTTAGGGCTTGGGCCAAATTGGGTTAGGGTTAGGGCTGGGGAACAAATTGGGTTAAGTTTAGGGTTAGAGTAAGGGGTTAGTTAGCATAATTTAGCTTAGTATGGAGCAAGGGGGGCGACCATGACCCGTAGGCGGCGCTGGCGAGTTAGGTTTATGAAAGAAAAACTCCGGGGCGTGATCATCCCCGGAGTGAATGCACTGTCCTGCCATACGGTAAGTCACCTCCCTCTTTCCATCTTCTATTTTTAGGTTTTTTAGTTTTTTCTATTTTTTTGTTGTTTTTTATGTTTTATAGTTTGGCTTAGTTTGTTTTTCTAATTCCCACCCGTTTGTGTTTGGTTAACCTTGTTGTTCTTTTTTCTGTATGTCCTAGGTGGCGCCCTTCGCAACGTTTCGCCCTAATTTGGGCTTCTTCAGGCCAGGGCCACGACATACAGATCCCTTCGTTTTCTAATGTGGGGAGATGCTGCTCCTCCGAAAGCCACTGCCAAACTGAATCTTACTTGTGTTTTCTCCCTTTTTATACTCTCCCTTGTTTTGTGTCCAATGTTTAGGTTTTACTGTTTGTATCTTTATATTGTGCCCAATGAACTTGTTTGTATTTATGAATGTTTAGCCCTGTATTTTTATTGATTGTAATCCCCCATGAGTTGTATTAAATTAATTTATTAACCCAATTACCCCTTCTCTTTGTCCTCCTTCATTTCCCTTTTCCTTTACTTAGTTCCATCCTTTACCAATAACCGGTTAGCGTACCTCGTATATTATTTTTGGCCTCTTTTGGGCAATATACGGAAAATAAATGGCCTACTTGGCTCTAAGGGACCTCTCGGGTCAATTTACGGGTTATGGTCAGGGTTTGGGCTTAAGGGTGGGGTTGGGGAACCAAATTAGGCTTTAGATAGAGGGGTTAGGGTTAGGGCCACAAATTGGGCTAGGCTTAGAATTAGGTTTAGGATTAGGGGCCCAAATTGGGTTAGGTTTAGGTATATGGGCCAAATTGGGTTAGGTTTAGGCTTGATTAGAGACCAAATTAGGTTTAGGTTTAGGGCTTGGGCCAAATTGGGTTAGGGTTAGGGCTGGGGAACAAATTGGGTTAAGTTTAGGGTTAGAGTAAGGGGTTAGTTAGCATAATTTAGCTTAGTATGGAGCAAGGGGGGCGACCATGACCCGTAGGCGGCGCTGGCGAGTTAGGTTTATGAAAGAAAAACTCCGGGGCGTGATCATCCCCGGAGTGAATGCACTGTCCTGCCATACGGTAAGTCACCTCCCTCTTTCCATCTTCTATTTTTAGGTTTTTTAGTTTTTTCTATTTTTTTGTTGTTTTTTATGTTTTATAGTTTGGCTTAGTTTGTTTTTCTAATTCCCACCCGTTTGTGTTTGGTTAACCTTGTTGTTCTTTTTTCTGTATGTCCTAGGTGGCGCCCTTCGCAACGTTTCGCCCTAATTTGGGCTTCTTCAGGCCAGGGCCACGACATACAGATCCCTTCGTTTTCTAATGTGGGGAGATGCTGCTCCTCCGAAAGCCACTGCCAAACTGAATCTTACTTGTGTTTTCTCCCTTTTTATACTCTCCCTTGTTTTGTGTCCAATGTTTAGGTTTTACTGTTTGTATCTTTATATTGTGCCCAATGAACTTGTTTGTATTTATGAATGTTTAGCCCTGTATTTTTATTGATTGTAATCCCCCATGAGTTGTATTAAATTAATTTATTAACCCAATTACCCCTTCTCTTTGTCCTCCTTCATTTCCCTTTTCCTTTACTTAGTTCCATCCTTTACCAATAACCGGTTAGCGTACCTCGTATATTATTTTTGGCCTCTTTTGGGCAATATACGGAAAATAAATGGCCTACTTGGCTCTAAGGGACCTCTCGGGTCAATTTACGGGTTATGGTCAGGGTTTGGGCTTAAGGGTGGGGTTGGGGAACCAAATTAGGCTTTAGATAGAGGGGTTAGGGTTAGGGCCACAAATTGGGCTAGGCTTAGAATTAGGTTTAGGATTAGGGGCCCAAATTGGGTTAGGTTTAGGTATATGGGCCAAATTGGGTTAGGTTTAGGCTTGATTAGAGACCAAATTAGGTTTAGGTTTAGGGCTTGGGCCAAATTGGGTTAGGGTTAGGGCTGGGGAACAAATTGGGTTAAGTTTAGGGTTAGAGTAAGGGGTTAGTTAGCATAATTTAGCTTAGTATGGAGCAAGGGGGGCGACCATGACCCGTAGGCGGCGCTGGCGAGTTAGGTTTATGAAAGAAAAACTCCGGGGCGTGATCATCCCCGGAGTGAATGCACTGTCCTGCCATACGGTAAGTCACCTCCCTCTTTCCATCTTCTATTTTTAGGTTTTTTAGTTTTTTCTATTTTTTTGTTGTTTTTTATGTTTTATAGTTTGGCTTAGTTTGTTTTTCTAATTCCCACCCGTTTGTGTTTGGTTAACCTTGTTGTTCTTTTTTCTGTATGTCCTAGGTGGCGCCCTTCGCAACGTTTCGCCCTAATTTGGGCTTCTTCAGGCCAGGGCCACGACATACAGATCCCTTCGTTTTCTAATGTGGGGAGATGCTGCTCCTCCGAAAGCCACTGCCAAACTGAATCTTACTTGTGTTTTCTCCCTTTTTATACTCTCCCTTGTTTTGTGTCCAATGTTTAGGTTTTACTGTTTGTATCTTTATATTGTGCCCAATGAACTTGTTTGTATTTATGAATGTTTAGCCCTGTATTTTTATTGATTGTAATCCCCCATGAGTTGTATTAAATTAATTTATTAACCCAATTACCCCTTCTCTTTGTCCTCCTTCATTTCCCTTTTCCTTTACTTAGTTCCATCCTTTACCAATAACCGGTTAGCGTACCTCGTATATTATTTTTGGCCTCTTTTGGGCAATATACGGAAAATAAATGGCCTACTTGGCTCTAAGGGACCTCTCGGGTCAATTTACGGGTTATGGTCAGGGTTTGGGCTTAAGGGTGGGGTTGGGGAACCAAATTAGGCTTTAGATAGAGGGGTTAGGGTTAGGGCCACAAATTGGGCTAGGCTTAGAATTAGGTTTAGGATTAGGGGCCCAAATTGGGTTAGGTTTAGGTATATGGGCCAAATTGGGTTAGGTTTAGGCTTGATTAGAGACCAAATTAGGTTTAGGTTTAGGGCTTGGGCCAAATTGGGTTAGGGTTAGGGCTGGGGAACAAATTGGGTTAAGTTTAGGGTTAGAGTAAGGGGTTAGTTAGCATAATTTAGCTTAGTATGGAGCAAGGGGGGCGACCATGACCCGTAGGCGGCGCTGGCGAGTTAGGTTTATGAAAGAAAAACTCCGGGGCGTGATCATCCCCGGAGTGAATGCACTGTCCTGCCATACGGTAAGTCACCTCCCTCTTTCCATCTTCTATTTTTAGGTTTTTTAGTTTTTTCTATTTTTTTGTTGTTTTTTATGTTTTATAGTTTGGCTTAGTTTGTTTTTCTAATTCCCACCCGTTTGTGTTTGGTTAACCTTGTTGTTCTTTTTTCTGTATGTCCTAGGTGGCGCCCTTCGCAACGTTTCGCCCTAATTTGGGCTTCTTCAGGCCAGGGCCACGACATACAGATCCCTTCGTTTTCTAATGTGGGGAGATGCTGCTCCTCCGAAAGCCACTGCCAAACTGAATCTTACTTGTGTTTTCTCCCTTTTTATACTCTCCCTTGTTTTGTGTCCAATGTTTAGGTTTTACTGTTTGTATCTTTATATTGTGCCCAATGAACTTGTTTGTATTTATGAATGTTTAGCCCTGTATTTTTATTGATTGTAATCCCCCATGAGTTGTATTAAATTAATTTATTAACCCAATTACCCCTTCTCTTTGTCCTCCTTCATTTCCCTTTTCCTTTACTTAGTTCCATCCTTTACCAATAACCGGTTAGCGTACCTCGTATATTATTTTTGGCCTCTTTTGGGCAATATACGGAAAATAAATGGCCTACTTGGCTCTAAGGGACCTCTCGGGTCAATTTACGGGTTATGGTCAGGGTTTGGGCTTAAGGGTGGGGTTGGGGAACCAAATTAGGCTTTAGATAGAGGGGTTAGGGTTAGGGCCACAAATTGGGCTAGGCTTAGAATTAGGTTTAGGATTAGGGGCCCAAATTGGGTTAGGTTTAGGTATATGGGCCAAATTGGGTTAGGTTTAGGGTTAGGGTTAGGGTTAGGGTTAGGGGTTAGGGTTAGGGGTTAGGGTTAGGGGTTAGGGTTAGGGTTAGGGTTAGGGGTTAGGGTTAGGGTTAGGGTTAGGGTTAGGGTTAGGGTAAGGGTTAGGGTTAGGGTTAGGGTTAGGGGTTAGGGTTAGGGTTAGGGTTAGGGTTAGGGGTTAGGGTTAGGGTTAGGGTTAGGGTTAGGGTTAGGGGTTAGGGTTAGGGTTAGGGTTAGGGTTAGGGTTGGGGTTAGGGTTAGGGGTTAGGGTTAGGGTTAGGGTTAGGGTTAGGGTTAGGGTTAGGTTTATGAAAGAAAAACTCCGGGGCGTGATCATCCCCGGAGTGAATGCACTGTCCTGCCATACGGTAAGTCACCTCCCTCTTTCCATCTTCTATTTTTAGGTTTTTTAGTTTTTTCTATTTTTTTGTTGTTTTTTATGTTTTATAGTTTGGCTTAGTTTGTTTTTCTAATTCCCACCCGTTTGTGTTTGGTTAACCTTGTTGTTCTTTTTTCTGTATGTCCTAGGTGGCGCCCTTCGCGACGTTTCGCCCTAATTTGGGCTTCTTCAGGCCAGGGCCACGACATACAGATCCCTTTTATATCCAATTTTGGGGAGATGCTGCTCCTCCGAAAGCCACTGCCAAACTGATTCTTACTTGTTGTGTTTTCTCCCTTTTTATACTCTCCCTTGTTATATGTCCAATGTTTAGGTTTTAGCCCTGTATTTTTATAAATTGTATTCCCCCATGAATTGTATTAAATTAATTTACTAACCCAATTATCCCTTCTCTTTGTCCTCCTTCATTTCCCTTTTCCTTTACTTAGTTCCATCCTTTACCAATAACCGGTTAGCGTACCTCGTATATTATTTTTGGCCTCTTTTGGGCAATATACGGAACATAAATGTAGGCCTACTTGGCTCTAAAGGACCTCTCGGGTCAATTTACGGGTTATGGTCAGGGTTTGGGCTTAAGGGTGGGGTTGGGGAACCAAATTAGGCTTCAGATAGAGGGGTTAGGGTTAGGGCCACAAATTGGGCTAGGCTTAAAATTAGGTTTAGGATTAGGGGCCCAAATTGGGTTAGGTTTAGGTATAGGGGCCAAATTGGGTTAGGTTTAGGGCTGATCAAATTAGGTTTAGGTTTAGGGCTTGGGCCAAATTGGGTTAGGGTTAGGTATAGGGGCCAAATTGGGTTAGGTTTAGGGCTGATTAGAGACCAAATTAGGTTTAGGTTTAGGGCTTGGGCCAAATTGGGTTAGGGTTAGGGCTGGGGAACAAATTGGGTTAAGTTTAGGGTTAGAGTAAGGGGTTAGTTAGCATAATTTAGCTTAGTATGGAGCAAGGGGGGCGACCATGACCCGTAGGCGGCGCTGGCGAGTTAGGTTTATGAAAGAAAAACTCCGGGGCGTGATCATCCCCGGAGTGAATGCACTGTCCTGCCATACGGTAAGTCACCTCCCTCTTTCCATCTTCTATTTTTAGGTTTTTTAGTTTTTTCTATTTTTTTGTTGTTTTTTATGTTTTATAGTTTGGCTTAGTTTGTTTTTCTAATTCCCACCCGTTTGTGTTTGGTTAACCTTGTTGTTCTTTTTTCTGTATGTCCTAGGTGGCGCCCTTCGCGACGTTTCGCCCTAATTTGGGCTTCTTCAGGCCAGGGCCACGACATACAGATCCCTTTTATATCCAATTTTGGGGAGATGCTGCTCCTCCGAAAGCCACTGCCAAACTGATTCTTACTTGTTGTGTTTTCTCCCTTTTTATACTCTCCCTTGTTATATGTCCAATGTTTAGGTTTTAGCCCTGTATTTTTATAAATTGTATTCCCCCATGAATTGTATTAAATTAATTTACTAACCCAATTATCCCTTCTCTTTGTCCTCCTTCATTTCCCTTTTCCTTTACTTAGTTCCATCCTTTACCAATAACCGGTTAGCGTACCTCGTATATTATTTTTGGCCTCTTTTGGGCAATATACGGAACATAAATGTAGGCCTACTTGGCTCTAAAGGACCTCTCGGGTCAATTTACGGGTTATGGTCAGGGTTTGGGCTTAAGGGTGGGGTTGGGGAACCAAATTAGGCTTCAGATAGAGGGGTTAGGGTTAGGGCCACAAATTGGGCTAGGCTTAAAATTAGGTTTAGGATTAGGGGCCCAAATTGGGTTAGGTTTAGGTATAGGGGCCAAATTGGGTTAGGTTTAGGGCTGATCAAATTAGGTTTAGGTTTAGGGCTTGGGCCAAATTGGGTTAGGGTTAGGTATAGGGGCCAAATTGGGTTAGGTTTAGGGCTGATTAGAGACCAAATTAGGTTTAGGTTTAGGGCTTGGGCCAAATTGGGTTAGGGTTAGGGCTGGGGAACAAATTGGGTTAAGTTTAGGGTTAGAGTAAGGGGTTAGTTAGCATAATTTAGCTTAGTATGGAGCAAGGGGGGCGACCATGACCCGTAGGCGGCGCTGGCGAGTTAGGTTTATGAAAGAAAAACTCCGGGGCGTGATCATCCCCGGAGTGAATGCACTGTCCTGCCATACGGTAAGTCACCTCCCTCTTTCCATCTTCTATTTTTAGGTTTTTTAGTTTTTTCTATTTTTTTGTTGTTTTTTATGTTTTATAGTTTGGCTTAGTTTGTTTTTCTAATTCCCACCCGTTTGTGTTTGGTTAACCTTGTTGTTCTTTTTTCTGTATGTCCTAGGTGGCGCCCTTCGCGACGTTTCGCCCTAATTTGGGCTTCTTCAGGCCAGGGCCACGACATACAGATCCCTTTTATATCCAATTTTGGGGAGATGCTGCTCCTCCGAAAGCCACTGCCAAACTGATTCTTACTTGTTGTGTTTTCTCCCTTTTTATACTCTCCCTTGTTATATGTCCAATGTTTAGGTTTTAGCCCTGTATTTTTATAAATTGTATTCCCCCATGAATTGTATTAAATTAATTTACTAACCCAATTATCCCTTCTCTTTGTCCTCCTTCATTTCCCTTTTCCTTTACTTAGTTCCATCCTTTACCAATAACCGGTTAGCGTACCTCGTATATTATTTTTGGCCTCTTTTGGGCAATATACGGAACATAAATGTAGGCCTACTTGGCTCTAAAGGACCTCTCGGGTCAATTTACGGGTTATGGTCAGGGTTTGGGCTTAAGGGTGGGGTTGGGGAACCAAATTAGGCTTCAGATAGAGGGGTTAGGGTTAGGGCCACAAATTGGGCTAGGCTTAAAATTAGGTTTAGGATTAGGGGCCCAAATTGGGTTAGGTTTAGGTATAGGGGCCAAATTGGGTTAGGTTTAGGGCTGATCAAATTAGGTTTAGGTTTAGGGCTTGGGCCAAATTGGGTTAGGGTTAGGGTTAGGGTTAGGGTTAGGGTTAGGGTTAGGGTTAGGGTTAGGGGTTAGGGTTAGGGTTAGGGTTAGGGTTAGGGTTAGGGTTAGGGGTTAGGGTTAGGGTTAGGGTTAGGGTTAGGGTTAGGGGTTAGGGTTAGGGGTTAGGGTTAGGGTTAGGGTTAGGGTTAGGGTTAGGGTTAGGGGTTAGGGTTAGGGTTAGGGTTAGGGTTAGGGTTAGGGTTAGGGTTAGGGGGTTAGGGTTAGGGTTAGGGTTAGGGTTAGGGTTAGGGGTTAGGGTTAGGGTTAGGGTTAGGGTTAGGGTTAGGGTTAGGGTTAGGGTTAGGGGTTAGGGGTTAGGGTTAGGGTTAGGGTTAGGGTTAGGGTTAGGGTTAGGGTTAGGGGTTAGGGTTAGGGTTAGGGTTAGGGTTAGGGTTAGGGGTTAGGGTTAGGGTTAGGGTTAGGGTTAGGGTTAGGGTTAGGGGTTAGGGTTAGGGTTAGGGTTAGGGTTAGGGTTAGGGGTTAGGGTTAGGGTTAGGGTTAGGGTTAGGGTTAGGGTAGGGTTAGGGTTAGGGTTAGGGTTAGGGTTAGGGTTAGGGTTAGGGGTTAGGGTTAGGGTTAGGGTTAGGGTTAGGGTTAGGGTTAGGGTTAGGGTTAGGGGTTAGGGTTAGGGTTAGGGTTAGGGTTAGGGGTTAGGGGTTAGGGTTAGGGTTAGGTTAGGGTTAGGGTTAGGGTTAGGGTTAGGGTTAGGGGTTAGGGTTAGGGTTAGGGTTAGGGTTAGGGGTTAGGGTTAGGGTTAGGGTTAGGGTTAGGGTTAGGGTTAGGGGTTAGGGTTAGGGTTAGGGTTAGGGTTAGGGTTAGGGGTTAGGGTTAGGGTTAGGGTTAGGGTTAGGGTTAGGGGTTAGGGTTAGGGTTAGGGTTAGGGTTAGGGTTAGGGTTAGGGTTAGGGTTAGGTTAGGGTTAGGGTTAGGTTAGGGTTAGGGTTAGGGTTAGGGTTAGGGTTAGGGTTAGGGTTAGGGTTAGGGGTTAGGGTTAGGGTTAGGGTTAGGGTTAGGGTTAGGGTTAGGGTTAGGTTAGGGTTAGGGTTAGGGTTAGGGTTAGGGTTAGGGTTAGGGGTTAGGGTTAGGGTTAGGGTTAGGGTTAGGGTTAGGGTTAGGGTTAGGGTTAGGGTTAGGGGTTAGGGTTAGGGTTAGGGTTAGGGTTAGGGTTAGGGTTAGGGTTAGGGTTAGGGTTTAGGGTTAGGGTTAGGGTTAGGGTTAGGGTTAGGGTTAGGGTTAGGGGTTAGGGTTAGGGTTAGGGTTAGGGTTAGGGTTAGGGTTAGGGTTAGGGGTTAGGGTTAGGGTTAGGGTTAGGGTTAGGGTTAGGGTTAGGGTAGGGTTAGGGTTAGGGTTAGGGTTAGGGTTAGGGTTAGGGTTAGGGGTTAGGGTTAGGGTTAGGGTTAGGGTTAGGGTTAGGGTTAGGGTTAGGGGTTAGGGTTAGGGTTAGGGTTAGGGTTAGGGTTAGGGTTAGGGGTTAGGGTTAGGGTTAGGGTTAGGGTTAGGGTTAGGGTTAGGGTTAGGTTAGGGTTAGGGTTAGGGTTAGGGTTAGGGTTAGGGTTAGGGTTAGGGTTAGGGGTTAGGGTTAGGGTTAGGGTTAGGGTTAGGGTTAGGGTTAGGGTTAGGGTTAGGGTTAGGTTAGGGTTAGGGTTAGGGTTAGGGTTAGGGTTAGGGTTAGGGTTAGGGTTAGGGTTAGGGTTAGGGTTAGGGTTAGGGGTTAGGGTTAGGGTTAGGGTTAGGGTTAGGGTTAGGGTTAGGGTTAGGGTTAGGGGTTAGGGTTAGGGTTAGGGTTAGGGTTAGGGTTAGGGTTAGGGTTAGGGGTTAGGGGTTAGGGTTAGGGTTAGGGTTAGGGTTAGGGTTAGGGTTAGGGTTAGGGTTAGGGTTAGGTTTATGAAAGAAAGACTCCGGGGCGTGATCATCCCCGGAGTGAATGCACTGTCCTGCCATACGGTAAGTCACCTCCCTCTTTCCATCTTCTATTTTTAGGTTTTTTAGTTTTTTCTATTTTTTTGTTGTTTTTTATGTTTTATAGTTTGGCTTAGTTTGTTTTTCTAATTCCCACCCGTTTGTGTTTGGTTAACCTTGTTGTTCTTTTTTCTGTATGTCCTAGGTGGCGCCCTTCGCAACGTTTCGCCCTAATTTGGGCTTCTTCAGGCCAGGGCCACGACATACAGATCCCTTCGTTTTCTAATGTGGGGAGATGCTGCTCCTCCGAAACCCACTGCCAAACTGAATCTTACTTGTGTTTTCTCCCTTTTTATACTCTCCCTTGTTTTGTGTCCAATGTTTAGGTTTTACTGTTTATATCTTTATATTGTGCCCAATGAACTTGTTTGTATTTATGAATGTTTAGCCCTGTATTTTTATTGATTGTAATCCCCCATGAGTTGTATTAAATTAATTTATTAACCCAATTACCCCTTCTCTTTGTCCTCCTTCATTTCCCTTTTCCTTTACTTAGTTCCATCCTTTACCAATAACCGGTTAGCGTACCTCGTATATTATTTTTGGCCTCTTTTGGGCAATATACGGAAAATAAATGGCCTACTTGGCTCTAAGGGACCTCTCGGGTCAATTTACGGGTTATGGTCAGGGTTTGGGCTTAAGGGTGGGGTTGGGGAACCAAATTAGGCTTTAGATAGAGGGGTTAGGGTTAGGGCCACAAATTGGGCTAGGCTTAGAATTAGGTTTAGGATTAGGGGCCCAAATTGGGTTAGGTTTAGGTATAGGGGCCAAATTGGGTTAGGTTTAGGGTTAGGGTTAGGGTTAGGGTTAGGGGTTAGGGTTAGGTTTAGGGCTTGGGCCAAATTGGGTTAGGGTTAGGGCTGGGGAACAAATTGGGTTAAGTTTAGGGTTAGAGTAAGGGGTTAGTTAGCATAATTTAGCTTAGTATGGAGCAAGGGGGGCGACCATGACCCGTAGGCGGCGCTGGCGAGTTAGGTTTATGAAAGAAAGACTCCGGGGCGTGATCATCCCCGGAGTGAATGCACTGTCCTGCCATACGGTAAGTCACCTCCCTCTTTCCATCTTCTATTTTTAGGTTTTTTAGTTTTTTCTATTTTTTTGTTGTTTTTTATGTTTTATAGTTTGGCTTAGTTTGTTTTTCTAATTCCCACCCGTTTGTGTTTGGTTAACCTTGTTGTTCTTTTTTCTGTATGTCCTAGGTGGCGCCCTTCGCAACGTTTCGCCCTAATTTGGGCTTCTTCAGGCCAGGGCCACGACATACAGATCCCTTCGTTTTCTAATGTGGGGAGATGCTGCTCCTCCGAAACCCACTGCCAAACTGAATCTTACTTGTGTTTTCTCCCTTTTTATACTCTCCCTTGTTTTGTGTCCAATGTTTAGGTTTTACTGTTTATATCTTTATATTGTGCCCAATGAACTTGTTTGTATTTATGAATGTTTAGCCCTGTATTTTTATTGATTGTAATCCCCCATGAGTTGTATTAAATTAATTTATTAACCCAATTACCCCTTCTCTTTGTCCTCCTTCATTTCCCTTTTCCTTTACTTAGTTCCATCCTTTACCAATAACCGGTTAGCGTACCTCGTATATTATTTTTGGCCTCTTTTGGGCAATATACGGAAAATAAATGGCCTACTTGGCTCTAAGGGACCTCTCGGGTCAATTTACGGGTTATGGTCAGGGTTTGGGCTTAAGGGTGGGGTTGGGGAACCAAATTAGGCTTTAGATAGAGGGGTTAGGGTTAGGGCCACAAATTGGGCTAGGCTTAGAATTAGGTTTAGGATTAGGGGCCCAAATTGGGTTAGGTTTAGGTATAGGGGCCAAATTGGGTTAGGTTTAGGGTTAGGGTTAGGGTTAGGGTTAGGGGTTAGGGTTAGGTTTAGGGCTTGGGCCAAATTGGGTTAGGGTTAGGGCTGGGGAACAAATTGGGTTAAGTTTAGGGTTAGAGTAAGGGGTTAGTTAGCATAATTTAGCTTAGTATGGAGCAAGGGGGGCGACCATGACCCGTAGGCGGCGCTGGCGAGTTAGGTTTATGAAAGAAAGACTCCGGGGCGTGATCATCCCCGGAGTGAATGCACTGTCCTGCCATACGGTAAGTCACCTCCCTCTTTCCATCTTCTATTTTTAGGTTTTTTAGTTTTTTCTATTTTTTTGTTGTTTTTTATGTTTTATAGTTTGGCTTAGTTTGTTTTTCTAATTCCCACCCGTTTGTGTTTGGTTAACCTTGTTGTTCTTTTTTCTGTATGTCCTAGGTGGCGCCCTTCGCAACGTTTCGCCCTAATTTGGGCTTCTTCAGGCCAGGGCCACGACATACAGATCCCTTCGTTTTCTAATGTGGGGAGATGCTGCTCCTCCGAAACCCACTGCCAAACTGAATCTTACTTGTGTTTTCTCCCTTTTTATACTCTCCCTTGTTTTGTGTCCAATGTTTAGGTTTTACTGTTTATATCTTTATATTGTGCCCAATGAACTTGTTTGTATTTATGAATGTTTAGCCCTGTATTTTTATTGATTGTAATCCCCCATGAGTTGTATTAAATTAATTTATTAACCCAATTACCCCTTCTCTTTGTCCTCCTTCATTTCCCTTTTCCTTTACTTAGTTCCATCCTTTACCAATAACCGGTTAGCGTACCTCGTATATTATTTTTGGCCTCTTTTGGGCAATATACGGAAAATAAATGGCCTACTTGGCTCTAAGGGACCTCTCGGGTCAATTTACGGGTTATGGTCAGGGTTTGGGCTTAAGGGTGGGGTTGGGGAACCAAATTAGGCTTTAGATAGAGGGGTTAGGGTTAGGGCCACAAATTGGGCTAGGCTTAGAATTAGGTTTAGGATTAGGGGCCCAAATTGGGTTAGGTTTAGGTATAGGGGCCAAATTGGGTTAGGTTTAGGGTTAGGGTTAGGGTTAGGGTTAGGGGTTAGGGTTAGGTTTAGGGCTTGGGCCAAATTGGGTTAGGGTTAGGGTTAGGGTTAGGGTTAGGGTTAGGGTTAGGGTTAGGGTTAGGGTTAGGGTTAGGGTTAGGGTTAGGGTTAGGGTTAGGGTTAGGGGTTAGGGTTAGGGTTAGGGTTAGGGTTAGGGTTAGGGTTAGGGTTAGGGTTAGGGTTAGGGTTAGGGTTAGGGTTAGGGTTAGGGGTTAGGGGTTAGGGTTAGGGTTAGGGTTAGGGTTAGGGTTAGGGTTAGGGTTAGGGTTAGGGTTAGGGTTAGGGTTAGGGTTAGGGTTAGGGTTAGGGTTAGGGTTAGGGTTAGGGTTAGGGTTAGGGTTAGGGTTAGGGTTAGGGTTAGGGTTAGGGTTAGGGTTAGGGTTAGGGTTAGGGGTTAGGGTTAGGGTTAGGGTTAGGGTTAGGGTTAGGGTTAGGGTTAGGGTTAGGGTTAGGGTTAGGGTTAGGGTTAGGGTTAGGGTTAGGGTTAGGGTTAGGGTTAGGGTTAGGGTTAGGGTTAGGGTTAGGGTTAGGGTTAGGGTTAGGGTTAGGGTTAGGGTTAGGGTTAGGGTTAGGGTTAGGGTTAGGGTTAGGGTTAGGGTTAGGGTTAGGGTTAGGGTTAGGGTTAGGGTTAGGGTTAGGGTTAGGGTTAGGGTTAGGGTTAGGGTTAGGGTTAGGGTTAGGGTTAGGGTTAGGGTTAGGGTTAGGGTTAGGGTTAGGGTTAGGGTTAGGGTTAGGGTTAGGGTTAGGGTTAGGGTTAGGGTTAGGGTTAGGGTTAGGGTTAGGGTTAGGGTTAGGGTTAGGGTTAGGGTTAGGGTTAGGGTTAGGGTTAGGGTTAGGGTTAGGGTTAGGGTTAGGGTTAGGGTTAGGGTTAGGGTTAGGGTTAGGGTTAGGGTTAGGGTTAGGGTTAGGGTTAGGGTTAGGGTTAGGGTTAGGGTTAGGGTTAGGGTTAGGGTTAGGGTTAGGGTTAGGGTTAGGGTTAGGGTTAGGGTTAGGGTTAGGGTTAGGGTTAGGGTTAGGGTTAGGGTTAGGGTTAGGGTTAGGGTTAGGGTTAGGGTTAGGGTTAGGGTTAGGGTTAGGGTTAGGGTTAGGGTTAGGGTTAGGGTTAGGGTTAGGGTTAGGGTTAGGGTTAGGGTTAGGGTTAGGGTTAGGGTTAGGGTTAGGGTTAGGGTTAGGGTTAGGGTTAGGGTTAGGGTTAGGGTTAGGGTTAGGGTTAGGGTTAGGGTTAGGGTTAGGGTTAGGGTTAGGGTTAGGGTTAGGGTTAGGGTTAGGGTTAGGGTTAGGGTTAGGGTTAGGGTTAGGGTTAGGGTTAGGGTTAGGGTTAGGGTTAGGGTTAGGGTTAGGGTTAGGGTTAGGGTTAGGGTTAGGGTTAGGGTTAGGGTTAGGGTTAGGGTTAGGGTTAGGGTTAGGGTTAGGGTTAGGGTTAGGGTTAGGGTTAGGGTTAGGGTTAGGGTTAGGGTTAGGGTTAGGGTTAGGGTTAGGGTTAGGGTTAGGGTTAGGGTTAGGGTTAGGGTTAGGGTTAGGGTTAGGGTTAGGGTTAGGGTTAGGGTTAGGGTTAGGGTTAGGGTTAGGGTTAGGGTTAGGGTTAGGGTTAGGGTTAGGGTTAGGGTTAGGGTTAGGGTTAGGGTTAGGGTTAGGGTTAGGGTTAGGGTTAGGGTTAGGGTTAGGGTTAGGGTTAGGGTTAGGGTTAGGGTTAGGGTTAGGGTTAGGGTTAGGGTTAGGGTTAGGGTTAGGGTTAGGGTTAGGGTTAGGGTTAGGGTTAGGGTTAGGGTTAGGGTTAGGGTTAGGGTTAGGGTTAGGGTTAGGGTTAGGGTTAGGGTTAGGGTTAGGGTTAGGGTTAGGGTTAGGGTTAGGGTTAGGGTTAGGGTTAGGGTTAGGGTTAGGGTTAGGGTTAGGGTTAGGGTTAGGGTTAGGGTTAGGGTTAGGGTTAGGGTTAGGGTTAGGGTTAGGGTTAGGGTTAGGGTTAGGGTTAGGGTTAGGGTTAGGGTTAGGGTTAGGGTTAGGGTTAGGGTTAGGGTTAGGGTTAGGGTTAGGGTTAGGGTTAGGGTTAGGGTTAGGGTTAGGGTTAGGGTTAGGGTTAGGGTTAGGGTTAGGGTTAGGGTTAGGGTTAGGGTTAGGGTTAGGGTTAGGGTTAGGGTTAGGGTTAGGGTTAGGGTTAGGGTTAGGGTTAGGGTTAGGGTTAGGGTTAGGGTTAGGGTTAGGGTTAGGGTTAGGGTTAGGGTTAGGGTTAGGGTTAGGGTTAGGGTTAGGGTTAGGGTTAGGGTTAGGGTTAGGGTTAGGGTTAGGGTTAGGGTTAGGGTTAGGGTTAGGGTTAGGGTTAGGGTTAGGGTTAGGGTTAGGGTTAGGGTTAGGGTTAGGGTTAGGGTTAGGGTTAGGGTTAGGGTTAGGGTTAGGGTTAGGGTTAGGGTTAGGGTTAGGGTTAGGGTTAGGGTTAGGGTTAGGGTTAGGGTTAGGGTTAGGGTTAGGGTTAGGGTTAGGGTTAGGGTTAGGGTTAGGGTTAGGGTTAGGGTTAGGGTTAGGGTTAGGGTTAGGGTTAGGGTTAGGGTTAGGGTTAGGGTTAGGGTTAGGGTTAGGGTTAGGGTTAGGGTTAGGGTTAGGGTTAGGGTTAGGGTTAGGGTTAGGGTTAGGGTTAGGGTTAGGGTTAGGGTTAGGGTTAGGGTTAGGGTTAGGGTTAGGGTTAGGGTTAGGGTTAGGGTTAGGGTTAGGGTTAGGGTTAGGGTTAGGGTTAGGGTTAGGGTTAGGGTTAGGGTTAGGGTTAGGGTTAGGGTTAGGGTTAGGGTTAGGGTTAGGGTTAGGGTTAGGGTTAGGGTTAGGGTTAGGGTTAGGGTTAGGGTTAGGGTTAGGGTTAGGGTTAGGGTTAGGGTTAGGGTTAGGGTTAGGGTTAGGGTTAGGGTTAGGGTTAGGGTTAGGGTTAGGGTTAGGGTTAGGGTTAGGGTTAGGGTTAGGGTTAGGGTTAGGGTTAGGGTTAGGGTTAGGGTTAGGGTTAGGGTTAGGGTTAGGGTTAGGGTTAGGGTTAGGGTTAGGGTTAGGGTTAGGGTTAGGGTTAGGGTTAGGGTTAGGGTTAGGGTTAGGGTTAGGGTTAGGGTTAGGGTTAGGGTTAGGGTTAGGGTTAGGGTTAGGGTTAGGGTTAGGGTTAGGGTTAGGGTTAGGGTTAGGGTTAGGGTTAGGGTTAGGGTTAGGGTTAGGGTTAGGGTTAGGGTTAGGGTTAGGGTTAGGGTTAGGGTTAGGGTTAGGGTTAGGGTTAGGGTTAGGGTTAGGGTTAGGGTTAGGGTTAGGGTTAGGGTTAGGGTTAGGGTTAGGGTTAGGGTTAGGGTTAGGGTTAGGGTTAGGGTTAGGGTTAGGGTTAGGGTTAGGGTTAGGGTTAGGGTTAGGGTTAGGGTTAGGGTTAGGGTTAGGGTTAGGGTTAGGGTTAGGGTTAGGGTTAGGGTTAGGGTTAGGGTTAGGGTTAGGGTTAGGGTTAGGGTTAGGGTTAGGGTTAGGGTTAGGGTTAGGGTTAGGGTTAGGGTTAGGGTTAGGGTTAGGGTTAGGGTTAGGGTTAGGGTTAGGGTTAGGGTTAGGGTTAGGGTTAGGGTTAGGGTTAGGGTTAGGGTTAGGGTTAGGGTTAGGGTTAGGGTTAGGGTTAGGGTTAGGGTTAGGGTTAGGGTTAGGGTTAGGGTTAGGGTTAGGGTTAGGGTTAGGGTTAGGGTTAGGGTTAGGGTTAGGGTTAGGGTTAGGGTTAGGGTTAGGGTTAGGGTTAGGGTTAGGGTTAGGGTTAGGGTTAGGGTTAGGGTTAGGGTTAGGGTTAGGGTTAGGGTTAGGGTTAGGGTTAGGGTTAGGGTTAGGGTTAGGGTTAGGGTTAGGGTTAGGGTTAGGGTTAGGGTTAGGGTTAGGGTTAGGGTTAGGGTTAGGGTTAGGGTTAGGGTTAGGGTTAGGGTTAGGGTTAGGGTTAGGGTTAGGGTTAGGGTTAGGGTTAGGGTTAGGGTTAGGGTTAGGGTTAGGGTTAGGGTTAGGGTTAGGGTTAGGGTTAGGGTTAGGGTTAGGGTTAGGGTTAGGGTTAGGGTTAGGGTTAGGGTTAGGGTTAGGGTTAGGGTTAGGGTTAGGGTTAGGGTTAGGGTTAGGGTTAGGGTTAGGGTTAGGGTTAGGGTTAGGGTTAGGGTTAGGGTTAGGGTTAGGGTTAGGGTTAGGGTTAGGGTTAGGGTTAGGGTTAGGGTTAGGGTTAGGGTTAGGGTTAGGGTTAGGGTTAGGGTTAGGGTTAGGGTTAGGGTTAGGGTTAGGGTTAGGGTTAGGGTTAGGGTTAGGGTTAGGGTTAGGGTTAGGGTTAGGGTTAGGGTTAGGGTTAGGGTTAGGGTTAGGGTTAGGGTTAGGGTTAGGGTTAGGGTTAGGGTTAGGGTTAGGGTTAGGGTTAGGGTTAGGGTTAGGGTTAGGGTTAGGGTTAGGGTTAGGGTTAGGGTTAGGGTTAGGGTTAGGGTTAGGGTTAGGGTTAGGGTTAGGGTTAGGGTTAGGGTTAGGGTTAGGGTTAGGGTTAGGGTTAGGGTTAGGGTTAGGGTTAGGGTTAGGGTTAGGGTTAGGGTTAGGGTTAGGGTTAGGGTTAGGGTTAGGGTTAGGGTTAGGGTTAGGGTTAGGGTTAGGGTTAGGGTTAGGGTTAGGGTTAGGGTTAGGGTTAGGGTTAGGGTTAGGGTTAGGGTTAGGGTTAGGGTTAGGGTTAGGGTTAGGGTTAGGGTTAGGGTTAGGGTTAGGGTTAGGGTTAGGGTTAGGGTTAGGGTTAGGGTTAGGGTTAGGGTTAGGGTTAGGGTTAGGGTTAGGGTTAGGGTTAGGGTTAGGGTTAGGGTTAGGGTTAGGGTTAGGGTTAGGGTTAGGGTTAGGGTTAGGGTTAGGGTTAGGGTTAGGGTTAGGGTTAGGGTTAGGGTTAGGGTTAGGGTTAGGGTTAGGGTTAGGGTTAGGGTTAGGGTTAGGGTTAGGGTTAGGGTTAGGGTTAGGGTTAGGGTTAGGGTTAGGGTTAGGGTTAGGGTTAGGGTTAGGGTTAGGGTTAGGGTTAGGGTTAGGGTTAGGGTTAGGGTTAGGGTTAGGGTTAGGGTTAGGGTTAGGGTTAGGGTTAGGGTTAGGGTTAGGGTTAGGGTTAGGGTTAGGGTTAGGGTTAGGGTTAGGGTTAGGGTTAGGGTTAGGGTTAGGGTTAGGGTTAGGGTTAGGGTTAGGGTTAGGGTTAGGGTTAGGGTTAGGGTTAGGGTTAGGGTTAGGGTTAGGGTTAGGGTTAGGGTTAGGGTTAGGGTTAGGGTTAGGGTTAGGGTTAGGGTTAGGGTTAGGGTTAGGGTTAGGGTTAGGGTTAGGGTTAGGGTTAGGGTTAGGGTTAGGGTTAGGGTTAGGGTTAGGGTTAGGGTTAGGGTTAGGGTTAGGGTTAGGGTTAGGGTTAGGGTTAGGGTTAGGGTTAGGGTTAGGGTTAGGGTTAGGGTTAGGGTTAGGGTTAGGGTTAGGGTTAGGGTTAGGGTTAGGGTTAGGGTTAGGGTTAGGGTTAGGGTTAGGGTTAGGGTTAGGGTTAGGGTTAGGGTTAGGGTTAGGGTTAGGGTTAGGGTTAGGGTTAGGGTTAGGGTTAGGGTTAGGGTTAGGGTTAGGGTTAGGGTTAGGGTTAGGGTTAGGGTTAGGGTTAGGGTTAGGGTTAGGGTTAGGGTTAGGGTTAGGGTTAGGGTTAGGGTTAGGGTTAGGGTTAGGGTTAGGGTTAGGGTTAGGGTTAGGGTTAGGGTTAGGGTTAGGGTTAGGGTTAGGGTTAGGGTTAGGGTTAGGGTTAGGGTTAGGGTTAGGGTTAGGGTTAGGGTTAGGGTTAGGGTTAGGGTTAGGGTTAGGGTTAGGGTTAGGGTTAGGGTTAGGGTTAGGGTTAGGGTTAGGGTTAGGGTTAGGGTTAGGGTTAGGGTTAGGGTTAGGGTTAGGGTTAGGGTTAGGGTTAGGGTTAGGGTTAGGGTTAGGGTTAGGGTTAGGGTTAGGGTTAGGGTTAGGGTTAGGGTTAGGGTTAGGGTTAGGGTTAGGGTTAGGGTTAGGGTTAGGGTTAGGGTTAGGGTTAGGGTTAGGGTTAGGGTTAGGGTTAGGGTTAGGGTTAGGGTTAGGGTTAGGGTTAGGGTTAGGGTTAGGGTTAGGGTTAGGGTTAGGGTTAGGGTTAGGGTTAGGGTTAGGGTTAGGGTTAGGGTTAGGGTTAGGGTTAGGGTTAGGGTTAGGGTTAGGGTTAGGGTTAGGGTTAGGGTTAGGGTTAGGGTTAGGGTTAGGGTTAGGGTTAGGGTTAGGGTTAGGGTTAGGGTTAGGGTTAGGGTTAGGGTTAGGGTTAGGGTTAGGGTTAGGGTTAGGGTTAGGGTTAGGGTTAGGGTTAGGGTTAGGGTTAGGGTTAGGGTTAGGGTTAGGGTTAGGGTTAGGGTTAGGGTTAGGGTTAGGGTTAGGGTTAGGGTTAGGGTTAGGGTTAGGGTTAGGGTTAGGGTTAGGGTTAGGGTTAGGGTTAGGGTTAGGGTTAGGGTTAGGGTTAGGGTTAGGGTTAGGGTTAGGGTTAGGGTTAGGGTTAGGGTTAGGGTTAGGGTTAGGGTTAGGGTTAGGGTTAGGGTTAGGGTTAGGGTTAGGGTTAGGGTTAGGGTTAGGGTTAGGGTTAGGGTTAGGGTTAGGGTTAGGGTTAGGGTTAGGGTTAGGGTTAGGGTTAGGGTTAGGGTTAGGGTTAGGGTTAGGGTTAGGGTTAGGGTTAGGGTTAGGGTTAGGGTTAGGGTTAGGGTTAGGGTTAGGGTTAGGGTTAGGGTTAGGGTTAGGGTTAGGGTTAGGGTTAGGGTTAGGGTTAGGGTTAGGGTTAGGGTTAGGGTTAGGGTTAGGGTTAGGGTTAGGGTTAGGGTTAGGGTTAGGGTTAGGGTTAGGGTTAGGGTTAGGGTTAGGGTTAGGGTTAGGGTTAGGGTTAGGGTTAGGGTTAGGGTTAGGGTTAGGGTTAGGGTTAGGGTTAGGGTTAGGGTTAGGGTTAGGGTTAGGGTTAGGGTTAGGGTTAGGGTTAGGGTTAGGGTTAGGGTTAGGGTTAGGGTTAGGGTTAGGGTTAGGGTTAGGGTTAGGGTTAGGGTTAGGGTTAGGGTTAGGGTTAGGGTTAGGGTTAGGGTTAGGGTTAGGGTTAGGGTTAGGGTTAGGGTTAGGGTTAGGGTTAGGGTTAGGGTTAGGGTTAGGGTTAGGGTTAGGGTTAGGGTTAGGGTTAGGGTTAGGGTTAGGGTTAGGGTTAGGGTTAGGGTTAGGGTTAGGGTTAGGGTTAGGGTTAGGGTTAGGGTTAGGGTTAGGGTTAGGGTTAGGGTTAGGGTTAGGGTTAGGGTTAGGGTTAGGGTTAGGGTTAGGGTTAGGGTTAGGGTTAGGGTTAGGGTTAGGGTTAGGGTTAGGGTTAGGGTTAGGGTTAGGGTTAGGGTTAGGGTTAGGGTTAGGGTTAGGGTTAGGGTTAGGGTTAGGGTTAGGGTTAGGGTTAGGGTTAGGGTTAGGGTTAGGGTTAGGGTTAGGGTTAGGGTTAGGGTTAGGGTTAGGGTTAGGGTTAGGGTTAGGGTTAGGGTTAGGGTTAGGGTTAGGGTTAGGGTTAGGGTTAGGGTTAGGGTTAGGGTTAGGGTTAGGGTTAGGGTTAGGGTTAGGGTTAGGGTTAGGGTTAGGGTTAGGGTTAGGGTTAGGGTTAGGGTTAGGGTTAGGGTTAGGGTTAGGGTTAGGGTTAGGGTTAGGGTTAGGGTTAGGGTTAGGGTTAGGGTTAGGGTTAGGGTTAGGGTTAGGGTTAGGGTTAGGGTTAGGGTTAGGGTTAGGGTTAGGGTTAGGGTTAGGGTTAGGGTTAGGGTTAGGGTTAGGGTTAGGGTTAGGGTTAGGGTTAGGGTTAGGGTTAGGGTTAGGGTTAGGGTTAGGGTTAGGGTTAGGGTTAGGGTTAGGGTTAGGGTTAGGGTTAGGGTTAGGGTTAGGGTTAGGGTTAGGGTTAGGGTTAGGGTTAGGGTTAGGGTTAGGGTTAGGGTTAGGGTTAGGGTTAGGGTTAGGGTTAGGGTTAGGGTTAGGGTTAGGGTTAGGGTTAGGGTTAGGGTTAGGGTTAGGGTTAGGGTTAGGGTTAGGGTTAGGGTTAGGGTTAGGGTTAGGGTTAGGGTTAGGGTTAGGGTTAGGGTTAGGGTTAGGGTTAGGGTTAGGGTTAGGGTTAGGGTTAGGGTTAGGGTTAGGGTTAGGGTTAGGGTTAGGGTTAGGGTTAGGGTTAGGGTTAGGGTTAGGGTTAGGGTTAGGGTTAGGGTTAGGGTTAGGGTTAGGGTTAGGGTTAGGGTTAGGGTTAGGGTTAGGGTTAGGGTTAGGGTTAGGGTTAGGGTTAGGGTTAGGGTTAGGGTTAGGGTTAGGGTTAGGGTTAGGGTTAGGGTTAGGGTTAGGGTTAGGGTTAGGGTTAGGGTTAGGGTTAGGGTTAGGGTTAGGGTTAGGGTTAGGGTTAGGGTTAGGGTTAGGGTTAGGGTTAGGGTTAGGGTTAGGGTTAGGGTTAGGGTTAGGGTTAGGGTTAGGGTTAGGGTTAGGGTTAGGGTTAGGGTTAGGGTTAGGGTTAGGGTTAGGGTTAGGGTTAGGGTTAGGGTTAGGGTTAGGGTTAGGGTTAGGGTTAGGGTTAGGGTTAGGGTTAGGGTTAGGGTTAGGGTTAGGGTTAGGGTTAGGGTTAGGGTTAGGGTTAGGGTTAGGGTTAGGGTTAGGGTTAGGGTTAGGGTTAGGGTTAGGGTTAGGGTTAGGGTTAGGGTTAGGGTTAGGGTTAGGGTTAGGGTTAGGGTTAGGGTTAGGGTTAGGGTTAGGGTTAGGGTTAGGGTTAGGGTTAGGGTTAGGGTTAGGGTTAGGGTTAGGGTTAGGGTTAGGGTTAGGGTTAGGGTTAGGGTTAGGGTTAGGGTTAGGGTTAGGGTTAGGGTTAGGGTTAGGGTTAGGGTTAGGGTTAGGGTTAGGGTTAGGGTTAGGGTTAGGGTTAGGGTTAGGGTTAGGGTTAGGGTTAGGGTTAGGGTTAGGGTTAGGGTTAGGGTTAGGGTTAGGGTTAGGGTTAGGGTTAGGGTTAGGGTTAGGGTTAGGGTTAGGGTTAGGGTTAGGGTTAGGGTTAGGGTTAGGGTTAGGGTTAGGGTTAGGGTTAGGGTTAGGGTTAGGGTTAGGGTTAGGGTTAGGGTTAGGGTTAGGGTTAGGGTTAGGGTTAGGGTTAGGGTTAGGGTTAGGGTTAGGGTTAGGGTTAGGGTTAGGGTTAGGGTTAGGGTTAGGGTTAGGGTTAGGGTTAGGGTTAGGGTTAGGGTTAGGGTTAGGGTTAGGGTTAGGGTTAGGGTTAGGGTTAGGGTTAGGGTTAGGGTTAGGGTTAGGGTTAGGGTTAGGGTTAGGGTTAGGGTTAGGGTTAGGGTTAGGGTTAGGGTTAGGGTTAGGGTTAGGGTTAGGGTTAGGGTTAGGGTTAGGGTTAGGGTTAGGGTTAGGGTTAGGGTTAGGGTTAGGGTTAGGGTTAGGGTTAGGGTTAGGGTTAGGGTTAGGGTTAGGGTTAGGGTTAGGGTTAGGGTTAGGGTTAGGGTTAGGGTTAGGGTTAGGGTTAGGGTTAGGGTTAGGGTTAGGGTTAGGGTTAGGGTTAGGGTTAGGGTTAGGGTTAGGGTTAGGGTTAGGGTTAGGGTTAGGGTTAGGGTTAGGGTTAGGGTTAGGGTTAGGGTTAGGGTTAGGGTTAGGGTTAGGGTTAGGGTTAGGGTTAGGGTTAGGGTTAGGGTTAGGGTTAGGGTTAGGGTTAGGGTTAGGGTTAGGGTTAGGGTTAGGGTTAGGGTTAGGGTTAGGGTTAGGGTTAGGGTTAGGGTTAGGGTTAGGGTTAGGGTTAGGGTTAGGGTTAGGGTTAGGGTTAGGGTTAGGGTTAGGGTTAGGGTTAGGGTTAGGGTTAGGGTTAGGGTTAGGGTTAGGGTTAGGGTTAGGGTTAGGGTTAGGGTTAGGGTTAGGGTTAGGGTTAGGGTTAGGGTTAGGGTTAGGGTTAGGGTTAGGGTTAGGGTTAGGGTTAGGGTTAGGGTTAGGGTAGGGTTAGGGTTAGGGTTAGGGTTAGGGTTAGGGTTAGGGTTAGGGTTAGGGTTAGGGTTAGGGTTAGGGTTAGGGTTAGGGTTAGGGTTAGGGTTAGGGTTAGGGTTAGGGTTAGGGTTAGGGTTAGGGTTAGGGTTAGGGTTAGGGTTAGGGTTAGGGTTAGGGTTAGGGTTAGGGTTAGGGTTAGGGTTAGGGTTAGGGTTAGGGTTAGGGTTAGGGTTAGGGTTAGGGTTAGGGTTAGGGTTAGGGTTAGGGTTAGGGTTAGGGTTAGGGTTAGGGTTAGGGTTAGGGTTAGGGTTAGGGTTAGGGTTAGGGTTAGGGTTAGGGTTAGGGTTAGGGTTAGGGTTAGGGTTAGGGTTAGGGTTAGGGTTAGGGTTAGGGTTAGGGTTAGGGTTAGGGTTAGGGTTAGGGTTAGGGTTAGGGTTAGGGTTAGGGTTAGGGTTAGGGTTAGGGTTAGGGTTAGGGTTAGGGTTAGGGTTAGGGTTAGTTAGGGTTAGGGTTAGGGTTAGGGTTAGGGTTAGGGTTAGGGTTAGGGTTAGGGTTAGGGTTAGGGTTAGGGTTAGGGTTAGGGTTAGGGTTAGGGTTAGGGTTAGGGTTAGGGTTAGGTTAGGGTTAGGGTTAGGGTTAGGGTTTAGGGTTAGGGTTAGGGTTAGGGTTAGGGTTAGGGTTAGGGTTAGGGTTAGGGTTAGGGTTAGGGTTAGGGTTAGGGTTAGGGTTAGGGTTAGGGTTAGGGTTAGGGTTAGGGTTAGGGTTAGGGTAGGGTAGGTAGGGTTCTGGGTAGGGGTTGGGGTTGGGTGTGGGGTTGGGTTAGGTTGGGTTAGGGGTTGGGTTAGGGTTAGGGTGGGGTTAGGGTTAGGGTTAGGGGTTAGGGTTAGGGTTAGGTTGGGTTAGGGTTAGGGTTAGGGTTAGGGTTAGGGTTAGGGTTTGGGGTTAGGGTTAGGGGTAGGGTTAGGGTTAGGGTTAGGGGTTAGGGTTAGGGTTAGGGTTAGGGTTAGGGTTAG
>JAXIVH010000502.1:77100-79600 GCA_036785325.1 Urophycis tenuis | reverse complement strand
CCCGGAGCCTGTAGCTCAGGCTGTGTGGAGCGCCGACCTTTAGAGCTCACGTTACCAAGGTCTGCAGGTCATTAAATTAGATTGTGAGGGGTTTTTTTTGGCCAAAAAAAAAAAAAAATCTATAAGAATCTGTATTGAAAGTGTGCTCACAGTGCGCTCTCTACAGCGCTGCACAATCACAGCCTACCCTGGCCAACAAGTAGCACGAAGAGGCGTGTGCGGTGCACATATTTACATTATTATTTGTGATATATTGTACGACATTAATATCTGCCAAGGTGCGCCATTGCGCGAAACGCTAAGCCTCATATTTTAGGACAAAACGAGCGGCTTGGGGTGTGTTTTTATTAGCCCTGGCATCATTAATCCTAATCAATTTGTCTTAGACCACCATAAACCTCAACGGATTGAAACCAACGGCCGTAAATTAGACACGTGCATTCTGCACAATGGCGCCCGAGCTTCCTGTCCTTTCAGCCGCACAACAGCAGCGAGGGCGGTGATGTCGTCAGGGACCGGCCCTCGGGGTCCCCTGGGGTCCACCGGGTCCCCTGGGGTCCACCGGGCCCCCCGGGAGAGAGAGGAGGACACGGCAACACTGCAGCTTTAAAGCACGTTCTTCTTCTTTGATTGTTCCTGCGATTAGAGCTCACCCTGGCCTTCAACTCTCTGTCTCACCCGCTCTCCACACACTCAGATTGTGTGTGTTTGTGCGTGTGTGTGTGTGCGTGTGTGTGTGTGTGTGTGTGTGTGTGTGTGTGTGTGTGTGTGTGCGTGTGTGTGTGTGTGCATGTGACCTATTTTCTAAATGCTCACAATAATAGTTTGCGGACACACACATCCAAAACGTACAGCAGACCACCAAACATATAGAACCCAAATAGCACAAAGGGGCACATGGCTAATATGATGACGGGCCATGGGGGGGGGGGGGGGGGGGGGAGGGGGGTCCACAACAGCTGGGCAGAGAGGGAACCGTCATGGGAACTCATTACACTTGGACCTGCGGAGGGAACACTCGGGTGAGGGAAGGGACAGCAGAGAACCTTAATAAGCTGAAAGATGAAAACCAGGGGGAAAGCATTCTCCCTCTCTCCCTCTCTCTACCTCTCTCTACCGCAACCTCCCTCTACCTCTCTCTACCTCTCTCTCTCTCATCCCATCTACCCAACTATCATATTTTTTAAATATATTATATTCTCATTATCACACACACACGCACATTAATCCAATGCACTTAATCAAATCTACCAAAAACAAAATGGAACCATTATCTGTCTGTTGTGTGTCTGGTGTTATCAGAGGGCTTTAACTCCGCTCTGTGCATACATTCATCTGCATCAACCCATCAGCACCTGATTGGATTAAAGCGGGGAAGTTGCTGTGGGGATTCCACATCTCTGGCCACCAATAAAACCTCCATCTCGTTGGCCAGTCGACAGCCAACGGATTCGTCTTTATTTTATTTGCACACCGTGGACATTTTTCTGCTGTATATCAGATGTGGTGGGTGCAGAAACAAACCAGGTGAGGTGAGAATGCTGTCCACATCACCCCTGGGCCTGACACACACACACACACACACACACACACACACACACACACACACACACACACAGACACACGCACACACACACACACGCACGCACGCACGCACGCACGCACGCACGCACGCACGCACACACACACACACACACACACACACACACACACACAGACACACACACACACACACACACACACACACACACACACCACACACACACACACACACACACACACACACACACACACACACACAGACAAATAGACTGTAACCCCTCTTACCAGAGGCCCAAATATTGCCAACACACACAGCTGATGAAATATTCTCTGTTTACCCTCCCCCAAATGTCCTCCTGAGTCCTGTGTGGGTCTGTGTGTGTGTGTGTGTGTGTGTGTGTGTGTGTGTGTGTCTGACACCGAAGGCGAACCCAAGAGAAACTGGATTCTCAGTAGTAAGAACATGCTTTTTCCCTGACCGTCGGGGCTCCTAGGTCAGTACCTCAGCCTACTAATACATATTTATAGACGGTGTCATGCCAGGCATCATGGGCCTACCAGAGCCGGCCGAGCAGTGCAGCTAGAACCACACATAACCCAACAATAACAAGCAGAACATTGCTACACGTCTACAAAAATCATGAATACAGAGTTTCCATAATAGAAAATCCATTTTCCTTCCGTCTCCATATCCCATAGTTTTATACCGGCCTGGGAGGGAGTCGTGCGCGGTGCGGAGATGTTTGGCTGAAGGTAATCATCCCTCACAATGCTCCTACATCAGGGCTTCGTCTCCTGAGACCTGAGAGGTCCCACATGAACCTCACCACCATCACCTGCTTCATGATCTGCATGCTCAAGGGCTGGGGCAGAGAGAGAGAGAGAGAGAGAGAGAGAGAGAGAGAGAGAGAGAGAGAGAGAGAGAGAGAGAGAGAGTAATTGTGGTTGTATTGGTGAA
>JAXIVH010000502.1:54600-72100 GCA_036785325.1 Urophycis tenuis | reverse complement strand
GCTCCAATACTATGGTGGAGGACCTTCACGTTAAAACACAGGTAAGAGGAGCAGCCATCAGAGTGTTGAAATGGCTATTATATGAACACAGAAAAGAAAATGGGGAAAAAAAAAACTTGAAAGAAAGAGAAGCACCTGTTTCGGTGTGTGTGTGTGTGTGTGTGTGTGTGTGTGTGCGTGCGTGCGTGCCTGTATGTGTGTGTGTGTGTGTGTGTGTGTGTGTGTGTGTGTGTGTGTGTGTGTGTGTGTGTGCGTGCCTGTATGTGTGTGTGTGTGTGTGTGTGTGTGTGTGTGTGTGTGTGTGTGTGTGTGCGTGCGTGCCTGTATGTGTGTGTGTGTGTGTGTGTGTGTGTGTGTGTGTGTGTGCGTGCGTGCGTGCGTGCCTGTATGTGTGTGTGTGTGTGTGTGTGTGTGTGTGTGTGTGTGTGCGTGCGTGCGTGCGTGCGTGCCTGTATGTGTGTGTGTGTGTGTGCCTGTGTGTGTGTGTGTGTGAGTGCGTGCGTGCGTGTGTGCACAAGCCGATAGGAGCTGTGCTAGAGGCCAGCAGCAGTGAAGCATGAATTGTAATCAATAGCACTTACGCGCAGGCAAATCAATGGAGTCTGTGCTGTAATGGAATGCGTGGTCCGCAGAGAGACCAACGGAGCGGGGGTCCGGGGGTCCAGGTTGGGGCTTCAGGGATTGCTTTACAAAAAGGAATACAGAGTAGTGCAAGACTAAGGGATGGGAAACAGAGGAGCGTGCAGACAAGGGAGTGAAACGGGGAGATGAGTTAGGAAGGCGGTACAGTTAGTAAAAATGGTGGAAAAAAACAGAAAAAAGGTGAGCGGTCAAACTGTGAAAATTGGTCATCAACAATGCCTGTGTGTGTGTCTGTGTGTGTGTGTGTGTGTGTGTGTGTCTGTGTGTGTGTGTGTGTGTGTGTGTGTGTGTGTGTGTGTGTGTGTCTGTGTGTGTGTGTGTGTGTGTGTGTGTGTGTGTGTGTGTGTGTGTGTGTGTGTGTGTGTGAACGTTGGCTCTCCGGCCAACGTTTCAGTGCCGAGCAAAGTAAATGAAATGAACTCCTCAGCGCCGAAGGACAGTAATTGAGACTGAGCCGTCGTTATTTTTACAGGCACGCGTGGACTGTGTATTTCGAGTCGAGCTTGGCCGCACTTTGGTTGAATTCATGTCCACTGTGAGTAGCGACACAGTGGGCGAGAGAACACTCTGCAAACGTGACATCGATGCCAACGCTGACTCCACGTTGTGGGGCCGACGGACGCGACGTCAGCATGCGTGCGGCCGGACGTGTGACCGCTCAGGACCACCTGTGGATCCACACTCTGTGGAGGGCGGGACCACGGTCTGCCTGAACCAAATGTGTGTGAGCAACGCCGGTTGGCGTGTGTGTGTGTGCGCGAACGTGTGTGTGTGTGTGCCCTCTGAACGCAGCCCAGGGGCCGTGGAACATTCATGATGTACTGCCAAAATAATAAAGCATAACCAAGCATTTCAAAGCAAATGAATCACTGGGCACTCGCAGGCTGCGCCGTTACCACAAGGAGCCTAGCGTGGCTGTGTTTCCTGGCAGCGCGCGATGTTCTGTGTGTACCGCGCAGTGTGTGCGCCGCTCTCCACGCAGCTCTGGGGGAGACGGCGGCATTAATATGCAAAGAGGCTGGAGCCCACTGGGGTCCCTGTGATCGCGGAACAGAGAGCATGGGAGAATGAAACAGACGCGGCCGCGCGACGTGAGGCGACGGGCAGAGCAACCGAGGAACAATCGCAGACATACGTTGCTCACCTGCCCTTGAGATATTTGGACACATCCGCATTCAGGGAAAGTCTTTTGAACCTGAGACACGTTTGGGTTTGAGAAACCAACACACACACACACAAAGGAAATAATGAGACTTAGATTTTAAGTGATACATTTTTCCTCCATTATCTACAATAAACAGTAACACCTACAATACCTAAAATAAATATACATTAATAAAGCATTAGCCTAATTAACATTAGTTAATGCAGTAATAAGCATAAAAGGTTAATTAACTGCTAATTAATAGGAAACTAATTACTAACGGTGTTTGTTTTATAATGATCATTTTAACTAAGGAAATGCTTATGCTTACCTCTATGCTAATGCTATATAAAAATAGTTATTAGAGCATTAGCCAATGTTTATAAATGGTTGATTAAAGTACCCGTATTGTGAAGTGTTACCCAATTAAATACTCTACTCTTGAACCACATTTGTTTTCAACTGAGGTAGAGAGTTTGTTCATGAGTTTGCAGTGTGTGTGGCCTAGTGTGCATGCTTTAATATGTCTGACCGCAGAAGAAAAACAATACACCAATCATTTTCTCAAACCGTGCGAGGGGAGCCTGAAACAGTGAGCAGAAGAGCTTTTTCTCCACTAAAAGAAAAGCCGAGCTAAAGACTTCATTCTAACTGGTATTTGTTTGCAGAAAGGTATCATCTCTCATACATCGCTGTGTGTGCAGTATTCTGAGAGCTGCCGGGAAGACGAGATTGGTAATAATGTGTCTGTGAGCGTTAGCGATGAGATCAGGGGGTTTCTCACGCTCTCCAGCTGTGCATACATATTGATAACAGTTGAGTTTCAGCACGCACACACACACACACACACACACACACAGGCGCGCACACACGCACACACTGACGAAGAGTGCTGGCTCACTTCATCTCCCTCTCTGTCTCTGTGACTCTGTCTCTCCCGTGTTCATCCGTGGACAAAACCATTAGCTCGTTAACGCACGCATAATACATGAGCACACGGCTGCACGCTCCCCATGCAGGACACCTCAAACACGCTGATGACACACACGTGTCCTCCTGCTCAGGGTCCATAAGCCTCCGGAGGCCCGGTAACTCCCCCGTCCTCCTCGGTCTTAATGAGGTCTCGTTACCACACAGCCCGTTACATGCTCTCTCTCTCACGCGCCCTGACTCCTCTTGCTCCTTTGTTTCAACTCCTCTCTGCGGGAGACGCTCTCTGCCTCTCCGTCGGGGGTCTCACAGACATGCCTGCACACGCGTGTGCAGCACATTAAGTGATGACACGGACGGAAGGGAAGTCAGAGGCCCTAACACACCTCTGCAGAAAGAGGTCCGGGCGGCATTGTGACGCAAAAGTGTGTGTGTGTGTGTTTGTGTGTGTGTATGTGTGGGTGTGTGTGTGTGTGTGTGTGTGTGTGTGTGTGTGTGTGTGTGTGTGTGTGTATGTGTGGGTGTGTGTGTGTGTTTGTGTGTGTATGTGTGGGTGTGTGTGTGTGTTTGTGTGTGTGTGTGTATGTGTGGGTGTGTGTGTGTGTGTTTGTGTGTGTGTATGTGTGGGTGTGTGTGTGGGTGTGTGTGTGTGACGAAGAAGAACATCAGGCAAGTAAACAACTTTCTGTTCCAATAAATACATATTTTTAAGCAAAAGAAAGAGAAATCCCTTTAATTACAGTTTGGAAAGTACCCAGCTCCTGCTTGAAAGGTCTCGTGTTCCAGAGTGATGAGCCTGATTTCAACACACAAAGCCCTTTCAGGTACACACTCTGAAATAGCAGTCAACCTTTTAGTCCCAAAGACAATGTGACGCTTGCCTGTTCCTTATTAAATACCCTCAGAAGAAACAAATGAAGAGAGCTAGAGAGAGAGATGCGTTCATGAATGAAACATAAATTAGGAGCGTCAACTCAATGACGGGGTAACTGGCCACCGCTGCCTCTGTGAGCCAATAAAGGATGTCGAGAATAAAGACATTTGTAAATGGAAATGTACACATCTCCAATCAGGCCTGCTCTTCATTGATATGGAAAATTGACCTTTGAACATTGTACTTTTCTTGCTCAGAATAAATGTATAAAAAAAAATATTTGCTTTGTAAATTCTCTTTGTCGGTGTATTAAAGCAGCTAAGTGCCAAAAAAGTAATTAGGCAAACTGAATTGTTTTACAAACGTTTTCCTGAAATGAAAATCGGGTATTGGACAGTTTTACTCGGTGCATGTCCCCTTGAGATGTGGTGTTCTCCAACAGACACACACATTATTTAAAACTATGTAAAAACTGAATGGAGTCTGGTGTTTAAAAACCCACAGGGCACACAGGGTTCAAGTAGTAATGCATCTAGTCTCCCTCTTGTGTCTAATAAAACAGTCTGTCTTCAATCAACATGGATTGTCACACTTTATAACCCAAGCTGTATGAGTGTGTGTGTCTGTGTGTGTGTGTGTGTGTGTGTGTGTGTGTGTGTGTGTGTGTGTGTGTGTGTGTGTGTGTGTGTGTGTGTGTGTGTGTGTGTAAAAAAAAAAAAAGAGCAGATAAAAGACTAAAAAGTTTTGTTAAAACAGCAGGAAAATTATTCAGGTAGGTCATTCTTTAATTCTGCATCTGTTACCTCCAGATGTTCGTTATTTGAAATAGTTTCCAGAAGAAAGAAAAAGGCTCTCAAGGCACTTAGTATCTTCATCCTATTCATTATCTAAGACCTCCATTCTGTTTAAGTTGTAGTTAGCATTTAGAAATTAAGAATTAAAACCGTATACCAAGACCGCTATACCAGCAACACAGCTTCGCTAGCCGGTCACATTCATCACATCATGCTGGAGTTGCTGTCCTTCCAGACGTTTTATTGTTTTTGTAACTCTAAGACCGGGCGTAGATGAGCCCTGGGCGTGCGCACTCGGCCGTCCTCAGATGAACGTTCCCCTCCTCCACCGCTGGGTCAAACAACTCCTCCATGATGTTCTGCGCTGAATCTCCAGACCTCACTCACTCTCGCTCCACCACAAGAGTTCTCTGGTGGTCTCTGGTCGAGCGGGCCGTCCGCTCGCATCTGAGGAGCCTTGTTTGACGAGGAGACATCAGCTGCTTGAGACTGAGACTTAGAGAAGACACCACGCCAGCTTCCGGAGCCATCGGAAAAAAAACACAATGCAAAGCGGGGAGATGAAACGTCTCCCGGCACCTTTGAAGGGACAGTCCTGTCCCATGTAGGCACGCGTAGTACCGCACCGCCAAGTCATTTTACAAACAATAAATTATACATTGATCAACTTTTTCTTGTTCTTTTTTCCTCTGCGCTAAAGAGACATTTATTTTCATACTCGCGCACGTGTTTCGCTAACGGGCGTGCAGCGTGAGCTCCGCGGAGCACGGCAAGGGACACGACGGTCCGGATGAGTGACCTCATCCATTATGCAGCAGTGTTCCCCATCCCAACATGGCGCTGTGATCTGAGAGAGGAACATGGAGTGGGACTCGCACCATAAATTTTTAAGCTACTATACACACACACACTTGATGTTCCCTTCCACTTCGTCATATTTAATACACAAATGTAATCAAATGACATTGATACGGGTCAACTTTGACATGGCATGCATGATTTATGTTGTGAGTGTGTTGCCCCCATGCTGTTCAGCGTTCAGCGCTGGAGAAACATGCGCTTGTGAAGCGTGGGCTTGGTGCTCAGCTCTCAAAGTACATCAGACATCAGATGAAAATTGGTGCCGTTGGCTGAACCTGTCGGTGGCCCGGCTTCAGAATCCGTTAGCGGCTATCTGCCCTGAGTCACATGGTCATGCACACGCGTGTACGCAACACAGACACACACAGGAGGACAGAGAGAAACCCCTCTTGGTATGGACAATCACAATTAAAAGACAGTATTCACAGCATGACACCTTCTGGATGGGTGTGTTTTTGTGTCGATACAAGTGTGTATTCCAAGTTGCTGTTCATTAGCGCACACACACACACACACACACACGTTCACTGGTGCCTGGAAACCCAGCAGAGCGTTTCGAAATGCCCTGATGGGACTAAAATTAAAAAAAAACGGACTGGGACAGAGTCCAAAAAAAGGCGTCTCGAAGAAGGGGTGATTGAACAGAGCCGTGGCCAATCAGCTGGAGACAATCGGCGGTGTTTGGCGGACAATAGGAAGTGACAAATCAGCGCAGGTGTGCTGCACGGATGCGTTCCACTCGAATGATGCTGCTACCAGATGGAGCAGTAATGATGGAGGTGATACTGAGCGTCTTGGACATGACTCCGGTTTAAGAGTCTTGTCGTCCCTTTGTTTTTCGGCGGGTGGTTTCATCCTCCTCCTCCATCCATCCATCCATGACTGACAGACATGGATGACGTTGGGCCGTCCTTCACTAAATTATCTATGATTAGCGCTGCTATGATCCGGCCACACATTAGCCGTATTGTCCTCATCATCCATAAAGTCTTTGAGCGAATGGACAAACGGTGTTTGAAAGTTGCGCATGAGCAAAGACAAATCCTAGGCTGCTGGAGACTGCAGCTTCTAGTGAGTATGAAGTGTCTCACAGAGGCCAGTTTGCCAGAATTGACCCCAAAAGACCTTCAAACAGACTTATGAAGTAAGACAGCGACCCGAGCCCCAGTCTGGTCAACATGACCTCGGAGAATGCTTTTAGGGAGAGCGCCAATTGAATGGTGTGTTGTATCCATACTGAATTCACTCTGAAGAATAGAAATACAAAAAATAAAATAATACATGGGGGTTATGGTCAGGGAGGGAGGTCTGCAAACAGACTGGATTCAGAGTGGAAAATGCAATATTATATAACAATACAAATGTATATTACTTATTTGTATATACTGCAAGATTACATTTAACAAAATGACTTAACCCACGTAACCACATGCCCCTCCTCTTCCATGACCTCCACTGGCTCCCTGTAGTGGCTCGCATCAAATTCAAGACGATGGTACTGGCCTACAAAGCTGTTAATGGAAATGCCCCTACCTCCCTTCAAACATTAGTGAAACCCTATGCCCCTGCTCGAGCACTCCACTCAACTACCTCAGCTGGTCGACTGGTACCTCCATCACTAAAAGGAGTAAAAGGTCGGATGGCGAAATCAAAACTCTTCTCCATTTTGGCACCGCAGTGGTGGAACAAGCTCCCTGCCAATGTCAGGACTGTCACTCCACATCTTCCGGAAGAGACTCAAGACTCACTTGTTCAGAGTTCACCTGAACCCTGCATAACGTCCATCCTCTACCTCTATTAAAAAAAAAGACAAAAAAAACCCTATGCTCCCTTATGCTCTTGTATCTTGTACGTCTTGGCACCTTATAGTCGCTCTTTGTAACTTGGCACTTAGCCAGAGATATTATGTACTAGCAATGGTTAACCTAGCAATTGAAATGCTTGAAACTTGTTCTGGTGACTTTCTTACCATATTAACAGCAATGAAATGTTTCTCCTTGTGACAAATGTACTCTTTGTAAGTCGCTTTGGATAAAATCCTCTGCTTAATGGCCTAACTGTAAATGTAAATGTAACATGGCAGGCCTAGCTAACAATATGTGACAAACTTACATGCTTTGCACAGCCTGGTTTAGTCTGAAGAGATTGTCGAGTTTAACTGTGTCTCTCTTGGGTCATGTCATGGGTAGGCATGGACCGGACCCCCACAAACGTCTGTCCAACAATGATGGGTTCATGGCATCGTTATTGTTCTCCACAAATGACCAGGAAACCAGCCTTAGTGACGCAAATGGTAGTGAGCTAGCCATGAGTTAATGAGGAGCTATCAAGGCAAATTAGGGAGGGAGATGCTATGGGCTGAAATCCCTCACAATGAATAAGGGCAGCATTAGCCCCTGGCCAGTCAAGCTGAAGCTAATGAAGCTAGTTTTTTTTATCCCCCCCCCCCATGGTACACTGTGCAAATAAACAGTCTTGATAAAGGAAGCTGTTGAGGATTTCACCACACGCTCCACTGAGTGTGTGACACCCCAGCCCCTAGCACACATCCTGGGTAGTGTAGGGTTAGACCTGGCCAACGGCGACAACACTCCAAGACAGAGTTTATAGAGAGCATCATGTCCACCCCTCAGTCTCTAGTTCACGCATGGCCCAATGTGAGCTGTGAACAAAAGCTAAAGTCTCACACAGAGGCAGTCTACCCGAACAAAGAGTCAGAGCATTTCCCTCAGCAGTAGCCCATTGATGGCTACAGTAGTGCTAACAAACAAGTCATCTTAAACCTTATCTGCAACACCATTAATTAGACTTCAGGATGGGAGCGCAAGTTGAAGGTCTCTCCTGCATATTAATGCTAATATTCAATAAGTACTTCACTTGGAAACAATTTAAAGTAAAGTCATGGAGCTCTACACTCAATGGCCATTGGCAGGCTAGCAACACAAGGCCTGCCACCAAAAGTCACAGAGAAGAGTTCCAATGGTTGAGAGTCATGAACACTTCACTGTAGTTCAAACCAAAAATAAACCAGTTTCTGAACACCACTTTGGTTTATGAAGCAACAGGTTCAATTGTAGTCCAAAACATTAAGCCCTTGTTTGAAAAGGGCCGCAGTGGGGGAAACAGGAGGAAAATACTGGCAAAATGGGCACATTTTAGTTAGGTTTAGCTGTGGTTCAAAACTTTCTGAAAAGATTAGGGTCGTTAATAATCACGTATAAAAGCAGAAATAGCCACATCTAGGGTGACGGGTGGCAAGATTGGTTCTAGTTCGGTGTCAAGCTTAGGAAATAAGTTAGACTGTCAAATGTAGGTGCTTGTGGGTCACTTTATTACTCCCCTGAAAAGGTTCACAGCCAACAGTGTTTGAAACTCCAGAGCAGGGCTCAGAGACGCTACACAGCAACGCACTGGGAACGATGTCACTGGTCTGTAAGGCAGCGACACTAGACACTGGGAACGAGGTCGCTGGTCGAGCAGCGACACTAGACACTGGGTACGATGTCGCTGGTCTGGTAGAGCAGCGACACTAGACACTGGGAACGATGTCGCTGGTCTGGTAGAGCAGCGACACTAGACACTGGGAACGATGTCACTGGTCTGTAAGGCAGTGACACTAGACACTTGGAACGAGGTCGCTGGTCTGGTGGAGCAGCGACACTAGACACTGGGAACGAGGTCGCTGGTCTGGTGGAGCAGCGACACTAGACACTGGGAACGATGTCACTGGTCTGGTGGAGCAGCGACCCTAGACACTGGGGACAGGGTCGCTGGTCTGGTGGAGCAGCGACACTAGACACTGGGGACGAGGCCGCTGGTCTGGTGGAGCAGCGACACTAGACACTGGGAACGAGGTCGCTGGTCGAGCAGCGACACTAGACACTGGGAACGAGGTCGCTGGTCTGGTGGAGCAGCGACACTAGACACTTGGAACGATGTCGCTGGTCTGGTGGAGCAGCGACACTAGACACTGGGAACGAGGTCGCTGGTCTGGTGGAGCAGCGACACTAGACACTGGGAACGATGTCACTGGTCTGGTGGAGCAGCAGTGCTCAGTGGCTGCCACCCGTCTGTCGAGTATCCATCTGCTCCATCTTCACCAGAAAGGAAATGAATGATCCCTGAGAGGACCAAAAGGTAAAGCATTTAATATTAAACTTGCTTACTCAAGTAAGCACACAACAAATCTGAGTGCAGCAGAAACTTGCAGCAATAGAACACCAATCTTGCATGTACTAGTGGTCAGGAGTGACTGCCAGGACCTCTAGGTGAAACACCTACATCTGATGTGACCTCAAGGTCACAGCATTTTTTTTTATTTTAAGTCATCTTGGCCATCAGTACCAAGACCACATCATATTGATGTTTTGCCACAGCCCACCCTGGTTGCCAGTTCTACCATAATGTTTTCAGAGCTCATATAACTCCCAGTGAAAACAGTGACAGTCAGCGGGTGGTGGAGAAGCACACACACACACACACACCCCATGTTGACTAGCTGCATTAAAATGTAAACGTTTGGGGGGGGCAGGGTACTGATAGTGCTGTCTGTGTGCAGGGAGATAAAGAGACTTGTTTGCGTTGCACAAATCCTCAACATGGTTCACCTGAAGCCAGCAGCCCAAACAAATCACAACACCTTCCAACCACACCGTCAAATGAAAACCAGGCACACGACAGGCCCACCCAGTGCACACACACAGACGGAGTGCTAGGCCCCCCGGAGTCACATCAGTCAGACAACACTGCTCACCTGAAGCCCACCGCCCCAAACAAACCCAGACAACGTCAACCAGCTCGTGGGGGGATGCAGGATGAGTTACTCACTGCGGCGTTCCTCGTTGAAACTCAACTCATGTTCTTCAGGATCGCTCAGTCCAACGTAAAACAACAACACACAAACAGAAGGGGGGGAAAAAACACTCCTCAGCTTAACCTGGTGAGCTGCATTAACCAGCCCCTGTGCTTACCCAGCCAGGTGCAACCATACAGCCAAGCCCATGTGTTCGCCTTCATATAGGGTGCAGTGTCTCAGGTGATCCAATCAAGAGCTAACGAGAACAGCACGCTGTGATTGGCTGTGATATGCTTGATCATGAACATCAAACCATTCCAATGATAGTTCATAATAAAATAAGAATATTTTCTTGTTTCTGTTTTTCCTTTGGGTTGTGTACAATGTCAACGCTGTAGTAGGCCTCAAGCGTTTATATATATTTATTTATATGATATTTAATAACCAGATTTGTTCAGATGACAGCTGTACTTTTTAATTCTCCACTTGATTTGATTCTAAACGCATCCTTGTTCCAATAAAATATTGCACACCTTTATTTCAAACCATTAATTAGTAATCAAGCTCAAATGTAGGCTATTTATTCTGAGTCTTTAAACAGTGCCTCATTGTTACAACACAATCAAGCCAAAACCCTCCTTGGCGATATGTACACGGAATTGCATTTGACGAACCTTTATTATTTCCCAGTGGTGCTGATACCAATCCCCTGGCCTTCATGTCCCCTGCCTTAATCGTCCATCTTCAACAAATCCTTCCAATTATATTCATTGTTAAAGCCTGTTATTAAATATTATTAATTACTACGTGGCGTAAGGTAGGATTTTCATTGGGCTTTTTTTTTGATTGACAGTCAATTTCATGCCTCTAATGGAAATCTTAGGTATATGGAAATATAATTATTGGATTACCATTCTTTTACTTTGTGATCGGGTGGAGAAAACTGTCAAATTTTATAAAACAATGAAAGCACACAGGAGCAGTCTTAGAGATCCAGGAGCAGCCTTAGAGATCCAGGAGCAGCCTTAGAGATCGGACACTGCTGCATACATGTCAGGGAAACATTGCGTGTGTGTGAACATGTAGAAAATGCCTGCCGGGTTCATGTGTTGCAAGAGAAGACTGCAAACAGATCAGAGGAGGAGGAGACATGGCCTCCAAGTGAACTTGTTTCCAAAGTCTTTGTTTCCTCTCCTACCGAAATGGGCCACGGAGCAAAGTGGCCCCTTTTGAGCGTGCACCCACACACATATTTCAGGGTTGATTTACAGCGCCGTACACATCCATGGGACGCGACCGCGTCACATCCCATTGCTTGGTTATCCAGTGGCGCGGTTTCCATGGCGTCTCGGGGGAACTGGTTTCAAACGCAGAGTGTGATTGGCCGTCGGGGTTGTTTCCCCTCTGCGTTGCTAATTAGCAGCCTCATGTCTTCCCCTAGCTTCACGCACACACACACACACACACACACACGTGATACAAACTATAGAGTTATAGAGATATTTACACAATGAACTGGTGGTTTATTCATAAAACTGCTGTAAACTTTACTTGAGTATGTCTGTGGGTGAGTGAGGTTTGAAACGATGCATACAGGTGAAGGGACGGGGGGAACACGGTGCTACAGGGAGACCGTCCTGATGCCCACGCATCACAGATCACACGCTACACCGCAACATGTGAACACCCACGGCAACCTTGTGTGCAAACATGTTGGCTGACATGTCTCCCCACAAATCAAACCCACTGAAAACCTTAAAGCAGTATAAAAACACCCACCTCCCCACCCTCAACGATGCTAAAGGCTAACCGCTAGAATGCTACCAAAGTGATGAAAGCAGAGGAAACAGCCGTGCGGAGGCAGAACCGTGAAAGGAACAGGAAGCGCCGGACCACTTAAACCAGTTTCAACCGGTGCGCGCTGGCTTGACGAGGTATACATGGTGTTCAGGAACCGTGCCGGTGTGGTGAGAACCACAGCCTGCCCAGCTGCGTCTAATTAAAAGGAGTGCCGGACGCCGTTGCTCAATCAGGGACACTGGGTGATGTAAACACCCAATTAAGGTTAGGGGGAGTGGCCTCTGGCCTTTTCTACCCACTAAACACACACACACACACACACACACACACACACCCATGATCAGCCAAAGGCATGTCATAACACACAACACACAGACCGACACAAACACAAACACACACACACACACACAGACTTCTTCAGATTACTTCTGTTCTTCTGACAAAGATGTGGAGGAGACAACAGAAGAAGGGAATATCCAGAAAGCCAGTGTGGCGTTGCCTCTGATCAGAGATGTTCAGTCCCTCTGGTTACATCTGACAGAACCAGAGCTCCTGTTCCTCACCCTGACCATCTCACAGAACCAGAGCTCCTGTTCCTCACCCTGACCATCTCACAGAACCACAGCTCCTGTTCCTCACCCTGACCATCTCACAGAACCACAGCTCCTGTTCCTCACCCTGACCATCTCACAGAACCAGAGCTCCTGTTCCTCACCCTGACCATCTGACAGAACCACAGCTCCTGTTCCTCACCCTGACCATCTGACAGAACCACAGCTCCTGTTCCTCACCCTGACCATCTGACAGAACCACAGCTCCTGTTCCTCACCCTGACCATCTGACAGAACCAGAGCTCCTGTTCCTCACCCTGACCATCAGATGATACCTCCTTCCCTATACTGAGCTGCGGCCGCATTTGCACAACAAGTGCTTCTGATCTCCGTCTCCGGATTTAGTCCAGCGACGTTAACGCCATAACATCGTAACATCATAACATCATAACATCACATCATCGGTCTCATCTGCACATCAATCTTCCTGGTCCCTCTACCTCCACATCCTTCCGCGCAGCATCAATCCACTCGTTTTTTACCCTTCCACACACACACACACACACACACACACACACACACACACACACACACACACATACACACACACACACACACACACACACACACACGCACACACACACACACGCACGCACGCACACACACAAGCGCGCGCACACACACACACACACCGCTGCCCCACCTCGTCTCCATCATGAAAACTGCTTTCAACCCCCCCAAAGCTGCTTTCATCCCATCCTCCCATCATTACCTCCCCTCCCCCCCATTCCTCCACAGATCCAGTCTTCCTGGTTATCCCCCGGCCATCCACCGGCCTCTTCCTCCTCCTCTTCCTCGTACATAACTGTCAACCGACCCAAGCACTGCTCGCCTCCTCCTAAATACTCTTTCTACACCCCTTCTCCTGCACCACCTCCCTCTCCTCCATAGCTCCTTCCCCACCTCCTCCTCCCTCCCTGCTCAGCTCTCTCCGGCTGGATGGAGAGAGAGAGAGAGAGAGAGAGAGAGAGAGAGAGATGGATGAAACAGCTACACACACACACACACACACACCTCTCTCTCTCTGTCTGTGTTCTCGCTCCGTCACCCCCCCGCGCTGGGGAACACAGGCACGGGTAAACGGGTTCTAAGACGTGAATATGGACAGAAATAATGCATGCAGTGTGCGTGTTTATTGTTCCTGGCAGTCCGGGAGAGTCGATCCAATGTTGTGGCTACATCCCCCAAATGGGATTGTAGCAAATGCAGTTAGCGGAAGCCAGGCAAAATCCTGAACCGCAATATAGCCTCGGCATATATAAATAAAGAATCTACCATTAGTGAACTAGAAGGTTTATTTTTTTAATGTTGACAGTGGGCGGGGCCTAGCTCAAACAGGGGGTTAGAGTTATCTTTAAATAATGTTGAGGATAACAAGAGAGGCCAGCAAAACTCCTCCAGAACACGGGCCTGCATGTGTACCAAGTTCAAACATCGGATACGATAATCCTACTTTACTGACTTAAGAAGAAAGGCTTTATTATGTGTTTATCTATTTACTACCTTGGCATTTATGGATAAGAGCAGACTCTGTCGTCTTCCCAGTGGAAGACCACAACAGAAACACACCACAGATGTCCAGCAAGCCTCGCTCATGCTCGGTTCAGCACGTGGTGAAGCGTGTACCGGCTCCAAATATGTACAGTCCTCTAAAGAAGTCAGCGTTTGGCTTCGACTCGATGAATCAATGAGCTCAGAAGAACAGACGGCTGTGCGTTCAGCCAAACGGAGATGACTAATGACTTTATTAATAACCTGGAGGCCAGCGCCACGTCTAACTTTACGCACAACTCCAACTCCGCGGTGGTGGGCTCTCCAAATCTACGGCATTCTCCTTCGAACTCTCGTCCAACATCAGCAGTGCAGAACGGGGGGGGGGGGGGGGGGGGGTATAAAAGATGTGCATAATTCCGAGCGCTCAAGGACAGCAGACATTCTTCGCCAGAAGGGATTCCGGAGCGAAGAGGCGGGAACTGAACAGGGGGGGCGGTCGGGTCCGATTTTTTTTACTCCATCATGGAAGACATTTTGCGGCGGCCATGTTTGTTGACCTTGACCTAGCATGCAAATCAATGAAGAGGTCACAGCCAGACACAAGAAGTTGCAGGGGTCACCACCTGAGATGATGTAGAAACCTTTGTATATGAACGTCTCAAGATCACACGACACGAGCTGGACAGACGGCATTCCTTCAGCTCAACACAGCCTGACGTTTTTATTCCCAGCCACACCACAAAATGAAACCTGAACACCACCAAAAGACAACCGCAGAACACAGTGAAGCAGCCGACGCCGCGACCTGATCCAATCTGGTCAGAACTAGACCTGATCCGGTCTTGTCAGAACTAGACCTGATCCGGTCTGGTCAGAACTAGACCTGATCCGATCTTGTCAGAACTAGACCTGATCCGGTCTGGTCAGAACTAGACCTGATCCGGTCTTGTCAGAACTAGACCTGATCCGGTCTGGTCAGAACTAGACCTGATCCGATCTTGTCAGAACTAGACCTGATCCGGTCTGGTCAGAACTAGACCTGATCCGATCTTGTCAGAACTAGACCTGATCCGGTCTGGTCAGAACTAGACCTGATCCGGTCTTGTCAGAACTAGACCTGATCCGGTCTGGTCAGAACTAGACCTGATCCGATCTTGTCAGAACTAGACCTGATCCAGTCTGGTCAGAGATAGACCTCATCCAGTCTGGTCAGAGATAGACCTGATCCAGTCTGGTGAGACCTAGACCTGATCCAGTCTGGTGGGACCTAGACCTGTACGAACACCAGATGGAGTGCCAGGCAGCAACCGCGACTCGTGCAACAGATGATGAAGACGACTTGTGAAATGTGAAGCGGTAAAAATAGGCCGACGAGGGAGGCTAGTAGGGAGGGAGGGAGGGAGTGCTGTTTATCCTCCCAATGATCCTGTAGCAGTCTGTCTCTCGTTTAGCCCAAGGTTCTGATTAAGTCGTTTGTGTTTAAAGAGGAGGATGCCTCTAATTCCCCTTCTTTTCATCTAATTTAATTATGCGCTGACAGTCTCCCTTTCTTCCTTGGGAGGATAAAAGCAGCTTACACTTTTTATATGTGCAGCCTTAATGGCAGCGTGGTGGAAAACTTTACCCACTGATTGCCTTAAGTGTCTTTAGTCCGGAGCATCTCGCTCTCTCGCTCCCTCTCTCTCTCTCTCTCTCTCTCTCTCTCTCTCTTTCTCTATCCCCTCTCTCCATCTCTCACCCTCTCTCTCCCCCCTCTCTCTCTGTCACTCTCTTTCTTCCCGCCCTCTCTCTCTCCCCTCTCTTCCCTCTCTCTCTTTTGCTCTCACCCACACACATTCACACACATACACAAGCACCCACAAGCACACACACACCCACATACACACACACACACAAACACATACACGCACACACATATCCACACAAATATGCGTGCACACACTCACTCACAAACGGTGTACATTTTACGCACTCTCTTTTGTCTGTACAAGAGGGTGTGGAGGCTTATGTGGACGGACACACACACACATACACACACAGACATACGCACACGCACGCACGCACACACACACACACACACACACAAATACTACAACAATAGCCCACTGTCTTCTTCATGTGCAACTTGACTTCTGTGAACAGCGGAGGCATACTGCGGTCTGATAAACACAGTGACACCTTTGCTTCTTTGTCTTGAAGTGGATTTCATGCTTGATTTCAGGCTTTAGGAGGCCTAGCTTGTTTTAACACCAACGTTTTCTTGGAAGAGAAGGAATGAAAGTGTTGCTGTTGTTACCATTTCCCGCGCTACATCACGGCTTCTCGGCGCAGACCGCATCGACGGCATAGAAAATGAGGCAGTCAAAATGGATTGAGCACAGAAATACTACAAAAAAAACCCATTGTGTCAAGGAATATATAAAGAAAAAATATTTTTGTAAATGGATGTATTTTGGTGTGTGCATGGAGCAGGATGAGGACAGGGCAGCAGGCCACTGCCCTACACTTCCAGGGCTCCTAAGTGTGAGTGTCAGACCTGGCCATCGCCTCCTCCGACACAACAAAAGCAAAGCAGCATCAATAAATAACACAAAGCCTTTATGTGTGATGGATAGTAGCTGTTCACTTGACACATTGTTGATAACACAACAAAATACTTGCACAATGTTGACATGTCGAATGACTGTTGACTGGCAATGTTTACGCTCAACTGACACTCAGCTGAGATTCAACTGCGACCTAACTAGGGAAAGTTTTACCAAAAATAATGTCCATTGAATATGAGTGCTCTATCATAAACACATCATAAATGGATTCTAAGTCTCGAGTTTCTGGAATGTTTGATGGAGTAGCGAGATATATATATATATAAATCTTCAAAGATTGTGTTCTATGACAGTTCTAAAATAATGAGGATTTGATAAAATGATATACAAATGCAACACCAGAGAGCACAGGGGCTTAGATGCACACACACATACGCATACACACACACACACACACACACACACACACACACACATACGCATACACACACACACACACACACACACACACACACATACACACACACACACACACACACACACATACACACACACACACATACACACACACACACACACACACACACACACACACACACACACACACACACACACACACACATAACTCTGAGAATGTGGGCTCTTAACAGAAATAATCACGCCATCCGCATCAGAAAGTAAGTTCAGAGATATTCATCAAGCCCCTGCAGGGCGCCAGTGCATTGTGAACATCAGCTTTAGAGGCATCGCTATAGTAGGAGTGAGGCTCAGCCAAATCAGCAGAAATATCTTTAATTAGGATGAGGGGGAACGGGTACAGTCAGGGAGACAAACAAACAAGCCATTAATCACCTCATCCGCAGACTCACTGCGATGTCGGGGGTTTTTTTGCAGGAGAGAACGTGTGTGCAGTTCTGAGTTGGGTTTTGGGGTTTGTGGGAGAGAGACACAAAGGAGAGGGGAGAGGGAGAGAGAGAGAGAGAGATGAGGGAATGTGGAGAGGGAGACA
>JAXIVH010000502.1:34600-39600 GCA_036785325.1 Urophycis tenuis | reverse complement strand
AAACCTCCTCCACCAACCTGAGCAGCAGTCTATTAGATCTAATGTTGATCCGTTCGGCCAGATGAGGGATGGAGGTCTTCATAAGGTAACCCAGCTTAACACAGCCAGCCTCTCTCAGTCTGGACGTCAGGCTGACAGAACACAAAACCTGAGATGTGATGAAATTGTTCCCAAACAGGGGCTCCTCAAAAAGCCACATCCCTGGTGTCATCACAGCTTCCCGATGGAAGGTAAAAACCTGCCACGCCTGTAAAACAGACTGGTAAAAAGGTGTCAGACCAGTTAAATCCATGGACTGGGGCTGAAGCAGGAACAAGTGTTTATCGTATCCTAAGAATCCAGCCCTCCTCAGCAGCAAACAGGCAGTATCCATCCATGGCAGGCCAAACCTGTAAAGCAATCTCTGGACTGTCTGCAGCCTGACAGCTGAGATACGTGCTGCAATGTCCACCAGACCTTGTCCTTCCTCCTGCACCAGCAGGTACAGTACCGCTGATCTCAGCCAGTGCAGCCCTGACCAGAAGAAATCCACAACTGCTCGCTGAATTCCTTCGATCAGGCCCCTTGGTGGAGGTCGAGGCAACCAAGTTATTGACAATCAGGACCCTCCCCCTGTAGGAAAGCTGAGGTAGCAACCATTTCCATTTAGACAGTCTGGCACACACTCTCTCCATAGCACCCTTCCAGTTCTTCCTCTGAAACTCCTCTGTTCCCCAAAAAAAACCCCATGTTCATGCCCTGCTTTCGCCATCTGAGGTTTCCTGGTAACTTTGGCATGACCTTGTCTTCCCACTGCCAAACCTGCAAAGCTTGACTTTTTCCCCAGTTCACTTTTGCTGAAGATGCCCTTTCGTACATGTCAAGACTATTGCCCAGGAACACGACATCTCTCTCATTCCTGACCAATACACTGATATCATCAGCATATGCTGACACCACCAGCGAGGGCCGCTGAGGCAACCCTGGTAGCATAATCCCTGACAACCTGGATCTTAAAGTATTTAGAAGAGGCTCAATAGCCAAAGAGTATAGCTGTCCAGAGATAGGACATGCCTGTCTGATGCCTCTCTGAACCTGTACTGGACTGTACTGTTTAGCTCAGCCTCCCACCCATTTTCACCAAACAAAAAGCCTCCTTATAAAGCAAACCCACCAGTGACACAAACCCTTCTCCAAAACCAAAAGCTCTTTAAAGTGATGGTTCGGAGTAAAATTCACCCTGAGGTAATTTCCACCAATAATCCAGCCAAATACCCCCGCAGATGCATTTTTAGCAACGGTCAATATTTATCAAGTTTAGGGGTATAAGCCGAATGGCTTAGTACTGGAGTGAATACATACTAAAGTGCCAGTATGAGCTGCACTTAGTGGTTGGTGAGATATTAAAATCTAACGTGACTAAGTGGTGATCAGTGAAACCTACTGGGTAAATGTAGCTGTTCAATAGCCTGTTGCTAAAACCTTGTGATATGGATATAGATGTAAACCCTATCCAGCCTGGCTGCACCCACGTTCCCATCCAACACCTTAACCCATGTGTACTGCCTAACCTGGGGATGTTTGACCCTCCATACATCTACTAGACCTGACTTTGAAATCACCCATGGATGACTGTAAATGAGGTTCCTCTCCTGTTCTTTCTAACGTAAGATCTGTAGTGCAATTCCAATCTCCTCCCATCACTTCACAATGGCTCTGATCACACTGCTTTAAGAAATCCTTTATTTTCTGAAAGATGTCCAGCCTGTCTGAGCCCTGATTCGGAGCATAGATGTTAATGAAAATGAAAGAAAGGTCCTGTATTTCTCCTCTGACCACTAAAGCCCTGCCTGTCACTATCTCTGTGGTGGAGATGACATTAACATCGAGCCCTGGAAAAACCAGAATGGCTACACCAGCAGAGAAATTAGTACCATGAGACAGAATATACTGGCCTTTCCACCACAAACCCCAGTCTGTCTCATTGTTTGTTGTTGTGCGTTTCCTGCTGGAAAACTACATCTAATCTTTTCTGTGAGACCATTTCTGAAATAACTGCCCTCTTCTGTCGATCCCGCCCACCATTAATATTCAAAGAGCTGACCCTTACCTTATACATAAAAGATTGAAAGAGAGCGATGATATACACAGGTAGAGGAAACAGCAAGAGGAAGATCACCCAGTGCAACACATTCATCATGACCTTACCTAATTTATTTTTCAACTTTTTAAACCTTTTCCTCTAGTCTTGAGCGTCTTCCATAGACTTGTCATATGTTTTTTTAGACAGAAACGTTTATTTTCATCCAACAAATCAGCACCAACTACTTTCAGCAAGGTTGTCACACTTTTAATGATTTTTTTCTGCATTTGGAAAAAACTCTGATACTTTCACAGATTTTTCAAAAGTTTCATCTAGGAAGCCATTTATTTCCTCCAGCGTGTACAAATCTCCACCATATGACTGTGAGTTTGCAACAGAGACACAGTCAGAGTCTGTGTTGTACTCCATCTCTTCCGCCTTATCCTTAACAGCAACACTCCCCAAAGCACACGGCTCTACCCCTCCCACCTCTGAAAGAGCAGCCTGTCTTTGGTCAGATTCCGCCACTGGCTCCTCCTGCTGCTTTCTCCGCTAACTTCCTCTACTCCCGCCGCCGGTTCCTGCTCTGCTTCCTGCCTTCCTTCTCTGCCTAAATCAGATCGCTGTTCCCCATCCTGACTGTCTACCTGTCCGCTGTGTCCCTCTCCTACGTCGGGCTCGAGTCGGCAGGGCGCCACCCCCTCGCAGAGCGGCGATCTCCACCGACTCTTCGTCAGGCGGAGCGCCGCTGTGAGTGCGCTCCTCAGCCGGCTCGCTGGACTCCGGCTCAAGGCGCCCCTCAGCCAATCTGTGAGGACAAGTCATCCGCTTGTGCCCCACATCCCCGCACTCAAAACATTTCATGCTGCCTGTGCTGGAGTACACCATGTAATGCCCCTCCCCATGTTTCACTCTAAAGGAAACATCCAGCGTCTGGGTTGGACAGTTCAAAAACATACACACCTGTCTCCTAAAAGACTGGACATGCTTCAGCTTATCATTCTTACAGCCCAAACCCACAGTCCTAAAGCCACTCGCAATCTTCCCGAAGCGCTGGAGCTCCCGTTCCAACGCCTCGTTGGGAATGAACGGGGGAACACCTGAAACGGTAACCCAGGCGGTGGGCATGGAAAGCGGGAAACCTGCAGATAAAGCGCCGTTTCAGAGAGACGCCACTCACCATTAACTCATCCACAAACCGCTCCTCTTTCAGAAATACAACCACACCTTTATTCATTCTGGAGGCATGGGACAGGTTGGCCTATCCCACACGTCTCCAACGCCAGGAGAACCGCCTCTACCGTACAGACGGATCGGGCTGAACCCGCACTCCGTGTCGGATAGACATCTCCGAGGACGCCATCCCTCTCACGAAACACCCCGTCGACCAAAACATCCACTAAACACTCACCTAACTATAGCAACAACCACCATATAATCACTAGAAAACTATCATACAATACACAGTAGGAAAAAAAGAAAAAAGTTTGAGTAGATCACAAACTCTCAATCAAACTCACCGCGTTCTCCACACCAAACTCCCAGCATGCACCCCGAGAGACGAGAGAGAGAGAGAGAGGATGAGAGAGAGAGAGATGAGAGAGGAGGAGAGGGGAGAGAGGAGAGAGAGAGAGAGAGAGAGAGAGAGAGGGAGGGGAAGAGGGAGAGAGAGAGGGGAGGAGGGGAGGGGGAAGAGGGGAGAGAGAGGAGAGGAGAGAGAGAGAGAGAGAGGAGAGAGAGAGAGAGAGAGAGAGAGGGAGAAGAGAGAGAGGGGAGAGGAGGAGGGGGAGAGAAAGAAGGGAGAGGGAGAGAGAAGGAGGAGAGAGAGGGAGAGAGAGAGAGGGAGAGAGGGGGGCAGAGAGAGAGGGAAAGAGAGAGTGAGAGAAATAAGAAAAAGTAGGTGGTTGAATGGGTAGTGTTCCTGGTCCCTGTCCACTCCCAGCCACATCAGATCAAATCAGATTGAACGCCCATTCCCACCTGCTCACTGTAAATTACATCATGGCCCCCACTGAGAAAGTATGATAGCCTGGACATGTGTGAATGTGATTGTGTCTGTCCCTGTTTGCCGTCCCTGTGTGTGTGTGTGTATCTGTGGAAAGAATGAGCAAGTGTGTGTGTGTGCTTGTGTCTGTGTGTGTGTGTGTTTGTATGCACGACAGCAACACAGCTTCGGCAGTAGTGTTATGTCATTGGTTATTTCAAACTTCGGTTCTCTCTCTCTCGCTCTCTCTCCTTCTTTTCTCACTTCCCTCTCTCTCGCCCCTCAGCGCCACGCTCGCCCTTTTGTTTCCAGCTGTCATAGAAACCCTACTTAGTGTTTCACAACCAGCACCTAAACTGTCAGGGGGAGGGAGAGACGGGGAATGATCACACACCACACACACACACACACACAACACACACACACAACAGCGCACAAACAGACTCAATCCACAGATGGATTTTTCATCAGTGAGAAGGAGACATCTGGCCCGGAACTGCATTGCAGATCTGGGGCAGATCAGTTTTCAAATTGCCTTGAAGTCGTTAAATCGAATCGTAAAAATCAGGTTCCGCTAATTGCCTCGCATGCGTCCGCTTTGAGAAAGTCACACAACACACACCCGCTGTCTCTCTTTCTGCTCTACTGCGGGGAGGGCTGGGGGGTGGTGGAGGTGGTGGTGGGTGTAGTGGTGGTGGTGTGGTGGTGGTGGTGGTGGAGGTGGAGGTGGTGGTGGTGAAGGTGGGTGGTAGTAGTGGTGGTGGACACATTTGATCTCATTTGAATACTCCAGATCAAATACTTTTCTTTAGTTGTGATCATCAATCACAGCGCTGTGTGACTCACTACCTGCAGAAACACACACAGCAGAACACTGATGAGAACCCCACACGCTGGCATAGGAAAGGATCAGGAGACTGTGACACAATGGTGGAGATGAAGAAGAAAAGTGTG
>JAXIVH010000502.1:30000-34400 GCA_036785325.1 Urophycis tenuis | reverse complement strand
CAAGACAACATAAAAGAAAAACACACGAAACGTACAAAATCGGCGCGATTTCGACCGTAAATACTTGAAATTGAAATATCGGCTGTTGCAGTGGTCGTTTGCCTTCGTGGGATCATAATGTAGGACTGGAGGGGAGGCAGACAAACCCACCTTGGACGGCTGTGACTGTAACCCGGTCTCGCCGGTCTCTGCATCTGGTCCTGGTACTGGTCCTTGTCCTGCTCTGGTTCTGGTCCTAGTCCTGGTCCTGGTCCTTGTCCTGGCTCTGGTTCTGGTCCTAGTCCTGGTCCTGGTCCTGGTCCTTGTCCTGGCTCTGGTTCCGGTCCTAGTCCTGGCCCTGGTCCTGGTCCTTGTCCTGGCTCTGGTTCTGGTCCTAGTCCTGGTCCTAGCCCTGGTCCTGGTCCTGGTCCTAACCCTGGTCCTGGTCCTGTTCTGGTCCTGCCTCTGGTCCTGGTGCGGGTCCTTGGGAACCAGGGAACCTACAGATGTTGCCACCGATGCAGGGATGGCGTCCTCCTCCCTGACCCCCCGCTGGCCCGGCCCCCCCGGGGTCATCCCCCTCCGTGTCCTCTCCGTCCGAGGAGGGGGCCGTCCCGCAGCCCCAGGCTGTCCAGGGACATGTCGTCCAGGGACATGTCGTCCTCCGCGTCTGTGGGGGGGGGGAAGAGACGACACGTTCTAGAAGCACGCCGAAACACAGAACCCTGCCCTGGATCAGACAGCCTCAGGATCCGGCCCAGCAGGCCCGTCAGACCCTCTGCAGGGGCTGGGGACCCCCCCAGGACCCCACAGGACCCCCCAGGGACTCAGTCTGCTGCCGTGTTGTCTCCTCTCGCGCCGTGACGGGACCTTTGTTTGGATCGGAGGTGCGGGAAGCGAACGCAAGCTGTTCCGCCTGACGTCTGAGTGTGCTCGTGTACTGACGGATGTTTACAAAGAAAACGATATCTCCGGATGTCCTCGTTCCCCCTCGCCCCCCACTGCTAACCAACACGTTCTGGCTCCGCCGTCAGAGGACAGGAGGAAGGCCGTTCTTCGCGACCTTGGTGATGATTGAGTTCCCATCTCACCGAATTAAACAAGACAAAATCATACCAAACAACAACATGCAATTACAAACAATTGTGTGTGTGTGTGTGTGGTGTGTGTGTGAGTGAGTGTGTGTGTAGGTGTGTAAGTGTCTGTGTAGATATGTGTCTGCGTGTGCATGTGTGTATGAGTGTGTGTGTGTGTGTCAATGTTGTTTGTGTCGAAAACTTAATTACCTGCAAATCCAAGGAGAGGTGTGTGTGTGTGTGTGTGTGTGTGTGTGTGTGTGCATGTGTGTTTGTGTGTGCATGGGGAAATAACATGGCTATTCCTCATAGTGCAATATGTTTCAGCGTTATATCAGGTATTTACTTTGATAAATATTAAAAAACAAACAGTATTTACTTCACAGACTACAAATGGCTGTGACAGCTTGGCACGGGTTGCTTCTGTAGTCGAAACCCTTTTATTCCTGTGAACCTGTGAAGGCTTTTCATTGAGACTCCCAGGCGACGAAAACCACAAAATGTAAACTAAAACAGCAGGAGTTATGGATCCAGCACTCACAATAAGCAATCATGCTATCGATCAGCGTCGGTTGCGTAAGGCAATTACAAACATCCCATCGCTGAATCTAATTATGACCCAACCGTAACCTCAAATCCATATCATCCTCAAATCCTCCCTGGATTCACGTAGAAACCTGAAGACAAAGAATAAAGCTTGTTGAAGATCAACACACACGAACACACACACGCACGCACACACACACACACACGCACACACACACACACACACACACACACGCACGCCCACACACACACACACACACACGGGGAGCCAGTCGTCAGGTATGTCACACACACACACACACAACACACACACACACGCCCACACACACGCACGCCCACACACACACACACACTCACACACACACACACACACACACACACAGACTTGACATACCTGACGACTGCTCACGTCTGTTGGGGTGGATGGTCAGGACTCTGACGGCTCGGCGGATCATTCCGGAGACGGTGTGAATCCTGGCGTGACAGGAGGGGATGAACGGAGCTCAGAGGGAGGCGATGCGACGTCTCCCGGGGGGCTCAGGGGTCGACGCCCCCGACAGCACGGGGGGTCAGCAGCCGCTGGCGCCGGAGGGGCCGGGGTGCACGGGTGTTCCCCGGACGGGCCGGACGACCTCCGACCTCCCCGCCCAAGGGCGCCACCCGTCCGCGGGGCCGCGAGGCCGGCAGGGGCGAGCGCGGGCGGACCAGTGCGGAGCGATGAGAGCGGAGGTTCTGACCTCCGGGGAGGAGAGCTGGCGGAGGGAGACCCCGGTGGGGGCGAGCAGCGGGCAGGGGCGGACCCCCCCTCCCAGCCGCGGTAACAGCGGGGAGGCGGTCGCGACCCGGGGGGTTCCGCAGCCTCTCTGAGGTCAGAGGCCGGCCCGGGGCGTCGGCCCGCGCGTCGACCCTCAGGAAGCAGAGCGCCGTCGACGGAGCGGACGGCGACAGGGTGAAGGTGGAAGCGAAAGGGGGGGGCGGGTCGGCGGGCTGGGGGGACCCCCGGGCCTCCGCGGGACCGGAGGGAGAGGAGGCAGGGCGAGGGCGGGGGGGGTGACCCTGGGCGGGGGAGATGCGGCGAGGCAGCGGCGGCGGGGGGAGACCGGGAGAGACCTTCCCCGGCCCGGCGCTGGCTGCCCCCGCGGTCCGCGGGGCAGCAGCACTCGCGGGGGCGGCGTGGCGAGCGGGGCTCTGGTGAACAAAGCAGGATGAGCACCGCGGGCTCATTTAAAACACACACAATCAAACCCCAGCTCACCCACCCAGCAGGGGAAACACAACCAGGACATGTTGTGTGTCACCGGCCAGAGAGAACATCACAGAGCCCCGCGTGAGCCCCACGGAGCCCCACGGAGCCCCGCAGAGCCCCGCGGGGGACAGAAAGAACGGGACAGAAGACGTTCCGTCTGACTCGTTTTGGGGCCTGATTCTGTTCTGTTTGTTCTGGAACCAAAAGAAAAATGCATGACGGCCCGAATATCGATGCAGGAGAATCCACTTGTATTCATTAAAATGTTATAGGTTGATCTTTTGCAACAAGGGACACCATATATACTGTAGGTATATATATAGCAGCAGCCGCTTGCGTTGACTCGTATTTTTGCCAGCTTCAGCACTATCCGCCACATAGATACACAACTTAAAAATGAATCACTACTCACAATTGTTTTTGCTGATTGCCCTTTGAATTTTTTTCCTAAATCCAACAGCGATCAATTCCTATAAAAACTGAGGGAAAAAAAACAGAAAGACCAAAGCGATCCATCAGAGTGAGCTTACGTTGTGCAGAGCGCGGCGGTGGTTGATGACTTTTAGATTCTCCGGATTCTGCTGACGCTGGCGGGAGCTTCCCTGGCGGGCCGGAGTGGGGGAGCGCGGGCCCCGGGGTCCGGTCGTGGCCCCCCACACGCAGCCTTCGGTGGGGGGCTGCTGACCGGGGGCCGCTGAGTACAACAGGGGGTGTGGACTGTGTTAGTGCAGGGGGTCTTTCTTCACGCTGCAGTGAGGCATGGATGAGTTGTGTGTTTTCCCCATCAGTTGTTTTTTTAGATCTGATTCAAACAGAGTGAGACGGATCATGGGGGGAGGGGACACAACACGAGACCCCGCGACACGGACCGCACCACACAAACACCGCGACATGGACCGGACCACACAAACACCGCGACATGGGACCGCACCACACAGACCCCGCGACACGAACCTCACGACATGAACCCCACAACATGAGACCCCACGACATGGATCGGACCACACGGACCACACAACACGAGACCCCGCGACACGGACCACACCACACGGACCACACAACACGAGACTCCGCGACACGGACCACACCACACGGACCGGACCACACAACCCCGCGACACGAACCGAACCACACGGACTGCACCACACGGACCGCACCATACGGACCCCACAACATGGACTGCATCACATGGACCGCACCATACGGACCCCACAACATGGACTGCATCACATGGACCCCATGACACGGACCGTACCAGACGGACTGCACCAAGTGGACCCCACGGCGCCCCGCGGAGCACCGCTGGGTGCTTCCGTCCTAAACGGCGGCCAGGCGGCCTCCTCGTGGGGCCGTGTTTATCCAGAAGTTTCCATCTCTCCGGGAGAACGGACCCCAGAGCGCTGCCTCACACAGCACTGATCAAGACCGCGATCGATAATGAAAGAGGGGAAGGTCTCAGAGTTGTTGGCGAATCGATAGCCCTAAAAAAATAACAGGGCACAGCAGCCTGCTTTGTGGGCCTCAGTACCCCTCTCCTCAGTACCCCTCTCCTC
>JAXIVH010000502.1:0-2500 GCA_036785325.1 Urophycis tenuis | reverse complement strand
AGACCGCCTTGGGGAGAAAGAGAGGGGAGAAAGAGAGAGAGAGAGAGAGAGAGAGAGACAAAGAGTTACGATGTCTTTTTCCCACGTCTTCATCATGGAGATTAAAACTCAACTCAGAGCTAAACTTCCACATTTCAGACCCATTCAGCGCCTATACAGATATAGGTCAACTTGAATGATTTGGTCCTGCATATATGTAAGCAACCATCTGTACATAAAGATCTTTAGACTTTGAGTTTGTTTTTCACACAATAGTTTGAAATGTAGCTGGCTGTCTATGTGCTAACTACATTAATAACATATGGTAAAATAACACTCACACACACACAAACACACACACACACACACACACACACACACACACACACACACAAACATCAAAAACTACGGTAGCTCTCATTCGCCTCTTTGTAAACGCTGTTCAGAAGAGATGTATAATATCCCCCGAGAACAGAAACAAGGCTCCCAAATGGCGGAGGATGTTAAGTCCCTCCCACTGGACCACGCCCGCTGCAGCCTCCTCTCCAGAGTGGGCCCGGTTCATCCTGCACACTCCCAGGTGTGTTCATTCACATTCAGACCTCCTCCCTCTGACAAACAACACACCTGCAGCCCCCCCCGGCCCGACCACCCGCTCCCTGTGCAGTTAACACCAAATGAAAAAGGTACGATTGCACTTTCTCCTCCTGAGATGGCGGTTGTTGTTCCTCAGAAGGAGCCGGTACATGTAGCGCCGACAGACCGAAGGGCAAACCAAACGCGGCCGTGTGGAGCGCCTCTCCGCGTCACGTCTCCTGTCTCCAGAACACGCCGGCAAGCTCGCCGTGCACAATGGCGTGGTGGTCAGCGTTCAGAGGAGAGCTACAACGTTCATTATGATAAGTAGTTTCACATGATTTGCCCTCACTCCTCCTCGCCCGTATAACATTTATTGTCTGCGATAACGAGAGATGAGATTTATGAACGTGATAATTAAAAATGTCCTGGCGCCCTCGCGTCCCAGCCCCCTGGAGGCGAGGTGCGGGCGAACTGTGCTCTGCATATCTATGTGTCTCGGGCCGACATCGAAGCCACCGCCGCATAACTAATTACATTCTTTGTACGTGCAAACTGCCACGCCCCAGATGCATTCCAAAGTCATTCCAGGTGTTTCTCAGATCTACACGCTGCACGCCTTCGACTGCCGCGAGGTTGTGGGGGTGGAGTCAAGCACAAAAGCAGGAGGTTAGCCCATAATGACCAAGGTTAGCCTACGATAGCCGGACTGCCGCGAGGTTGTGGGGGTGGAGCTCAAGCACAAAAGCAGGAGGTTAGCCCATAATGACCAAGGTTAGCCTACGAGTAGCCGAGGTTAGCCTAGGATTGACCAAGGTTAGCCTACGATAGCCGAGGTTAGCCTACGATGACCGAGTTAGCCCATAATGACCGATGTTAGCCTAGGATGACCAAGGTTAGCCTAAGATAGCCAAGGTTAGCCTACGATGACCGAGGTTAGCCTACGATAGCCTGGTGTTGTGCAGGCAGGCCGACGCTGCCGAGAGGAGACACAGTCATGTAAATAATGAAATACACTTTGAGTGGAAGTCTAGGATCTGACTTCAAATAACAAACAGTTGTGGAGAAAAAATGGAAATGAAATAAAATAATGATGCATAAATCAAAACATCGTCTGAATCATCACTCATTTATCAGGGCATCATCTGGGCATTGTGTTGAATGGAGGCCTCTGAGTGCTTCACAACATTACACACTTAACAGGGATTCACTTAACCGGCATGAATTATGCAAGTCAACCAAAGCCATTTGGGGCCAGATTCTTCATTTATTTTGGCCATGCTTGTCTTGGTTCACGCCGAAGAAAATGTTTTCTTCATTCTTTCTAAGCAGCAGAGGTCAACAAGCAGTAGGCCTACTCTCACAGAACAATCAAACACAAAGGGTTAAGATGCAAAACATGAATAGAAGGACAAAGTGGTGCACACAGACAACCAAAAAAAAAACATAAACACACGCACAGCACGCACAGCATGCACGCACACACACACACACACACTCACACACACCACACACACACACACAACACAACACACACACACACACAGACACAGACACACACACACACAACACACACACACATACACACACACACATACACACACACACACACACACAGAATGTCACAGCACTCTCTTTGGATGGCCCTCGTGTTCCGTAATGATGCCAATGAGGACGAGGTTATGGCTGTGTTGTCTCTCTACAACCACACTGGAGCACGTTTTCTCACACACACACAAACACACACACACACACACACACACACATACACACACACACACACACTTGAATATATACACACATACACACACACACACGCATACACACACACACACACACACACACACACACACCCACACATGGGCACGCCCACATGCCCACACGTACGACCGCACACGACACACACACACACACACACACACACACGTCTGTCAGCTGGAGGGGA
>JAXIVH010000501.1:60000-83417 GCA_036785325.1 Urophycis tenuis | reverse complement strand
ACGGAGTGAGTGAGGTGGGTTCACCAGACCCCCGCGCACTGACCCCTGACCCCTGACCCCTGACCCCTGCATGACACAGACGGAGAGAGTGAGGTGTAAACACACAAGGCAGCGAGTCCCGGGTTCAAACCTTAACACACGGCCAGACCGCGGCCAGAGACAGACTGACCTCATCGTAACTCCTCAGGCCACTCCGTAGAGTCACAGGTTCATAACGCACGCATCAAAGAGACGCTGTCCCACACGTTCGTTCTTGTTCATCTAAGCATGTCCCGTGTCCTACCCAGCATGCACCAGGACAACTGTGGCTACCTGTGTATGATCATCCAGCCGGCCATGAAGGAGGACGCCGGCTGGTACACCGTCTCCGCCAAGAACGAGGCTGGCATCGTGTCCACCACTGCGCGCCTGGACGTCCACAGTGAGTGCTCCTCAACGTCCTCTCGGCTGGCGGCCAAGGAGATGACTTCTTTGGTTGAACATGTTTGTGTTCTTTAAATGTAGGATGTTCACATTTGCTTTCATCCCCGGATTTATTGTAATTTTTATGATGTAGTGTGGGGCAGAGAACAGGCTAAGCATTTAGCTTTCCCCATCACTGACCGCTCTCTCTCTCTCTCTCTCTCTCTCTCTCTCTCTCTCTCTCTCTCTCTCTCTCTCTCTCTCTCTCTCTTCCTGTTTGTGTCCTCAGCTCCATGGCAACAGCCCAACCAGCCCAAGGCCAGGAAGGTGCGTCCGTCCACTAGCCGCTACGCCGCGCTAACAGAGCGGGGGCTGGATGTGAAGGCGGCCTTCTTCCCCGACGCCAGCCCCCTCCCCCCCGGGGGGCTGGTGGAGAGTGACGACCTGTAGAGCCGCTGGCCCCGCCCCCACCCCAACACGCCCTGACTGACACTTTTACAGCCAATGGACGGACAATGGGACGCGGTCACAGAACCCCCCCCCCTCACCTTTCCAATATATCCCATAATAACTCATATCCAAATGTGTTATAGTCTGGCACCGAGGAATCACCATCGTGGAACGCTTCTCTCTGTCCGATTCAAATCAACTTTTCACAAACGTTGTTGAAACATTGAGTGTGCAGTCGACATGTTGAAATGTCCTCGGCCTGGTGACATAACGCAGGGGTTTGGAGTAAACAGACAAATCATTATTATGCATGTTTATGTGCTGCCATATTTTACACTGACTTTTGTGTTACAAATGTTTCCCACAAAGTGTAAGGGAGTTTGACGACTGCAGAAGAAGAGACAACTCTGGCTTCACCTGGAGGGAGAGAGACTGGACTCAAAGTGTAGTAGTGTTGGTTACATGAAAAAACACACAATGGTGTTCGGTTCTGTTTGTCCCCGTGCTGCGCTCCGTCCAGGTGTGCATGGGGGCGCTGATGACGTAGACGCGCAAGCGTTGTCAGGTTAGTGCACATTATGTTTCAGATGTTTCACAAGGCCGGGCCTTAGTTTCTTCTTCTCGCATTTGTTTTGATATTTGATGTAGCGACGTGGTTTTAAGGATGTAATCTGTCCGTCGATTGGCGAAAGGGAAACGCGAGAAACGACCAGAAGTACAGCGTGATTAACGTAAGGTAGCGAACGACAAGGTATCAGTTTTTTCTCCAAATGGACGTCAATATCATGAGGTAAGAAGTTTGCCATGAGAAAGTAGATGATGGTCTTGAAGCAGTGATCATGATGAAGATGATGGTGATGATTATTATGTTGGTTTTGAGGGTTAATGGTTGATGCTAGAAGTGCGAATTTAAATCAATGTGAAAGGCTTTGCGAAATATGCGCATCATAAATGCATTATAACTTACTGGGTTTCTTGTTTTTTTGTATGTGGCCTACTTCATTTAGGTCTACCTTCCCAGAACTTAATTTATCCTGTCTTCTCAAATGTTCGATTTTTAAACGATGCTGTATTGTGAAACGTTATAAATATATATAATTATAGCCCTGCAAACACTTATTTAGTTATTTTTTTGACACTTGTTTGCCAATTTCACAAAATCTCGCCAAATGTCACCAATATTTTGATATTTCAAACACAGGAGCAAAATACAAAATGTCACTTGCTTTAAAGTGAACCGCATGGACGCCCGCAGGTCTCCATCCTAGATTTAGACACACGTAGGTTTACGAATTTCTATACCGATCTGTGCCTGTATATGGATTGTTCTTATGCCATCTATTGTAGTTTATGAAAAAAATTAAATAAAAAACAAATAAACGTGAGACTGCGTGTGATCCTTCACGACGTCAGGGGCTCCGGGGCGCGTTGTGGTGAAATGGGATTGTTCTGGTTGCGCACCAGTTGGTCCATTCACGGGAGATCGAGGTGAGCTCATTCTGTTGATCAAAGCTGAGTGCGTCGGGGTGTAATAGAGGCATGAACAGGACACGACATGCAGTGTGCTCTGCTGTGGTTCACAAGTTTGTCCCATTCACGGAAATAAATCCAGCTGCGTTTATTCTTTTGCTCTCGGCTGAAAGCGTCTGGTATAAAAGGGGTTTAAACAGGACACGACATGCAGTGCAGACTGTTGTGTACGCTGGCTGGACAGTGATGGCGAATTTAGCCGTTATGTTCTCATGGAAACACTGGCCTACACTGCCCCCTGGTGGAAAAGACGACCACGCGTCGGCTCTGCATCTGTTCCCAACACTCAATGGATGACCTTTTTATAATGGCTGAACGTGCCTCTGGTTCAAACATGGGTTCACTGGTGTCTGTTTTAAATGTATAGAGTCAGCATTTCCCTGAATGACCTCATTTCAATGCAATGACACAATGTAAATGCATATTAGTCATCATTAGTCGGCTATTTAATGTCTACCATTAAATAGTCATTAACAGGTCAAATATAAATATACAAATATAAAAATGTAGTCAAAGTGCACAAGATGAACAATGTAGGAATAACGCAACAAAATCTTTTTCTTTGTCTTAATTTGATAGGCCTGCACACATTTGGAATTTCAATATTGTATACAACTCCTTCACAATAAATATTTTAAATAAACATTCATCAATGCTTTATGTATAATGTATATAGCTTCTTCCCACCCCATGGTCAAATGTCAGGTACGGTATCACGTATTAAGGCAGATCAGGTTTTCAAAGGGTTTGGTATAACCCATGACTTGACTGATATTAGTTTTATAAAAGACATTCATCCATGCAAAATGAGATACAGATACAGGTCGAAGGAATGGATGAATGCATGGATAAATAAAAAAAAAAACTAATCATTTCATTGAACATAATTGATCAACTGTTGAAATGGGAACCATTCTAGATCCAGACGTTTTGAGCCCTGTATCTTGGGGTCCTGTTTCTTGGCAGTGGAGAGTGCTTGAGGAGTCTGGAGAGCAGTTGGTCAGCGCTTGGTCATCTGATTACTGTTGACCCAGTTCCTTGACTGGAGACCCGAAGTCTCTCTGAGTCGCTAAAGGAGGGTCCTTTGACCTTTAACCCTTAACCCCAGGTGTCACTCAATAAGGGTTCCTTGAGTGTAAAATTAGACTAGACATTCCAGCTGGTGATTGAAACAACGACAAATTGACTTCATTCCTTTAACTTCAGCAAAAACATAAATAAAACAAATTGGCTTCACTCATAGTGGGACGTAATCACAGAGGGATCTTTGTGTGTCCCGCAGAAAACCCCATCGAGTCTCTTGGTCGATATCAATAACTCAGAGCTGCACTTCTGCAGGTCCATTACTGTTCAGTTACCTCACTTCATGTCAGCGAGTCGAAGACAGTATAGGTGAACAGAATTGAGTGAGGAATATTGCTGTTAGCCGTTCAGCTTCACTGGCTTGGTTGAATGAACAGTTTGAGGCTCCCCCTGGAGTGTGTCCGCGGTACTGCAGTCTGAAACCGGCTCAGTCTGGGGCCCGTCGTCCTGCCAAACGCATCGACATTGTGTCAACACAAAACCCAACCTATTCACTTAGTTAGTCATGCTACACAACGTTCACATGTTAACCAATATGCCAGGAATACAGTAGCCTATTGATATGGATTGTTTTGTAAAAAATGTTTCATGGAATTTTCTAGCAAATACACTGTCAAGACAGGGGCAGCAGTAGCTCAGTGGGTAGAGCGGGTGGACAGAGTGGGTGGTCCACTAACTATAGGGTCGGCGGTTTGATCCCCTTGATCCCCCTCCTCCAACTGTCCACATGTTGAACTCCACAAATGTACTGATTGTCAGTCACTTTGGAGGACAAAATGCCCCTTTACAATTCCAAATGGCAGCAGAAAGGCTCCAGGTATGCTGATGAATGATGTGGACTCACCCTGTGCTTCAGGTAGGACAGGTAGGTGTCCCACCCTAAGGTGATGGTGTTGACGTAGACCACCCGGTATTTGGGCGACAGGAAGTAGAAGTTAATCATCTGTGCAGCAGGCCACACACACCAGTCAGCCTGTGGGGAACATGACCTCCAGGTTACAACATGACCTCCAGGTTACAGCGTGACCCCCAGGTTACAGCGTGACCTCCTGGTTACGTGACCTCCAGGTTACAACGTGACCTCCGGGTTACAACGTGACCTCCGGGTTACAGCGTGACCTCAAGGTTACAGCGTGACCTCCGGGTTACAACGTGACCTCCGGGTTACAGCGTGACCTCCGGGTTACAACGTGACCTCCGGGTTACAACGTGACCTCCAGGTTACAGCGTGACCTCCTGGTTACGTGACCTCCGGGTTACAGCGTGACCTCCGGGTTACAACGTGACCTCCGGGTTACAACGTGACCTCCGGGTTACAGCGTGACCTCAAGGTTACAACGTGACCTCCAGGTTACAACGTGACCTCCAGGTTACAGCGTGACCTCAAGGTTACAGCGTGACCTCAAGGTTACAGCGTGACCTCAGGGTTACAGCGTGACCTCAGGGTTACAACGTGACCTCCGGGTTACAGCGTGACCTCCGGGTTACAGCGTGACCTCCGGGTTACAGCGTGACCTCCGGGTTACAGCGTGACCTCCAGGTTACAGCGTGCAGATTAAACAGACACTGAGGTAGCCTGGGTTGATAGGACGGTAGCCGCTATCATTGGCCTCTGTCATCGTGCCATCCCATAATGAAGTCAAAAGGACTGTTTTTATGACAGGCCGAATGTGCCACAACTCACACTTCTGAACGCGTTGCCAGATGGCTTTTAACGCGTCTGGCAACATGTGAAGACTGTCTCAGATGCTGCCAGACGTGTTCAGAAAGTTTCAACGCGTTCAGAAACGAAAGATCTCCCCTCAATTTTCTCAGCCAATAAAGTTGAACTGCTTTCAACCAATCATATGCCATATGACACATCGCATCATTTTGTGTCATTTTAAAAGTTATTGGACAGATATTTTTGCTATTTAAAGGAAAACGCCACCGTTTGTCCATACTGAACTATGTGACCTACCAACGTGACCTGCACGCCGTTGCCTGCAATACCTGTAGTAGTAGAAGTCAAAAGTCACGTTGGTTCTATTGACGGAAGTAACAGGGGGAGAGGATCTTTTAGGAGTGATGATATTACTGCGCCGATGTCAAAGTGCTCCCAGGTGTTATTTCGCCATAAATTATAATTATCCTTTTTTATCCGCTTCGAAAATTGCCATGTTTCATTTTGTGTAACCATACTTGGGTCGTGTAACTACTAATGTAACCGTATTTAAATAGGGAAAACATGGAAGTGCTTGGTCGCTTCTAACTTCACCCCCGTTTGGATCCTAAGGAATATATTGGGCCAAGCTACATGCTATCAAAGTAGCGCTGCGCGCCAGAGTGATCGAGTGCACGCACGAAAGTGAGAGAGGTATGTATCAACTTATCTAAGATCAGGGAAGAACGTTGCTCACTATGGACAAACAGTGGCGTTTTCCTTTAAGGTATCTTGTCATTAATAAGTCTATATCAATACTCACTGTGTGCATACCAATGTAGACAAAGTACGCCAGTGTAATGGTTTGAAACTCTACCTTTCATCTTGAGTCTTATTGAGCTGCAAGTGTGAAACCCAACCTATGCATTGTTTTTAAGTCTCAGTTTTAAATCCGATATTCACAACCCCTCCCCAACCTGGACTGAATCCTGAGTTATTACTTGAATACTGGCAGTAACTCTCATGCTTTAATACTTTAAATGTTGATTTGTGTCTCTCCTGTGGTGTGATCTGAATATACAGATGTGTATGTTAGACACTAGAGGGGCACTACTGTTTATCTGGGCAGCAAGTAAGCGAGGGGGGTCATTGTCTGGAGTGAGCTGGCAGTAAAGTTATGTTAACTTTAGCTCTGTGCAGTCTTTTCTTTATTCACTACCATTGCAAATAACCTGACACGACATCTCCTACTGTTTACATTATTATTTTATTTCTATTGTCTATATTTAATGCATATTAATTACATCTTGCACTCTAATACTCTTTTGCACTGCCACCATGCAACACATTATTTTAGATCACCACCATGCACAGTAGTGAATGACGTATGAAAGCAGTTCAACTCTATTGGCTGAGAAAATTGAGGCGAGATCTTTCGTTTCTCAGCGCACTAAATCTTTTTAAAAGCGTTGAAACTTTCTGAACGCGTTGAAAGTTTTGAACGCGTTCATTATTGACGCGTTGCCAGACGCGTCAAAAGCCGTCTTTTAACGCGTTTAGAAGCGCGAGTTGTGGCACAATCGGCCTGCCATAGCTAAAACTACTACATGACTACTTGTTTATGGTGTTAGTTTAGTGTGTAGTGTCTGTGAAAATGATCATATCGAACATTTGTGGACATTTTGTGTGAACGCGTTGCCAGACGCGTCTGAAGACGTCTGGCAACGCGTTCAGAAAGGTTGTGGCACATTCGGCCTGCCATATTTTTGAGCTTCTTACCAACATGAACTCCCAGAACTTGTCCTTGAACTCCTCCCATCCCTTGGATATGCTGTGACCTTCCATCACACCCATACCTGTCACGACGAAAGATAGATTATCACTGTGACCACGACTTTAGTGTCTGTCAATAGTTCCTGTATTTTTTTTATCCAATCATTACAGACTCGTCTACAGTGGGAATGAATAACCCTCTCAAGACGCTCACCGAGAAAATACATGAGTCCAAGGGTCGGAGACGCCACCATTTGATCCATCAGCACCTTCTTGCCCACTGTTTTCAACGCATTGCCGACATACAGCTTATCCAGCCAGCCATACCAGTAGTGCAGAAGCGGTCCCATGGAACACCCAACTGCAAACATGCGTCCTGCAGAGCAGAGCAGATAGGAAGAGACCATTACACCTTTAAACCGTGTAAACAGGGTGATAAAACCCGCAAAACAATGATTAGAAGTCACTGATGCCTCACCTGTCCGTGTCCAGTCCCGAACTCTCTCCGGATCTTGTCGTCTCTCACGGGTTTGCTGTAAAAAGTCACCGAGCGCCAACATGCCACCTCCGCTCACCGTGTTTGTGACTATCAGGTACCTCCCTTGAAAAAAGGGTTTGGAATAAAAAGAGATCCGGACCAAAAAGTCTTTGCCTGCCCTTGGAAGCATCGTTATTATGGCGTTTAAGTTCAAGCGACGAGAAACTGGTCATTGGGGACTACGACACCGGGAGACGGAGGTCGAAGATGACTTCAGGCGGAGAGTATTGATGGGTCCAAACAGGGTCCAAAGTCTCTTTGGATTGTCTTGTAGGCTGATACTGGTGACATTCACCACCACATGCCGCTATTCTGATTCAAATGAAGGACAGTTATCATCTTCAGTTAGGGTCGTGGTAGGCAAATATATTCCAGAGGGTTGAACAGGCGACACCTCCAAACAAGACGGACTTTTAATACAACGACGTTTCGTTTGCCATCGCAGGAGTCGTCGTTACATCAGCAGAACAAACACGATATACTGTAACACACTGTAACACCATAACACACATAACACACGCTCAACAAACCAACAAGAGCCGACACACGACTGGGCGCTGGAGACGGTCTTCTCGACGGCCCCCTGCCGGCACCAGGGTGCACTACCGGGCAGTGGTACCGCTCGATGTGCTGCAGCAGCAGTGTATAGTGTCACCACCGGGCAGACTGCTCTGTGATACATGGTGTTACCAGCAGGGGGCGGGATGGGGTCTCTTCTGGTGAATGTGAAGTATTACCAGCAGGGGGCGGCAGGTCGTCTGAGTGTCTTATCAAGGAGAAGGAGAAGAAGAAATCCCCGCGTCCTGTCCGGTGAAGTTGTGTAAAGCAGCGTGAAAAACCACATCAATATTATCAAAATGGTGAGCATTTCGCCGGCTGTTGTCTCAATACGCACAGGACGTGCATATGAAGTGTTTGGTTGTGAAGTATCTGGGTGATTCGATTAGCAATGTCTTTAATAATGGACACGACGTATTGTAACGTTAGCCGTCTTGTGCTAACAAGCTGCACAGGGCCGCTGGCATACTGAATTAAATCTTACGACGCAGCACACCGTTTAAAACGTTAAGACCTAACTTAACATCTATCTAGTGTGAGCAGTACAGCCCCATAGTGTTGGCAGATCTTTACAATGTGAAGCAGTGTGCTGTTCCTGTAACCCTTCTCTGATCACCTTTCAGTTGCCTCTGTCGCTGCTGAAGACGGCCCAGAACCACCCGATGGTGAGACTCACGGAACCAGCATGACGCATGGTTGTTTGGAGTCAAGTTGACTTAAGTTCCGCAGAAATGCGTCCAATCCTTGGCTCCAAGTAACCCCTCCATTCAAACGGTCAAATGAGACCGATTATGTTTTTTGCAACTCAATATGTGCAAATGAAAAATATGTTACTTTTGCGTCACCACGTGAACTCATATTTGTCAACGGTATGGCTGGTGGACATGTGCTTTGTCGAAAGGAACATCAACCATAGTACAAGTGCACTACCACAGAGCAAGTGTATTTATTTGATTAATACATCTAGAGAGTGTACGACCTGTTGAAGTGTATGTGTTATCTCTCATTTTGAATGTGTGTGTTTTGGATGTGTGTGTGCAGCTGGTGGAGCTGAAGAATGGCGAGACGTACAATGGTCACCTGGTGAGCTGTGACAACTGGATGAACATCAACCTGAGAGAAGTGATCTGCACCTCCAGGGTAAGGCTCCTCTGGTCCCACTCTGTGGAGCCACCTGTGTATGTGTAAGCCCACACACAACATGGAACATGAGATTCGGCTCTACTTTCAGATGTTTAGCTGATTGTGAGGGCAGCTCTGGAAGTGAAGTCAACTCTAGACCAATCAGAGAGGGTTCATAACAAAAGCAAACCCCGGGGCCTCCACTGGTGGCCTGAGTAGTGCCTCCAGTGAGGTGTCTGTGGTTCCTCCAGTGAGGTGTCTGTGGTTCCTCCAGTGAGGTGTCTCTGTGGTTCCTCCAGTGAGGTGTCTCTGTGGTTCCTCCAGTGAGTTGTCTCTGTGGTTCCTCCAGTGAGGTGTCTCTGTGGTTCCTCCAGTGAGGTGTCCCTGTGGTTCCTCCAGTGAGGTGTCTCTGTGGTTCCTCCAGTGAGGTGTCTCTGTGGTTCCTCCAGTGAGGTGTCTCTGTGGTTCCTCCAGTGAGGTGTCTCTGTGGTTCCTCCAGTGAGGTGTCTCTGTGGTTCCTCCAGTGAGGTGTCTCTGTGGTTCCTCCTATGCAGGACGGAGACAAGTTCTGGAGGATGCCTGAGTGCTACATCCGCGGCAGCACCATCAAGTACCTCCGCATCCCCGATGAGATCATCGACATGGTCAAGGAGGAGGTGGTGTCAAAGGGGCGTGGCCGGGGAGGCATGCAGCAGAACAAAGGCCAGCCTGGCAAAGGCCGGGGGGGCGGAGCCGGCAGAGGTACGTTGATGTCATCTGTGATGTCTTCCCATGGGGGGGGGGGGTTCACCCAGAGGGTGAAGGGGCCTTGGAAAGTGGGCTCAGTAGACCTGTAACTTGAACAAGGGGGGGAAAAAAACCCTTTTGGAGGCATAACTTTCATTTACATTATTTACATTATCCCTGAATCTGGTGTACATAAGATGTGAGTTTGCTAGTAACACAACAGACGGGTTGTGACTTAAAGGGGGTTAGATATGGGGGTCAAATATGGGGCGTTATGAGCCCTTTCAAAACATATCCCATTGTGACATCACAAGTGTGGGCTCTGATGAATGGTGGACAGGTTTGTCTCCGGCCTACCGCTCCATACGGCCGGCTGGACGCTGTGATGTCACAAATGGACTGATTCTGAACCCTCCACAGGACAGGGGGGCGTTCCTCTCCTGGGGGCTCACACTGTGTTCTCTCTCCTCCAGCCTCACACTGTGTGTTCTCTCCTCCAGCCTCACACTGTGTTCTCTCTCCTCCAGCCTCACACTGTGTTCTCTCTCCTCCAGCCTCACACTGTGTTCTCTCTCTCCTCCAGCCTCACACTGTGTGTTCTCTCTCCTCCAGCCTCACACTGTGTGTTCTCTCTCCTCCAGTCTCACACTGTGTTCTCTCTCCTCCAGCCTCACACTGTGTGTTCTCTCTCCTCCAGCCTCACACTGTGTGTTCTCTCTCCTCCAGCCTCACACTGTGTGTTCTCTCTCCTCCAGCCTCACACTGTGTTCTCTCTCCTCCAGCCTCACACTGTGTGTTCTCTCTCTCCTCCAGCCTCACACTGTGTGTTCTCTCTCCTCCAGCCTCACACTGTGTGTTCTCTCTCCTCCAGTCTCACACTGTGTTCTCTCTCCTCCAGCCTCACACTGTGTGTTCTCTCTCCTCCAGCCTCACACTGTGTGTTCTCTCTCCTCCAGCCTCACACTGTGTGTTCTCTCTCCTCCAGCCTCACACTGTGTTCTCTCTCTCCTCCAGCCTCACACTGTGTGTTCTCTCTCCTCCAGCCTCACACTGTGTTCTCTCTCCTCCAGCCTCACACTGTGTGTTCTCTCTCCTCCAGCCTCACACTGTGTTCTCTCTCCTCCAGCCTCACACTGTGTTCTCTCTCCTCAGCCTCACACTGTGTGTTCTCTCTCCTCCAGCCTCACACTGTGTTCTCTCTCCTCCAGCCTCACACTGTGTTCTCTCTCTCCTCCAGCCTCACACTGTGTGTTCTCTCTCCTCCAGCCTCACACTGTGTTCTCTCTCCTCCAGCCTCACACTGTGTTCTCTCTCCTCCAGCCTCACACTGTGTTCTCTCTCTCCTCCAGCCTCACACTGTGTTCTCTCTCTCCTCCAGCCTCACACTGTGTTCTCTCTCCTCCAGCCTCACACTGTGTTCTCTCTCTCCTCCAGCCTCACACTGTGTTCTCTCTCTCCTCCAGCCTCACACTGTGTTCTCTCTCTCCTCCAGCCTCACACTGTTCTCTCTCCTCAGGTCTGTTTGGCGGTCGTGGCAGAGGGATGCCGGGCGGCGCCGGCCGGGGTCAGATGCAGCCTGACAAGAAGCCCGGCCGGCCCCAGGGGGGCATGAAGAACCAGCACTAGAGCGCCCTGCTCTCCCAACAGGTCAGACACCCACCACCCCTCCACCGGCTGGGGGCTGCACACCCCGGGGAACACACCTCTCTGAACGCCCAGAGGACAGCGGCTCCCGCTGGGATGGAAGACGTGCGAGTAGACGGAGCAGTCAAATGTTTGGCTGAGAGCGCTGGTAACAGTGGGCCTCAGCCTCCTTCCACCACAGGAGCCCAGTGGAACCAGCACACCGGGTTAACACTGGGCTCATGGACACGTCGGCACACCTTTTGGATTCAATTATGTTGTTGGTGTTAAGTACAATTAAGGTGATTTCTGTGCGTATGACTTTCTGTTCATGTTTAGTCCGAGTGCAACTGCTGTGGAATGAGGCTGCTGTCGTTAGATTCCTGTTGTCTCCTCCTGAGAAACCATCAGTGGATTCTCTGAATTTATATCTTTTTTTTTTATAAATGGCGTCCAGTGTTTCCTCTAATATATATTTTTTAAATTGGCGTGGTTCATTTAGTTTTACGGAGGTGGAGAGCAGTCAGTGTCTGGACTCCTTAGTTACCGTCGTCGTGCTGCCATAACGACAAACCCTCTCATTGGTCATCGTTTATCTGACATGTGCATGTCCAACCTTTGCTGTTGGTGGGTTTATTTTTATTTTTGTAAGAAAAGACGATGTAATTTATTTACACAAGAAAATAAAAGTGTCTTTTGTTAAAAGCGTTTGTGGTCTAAAATGTAAGCAAGCAAACAGAGGGCGTCACGTTGAAAAGCCTTCGAACCTTTCACACGTTCAACACGAGGCCGTGGGCTCATCGCACCGAACACGTCCCATATCTCGCAATTCTGACCAGAGCGTTTCAGCCCTGTGTGTGCCTAACTATTCTAATCAAATAATCAATGGTATGTGGCCCGTCTGGAGTCCACAGAACATTCTGGATGTGGTGAAGGGTTAGAGGCTCCACAAAACGTGCCATTGTTTTGTGGAAATACAAATGATATTTCTGTTAATGCTCTACATTTAAAATCTTTCCTTCAGGTTTTACAAAAACAAAAAGTTCCTCAAGTTTTACAGAAATGTTCTGAATTAAAAAAAAAAGAAATGTCTGCTTGGTGCTTGTGTACACTTTATGAGGTACTAAAAAGGTAGGTGCAATGTGCACATGTGTGATTAGTCCAACCCAAGTCCAAGCCGTCTCTATCAGTTTGTGACGTCACAACCCAGGAGGTACAGGTCCAGGGCTTTAAATCGAGTTGGCCATGAGGCTCAGTCCCCTGGGTAGCCACCAGGTGGCGTCCAAAGCCAAACTCAGCCACACACTCCAATGTAATTTCCCTCAGAATTTGCTGCTGAAGGTCAACAATGAAACGGAAAATTATCTACATTTTGCTTCGCATTACATTTCAATTGAACATTATGCATTGAAAATATGGAACATTTCTAAATTAAATGTTGAGCTGGATAGACAGAGGCCTCGAGTCTGTTTTTATCATTTAGCAGTACGATCTTGACTGTAAACTCTAAACTATCTTCATACAGCTGATAATGCTGTTAGCAGTCCTAAAGCTAGTAGTTGGCTGCATCAGTATGCAACAAAGGTTGCCTCATGTTCCTGCCATCCAGAAGGTATTCTGAGGACAGGCTGTGAACGATGGTTAGCATGTCTCCAAACCAGCTCAGCAGGATCGCTAGCAAGACTTCTTTTTTTTATGAAGTGGTTTTATAAATGTTAGCAAATTCCCAATCCCATCAGAAGTGGTTTCAATGGTATGAGATATGTTACATACAAAGATGTGTATTGACATTACTGTTTTAGAAGATCTTGCGATGCTCCAAATTGTTAGTACGTTGGTGCTTATTTTGTTCATACAGGACTGTCTTCAGTGTATTTCTAGGACATGGTGTAGTTCTGGAGAAGGCCACAGTTTTCCCGCCTTGTGTCAAAGGTTAAAAGGCCCCTATTTGACTATGAAGTCTTCACATTTGTCCTTCTGTGACATCTCCACCTGCTGGAGGAGGTGTTCATAGTGGACTGTCACTGGGCTGGCAGGGGGTTTGTCCAGCATACTGCTGAGTGAACCCTCTCCCTTGTGATGCCACAAAGGGATTCAATGTGCTATTTAATAGGAATTGGTTTCCCTCCCGAGTACACAGCATTCTGTCCCTCATCACTGTTCTCTTGGACCTGGTGCTGGTGATAAGCTCTGTGATGTCATAATGGAACCTCAGGAAATGAGCCCCTGTCTGGCTGGCTGTGTGCTGAAAGGGGAACCATTCAGTCTATTCTCACGGCATCAAATGCAAAAAGACTTCTAACTAGACAGGGTGCTTCTTCCACGTTAATCTTTTTAAACAATACTTTCATCTGGATTTATCAATAACCTAGATCCTTAAACTGGGGTACATATTACCACGCTCAAATCTCCTTTCACTGGGCGTTGTGGATCAACGAAACAGAAAAATAGAATGTAGTTTTAATTAGCGCTTTAACAAAGCAAGTAAAATGACCTGACAACATTGTGCACCTGAGGCTATCCAGGTAGAGGTGACTGTCTGCGCTCCTAATTACATGTTTTATAACCATTAATGAAATGGTGAATTTAACTAGTCACTGATACAATCACAACGCGTTAAACATAAAAAAAACCCTGCATCTTTAGTTATTGCTCAGAAAACTCTGTTGTTTGAATGAAATGGTGTTGTATCTCTGGGATGGGACCACCTATCTTTACTTTTCATCCCCGCCCTCCATCTTCCTCACCACCTACACATCTCTCACTCAAACACACATACCCACAGCCAGCCAATTACCACCTCTCTCCGTCTCTCCCATCCTCACCTGCGTCACTCTGCATCTGTTGCCATGGTGATCATTAAGGTCTATGAGGCTGTGATGCTGATGCAGGCTGCCTGCCCGCGTCATCACTTCCCCCGGGATACGGGACTATTTTTACCGCTGGGCACTGAAACACACAGCAGGCTGCTCCTGAGTATTTATGGAAGCTGCAGCGGGCGCTTCCTGCCAGAAAGAGAGCTTTTCCTGTGCATACTCGCCGAGCTGAAGTGACTCATCCAGGACACCAGGAGAGCCTCGTCTCAGTGATTCTCATGCTTCACACGCGGCACAATTAAACAGATTTGCTTAGTGGTGCCATGTTGTGCCCTGAGGAGACATTCTTTCAGAGCCCTGTCCAGATCAGCCAATGAGAGCCCTGCTACACTGTAGATCAGCCAATCAGAGTTGAGGTTAGGACATAGCTTAGCCAATCTGAGGCCATTCCTGTCAACGCACAAATCATGGAGGGAATGGAAGGCGCAGTTAGCAATCTACATCCCCATCATCATACATTTTATGTCATTTTTTTGTTTGACAGTATGTAGTTTGTGTGGTGTGAGATTGTGTGTGTGTGTGTGTGTCTGTGTCTGTGTAATAGATTCTACAGTAAAATCACAAACATGCAAATGGTAAAGAGGTGGAGACGGTTTGTACTGACGGTAAAGAGGTGGAGACGGTTAGTACTGTACACTTCACTCAAGATCACCAACACAACAGGAAACTCAAGATGGAGACCAGTCTGGAAAGCTCATTGCACACCCGCACTAGAATTAGCCATCCACTAATACTTTTTTTTTTTGGTTTATATAATCCTAATTTGCATCCTTGCGCTCCACGCCGACCCAGTTCTGTCAGAGCACATAAGGGAGCAGCGCTGGTTCACAGTTATTCCTCTGGCCCTGCAGCTGCTCCCAGCACAGCCAGCACCGCAGCCAGGCAGTCAGCAGAGCAACACTGCCACCGCACCCCCGAGACCCTGGGGGGTCCTGGGAGGGCCTGGGGGGGCCTGGGGGGCTTTGGAGGGCCTGGTAGACCCTGGGGTGTCTGGGGGGGCCTGGGAGGTCCTGGGGGGTCCTGGGAGACCCTGGGGGGGCCTGGGGGGCTTTGGAGGGCCTGGTAGATCCTGGGGGTCCTGGGGGGTCCTGGGAGGGCTTCGGAGGGCCTGGGAGACCCTGGGGGGTCTGGGGGGGCCTGGGAGGTCCTGGGGGGTCCTGGGAGACCCTGGGAGGGCCTGTGAGACCCTGGGGGGTCTGGGGGGGTCCTGGGAGACCCTGGGGGTCCTGGGAGGGCTTTGGAGGGCCTGGGAGACCCTGGGAGGGCCTGGAAGACCTTGGGGGGTCTGGGGGGGCCTGGGAGACCCTGGGGGGTCCCGGGGGGTCCTGGGAGACCCTGGGAGACCCTGGGGGTCCCGGGGGGTCCTGGGAGACCCTGGGGGGTCTGGGAGGGCCTGGGAGACCCTGGGGGGTCTGGGGGGGCCTGGGTCTTACATGGGAGCCGACCAGACATCAGGCAGCTGTGTTGGTACTGGATGGATGGATGGAGGATGGGGATGCTACTGTGTCTTTAAGAGAGAGAGAGGGAGGGAGAGAGAGAGAGAGAAAAAAAACACTATACAGCATGTACTGACTCGTCCAGCCCTGGCAGCTCCTGTATCCAGAATAGACACAGGACACAGACCACACTGGTGCTCAGGAGACCTGTCACTTTGTCTGTGACCCCCCACCTGTGACCCCCCCCACCTGTGAGGCCCACAGAGGTGTGAGGTATGGTGGCCAGCCCCTCTTCCTGTCCCTCCTTCTGTCTCCCTCCTCAGAGAGTAACGTGGTCTTCCCCTGCCTTTCACACATCTAAATGTCATCTCACACACACACACACACACACACACACACACACACACACACACACACACACAGCAGAGCCCTGTGTATTCACATGGTTCAAATGTCACACCACCGACCAATGTTATTCAATATAAAGTGGAACTGTGCCAATGTAAAGGTACTCCACACTACTAAGTATATATGTATATAATTGACTTGTGAATTATTGCTTTTACTTATTGCTATTCTAGTATTGCTAAGTATTGCTATTCTCCTAGTAGTCAGTCGTGTTGGCCAACGTGAGCTAGATGTTCCAGCATCTTTAAGTAAATTCCATAGTTAGCTTCAGATCACAGTCTTCGGAACCCTTGTTGTTTTTTAGGTCAGAGAACAAGGCAGGAATCAGCCGTCCTCCTTACTCCTCGCTATGACATCAAACCATAATGCACTGCTGTGTTTTGCAGTTTACCCTCCCCTCTCCATGGCGACAGCGCTCCGCTCTGCGCACGTCCCGTCATTTAAATAAAATGGGCAAAAACGTAATTTCTGCCCAATCTGCGCTCCGGACTGACGTCACGGAACACACGGGCTACAAAAGCGTTAGGCTCCGCGCGCGGCGGGCCAGCGGAGCCGAGGCGGAGACGGGAGCGCTGCGGCGGACACCACAATAAAGAATCATCTCGCTTTTACTGGAACTCTCGTTTCGCTTTCTTTTTGGGAGGTAATGGTCGTGGCAACGATTTGAGAGCGGCGCTGCGCGGGAACAAGTTGTGAGATTTTTTCTTCCATTGGGATTCTCCGTGTGAAAAAACATGATGAAGAAGGATGTTAACTTGAGCCTGGCGGACGACGCTAACCTCAAGCCACATCTGCGCGAAGCGGAGAATATCTTGAATTCCCCGGACCTGGGGCTCCTCAAGCTGGCCTCCCCGGAGCTAGAGAGGCTCATCATCCAGTCCAACGGGATGGTCACGACCTCGCCGACCACCCAGTTCCTCTACCCGAAGACGGTCACCGACGAGCAGGAGTTCGCCGAGGGATTCGTCAAGGCGCTGGAAAACTTGCATAAGCAGAACCAGCTGAACGGGGGTGCGTGCGTCCAGAACCCTGTGGACATGGGCGCTCACATCGCCCCCGTGACGGTCCAGCCAGACCTCCCGGTTTACACCAACTTGAACAGTTACGGAAACGGGCCGTTGGGGACGACTGTCAACTACACCACGGACACCGTCCCCTTTCCGCCTCCTCCGTCGCATCATCACATGGCGGGGACCCCGCCGGACCCGGAGCTGTCGCGGGTCCAGGCGCAGAAGGACGAACCCCAGACTGTCCCCGACGTACAGAACTTCGGTGACAGTCCGCCGCTGTCGCCCATCAACATGGACTCCCAGGAGCGCATCAAGGCCGAGCGGAAGAGGCTACGCAACCGGATCGCCGCGTCCAAGTGTCGGAAGCGCAAACTCGAGCGAATATCTCGGCTGGAGGACAAAGTGAAGTCTCTGAAAAGTCACAACTGCGACCTGGCGTCCACGGCCAGCGTGCTGCGGGAGCAGGTGTCCCAGCTCAAACAGAAGGTGCTCAGCCATGTCACCAGCGGTTGCCAGCTGCTCCCGCATCAGGTCCAGGTCCACTAGTCCTGCCCTGTGCTGCCCACAGCGGCGCGACCAGCATATAAGCTTTTCCTCTGGACGTTTCAGCAGGACAGACAGACTGACATTACAGAGGCCAGCAGGACAGACTCACAGTACAGAGGCCAGCAGGACAGACTGACATTACAGAGGCCAGCAGGACAGACTCACAGTACAGAGGCCAGAACATGTTTTGGCGGTACATTTGCCAGGCCTGTTGTCAACGATTTACGCACAGACCACCCAAACCTGGACAAACCCCGTCGCAACTCATTGCTGGCTAATTTAGCTCATGTGTTGTGTCCCGATTTGTTTTAATATGTGTTGTTATAATACGTGGGGTATTAAAAATGCCCATGTATGATATGAGGTATTCACATATTTGCCATGTTTTTGTTCTGTAGGCCAGTGTGATGCAAAGTGTTGTTGACAAACCTTCATGGGGCGCAGGGTATCCGTTTGTTTTTGCACTTATAGGCTTGTGTGTTTTATACTAAAAAAAAATGTGTTTCTTTGTTTTTTATGTGAAACATTGTCATATTTTGATGCACTTTTCTTTCAATTGTGTTTCTACATCGCGTTTCGTTTAAAAATAAAAGTTGCTTGATATAAAATAAAACCCTAGGCATATAGACTGTTCTTCTATCTCCTTTGTTCTGACTTTTGCCAGACATAAAAAAAATGCTTTGTTAAGGGTTTTGTTAAAAAAACAACCTTTAGGTTTCAGGACGGCGAACTCAACATTGAGGTCGATTGATAACAGGCTCATATATTTGGAAACACGCTTGTGTTCAACTTACGGGCTTTACGCAGTTATCGCAAGTGGCAAAGGTTTACGTCGATGACAGAAGCAGGCTCACCGTGTTACACATGGTGTTACATGTTCAGGCTGGAAATTGAAGGCCGTGTGCCCACCACTGACGCAGTGAAGTCTACTGCTCGGTATGTCTGTTATCTACTGCCCTCTGTCGACTGGTTCTGAACTACAACACATCATTAAGTGATGTGTTGATGTGAAGTAATCATCAGACCCACCGACAGAGCGCGTGCCCTGAACGGCGTATTTTAACGGTTTACAACTTCTACTTCTACATGTACATTAAATATGCAATGTGTTTCTAAACATTACATGCCTGTTAATGGTCTTGCATAGAACACGCCACAGGGGCAGGCAGCTGGCGCGTGTTGACTCTGGTTGTTGTGTAGCATGCTGGCTGTACGTGAGTTCACATCAACATGTGTGACGTCAACACCATATCAACATGTGTGACGTCAGCATAGATACCATGTAACACCTGCCTCTGATGAAGATGGGTTCGGAGGATAATAGGTCTTTGAATCTAGAACAAAGAATATTCATCAATGAATAATAATTTAACTGATGACACTGGTATAATATGAAAATGCAGCACTGTTCCAAAAAATATATATATTTTAACAACACCTTTATTTTTTTGTTAAATTATTTTTCCACAACATATAGAGCAATTTGCTTTTGTAATCTCAACATTTCAACACTTTGACACAATACTCCCTTCATATATTATAGGCTACTGCATAAGAGTTCATTCCACACATTAGAAACATGTACAAATCAAATGTAAACCAGGTCAACAGTACTTGCTGGGAGGACAGAATCCATGGGTGGACAAAGGAAAACAACAAAGCAACATAGATTTCCTTTCTCTGCTAGTTTTTTTTTTTTTTTTACACTTTCGATAATAAACAAGTATCGCCAAAAATGTATTATTGGACCTTGAAGAGAAAGATTTGGGCCAACTGGGAGATGTTTGTTCATGCTGGCTTCCTCATGTTGGTTGGCTCCTCTAAAATGTAGATTTGTGATGGGTTCACCCAGTCCACGTTGGTGGATACAACATCCTGACCAATGGGAACACAGATCTCCTTTGAAAACATGCGGTAGGTCCGCCCACTAATTCCCAAACAAACACATTCTTACTTCTTACGTTTTGTCTCACTGTCACTTCCCGAAATACGTCACATGACTGCAGAACGACACACTCTGAATGCTGTTCTTCTCTTAAAGGTCTCTCAGGTTAAAGGTCTTGAAGTAGAGGTGATGTTTTTGCACGCCCCTGAGAGATGGCTCTGCACGCTGGGAATGAGAACCTTCTCACTTCTGTAGGTCTCATTTGGTTCTGATGTTTTAACAAACAAGGAGTCATTAATACAACCTGTGTAAAAGTGTTGGGCTTTGTAAACAAGTGGAAGGCCACCTGAAACACAGAGCAATGCTTCCTCAGTGGATGGTATGAATCAACTATGGTGCAGGATATTCATTTAAAAGCAGCATCCCCCCCTTTATAAATAATCTTTCAAAACTTTCGAAAACAAACAATTTCAACTGATTTTTATTCCATTGAAATCTTTGACGTCAGGTGACTCAAACTGACGTGTGATTACAACAAAACAGACCAACAGCCAAAAATAAAGTCTTGTTTTTAACGTGCTATTGTTTTCTCTTAGTGTAGACGTGGAGTATATTGCTGTGAATCCATTCACACAGAAGCAGAAAACAACACCCGGGGATTTCTTACGCAAGTCCAGTGGAGTCAATAACAGCATCCACACCAGGACGCCATGACAACAGGACGCCTGGACGCCATGACTACAGGACGCCATGACAACAGGACACCTGGACGCCATGACTACAGGACACCATGACGCCAGGGGATTTACAGGTGGGGAAGCAATGGAAGACGCATCAAGAGCCGTTTCAGACCTCTGGACGGGACCAGAGAGTCAACAGTCGAGCTGTCAGACGTCGTATGCAATCCAGACAATTGGCATGGGACTTTTATTTTAATAGTCAAAAGTGTAGCTGTCAACGGTGCCCGGTAAGGATTATTATACATCGGCCAATGATGGCCTTAATACTGTGCCAATTTGCCCATATTTGAATGAGATTTTAACCTGGAAATATGTGTCTATGGTCTCTTATGGCAACTTTAGTCAAGTTCAAAACAGCCTCCATCTTACAGGTTCATCTCAATAGTGGTGTCATGGCCAGCAGAGAGCAGTCCTTGAAGGAGACTCTTCTGCACCCCTCAGTTAGTCTGTGGACTGTAACCGGACCATGTGGACATCAACAGGTCGACACGCTCTCTAACTGGAGGATCAGACTGGTAGCAAGTGTTTGTCTTAAGCAACTGAGCGGTGGGTTTAAGCCTTAAGAAGCTACTGCATATACAGGTGTGTGTGTGTGTGTGTGTGGGGGGGGGGGGGGGGTAGTCAACTTCCTCTGCCTCACCGCCGCAAAACTAAACTAAACTAAAAAGAACATGATGAATAAGTAAAACACCACATCGATTCTAAGGATGGATTCTGCTGACCAAAGCAACAGGACGCCTCCTGACCCGTTTCCATGTCTTCCTGGACAACAATGGAGGACAACAGCATCCAAGGCGAGCGCCCTGGATGCTGTTCGGCCGGTCAACCGATACCTGTGATCAGGTGTCATTTGGTCTGGTTCGGGTTTTTTCATTAGCGTTGACGGCAACCAGAACAAACAAGGGCTCCTTGTCAGCTCACGGCGGGCTGAGCTTCATTGGCCTCACAAGGCCTACTGACTGGACGACCTTCGATGCTCAGCAGTGGGTTCGGGTTCGGGTTAGGGGTTAGGGGTTCGGGTTAGGGTTAGGGTTCGGGTTAGGGGTTAGGGGTTAGGGTTAGGGTTCGGGTTAGGGGTTAGGGGTTAGGGTTAGGGTTCGGGTTAGGGGTTAGGGGTTAGGGTTAGGGTTCGGGTTCGGGTTAGGGGTTAGGGGTTAGGGGTTAGGGGTTAGGGGTTAGGGTTAGGGTTAGGGGTTAGGGGTTAGGGGTTAGGGGTTAGGGTTAGGGTTAGGGTTAGGGTTAGGGTTAGGGGTTAGGGGTTAGGGGTTAGGGTTCGGGTTAGGGGTTAGGGGTTAGGGGTTAGGGGTTAGGGGTTAGGGTTAGGGTTAGGGTTCGGGTTAGGGGTTAGGGGTTAGGGGTTAGGGGTTAGGGTTAGGGTTAGGGTTAGGGTTAGGGTTAGGGGTTAGGGGTTAGGGGTTAGGGGTTAGGGTTCGGGTTAGGGGTTAGGGGTTAGGGGTTAGGGGTTAGGGGTTAGGGTTAGGGTTAGGGGTTAGGGGTTAGGGGTTAGGGTTAGGGTTCGGGTTAGGGGTTAGGGGTTAGGGGTTAGGGTTAGGGTTCGGGTTAGGGGTTAGGGGTTAGGGGTTAGGGGTTAGGGTTCGGGTAACCCAGGGAGCCCCCCTGGTGTGACTGGGGGAACGTCCTGGTTCCTCCCTGATGCCCCAGAAGCCTCGTGGTTTGAGGGGAAGGCCATCGCCGTGATCTCTCCCACTCCACTAAGCACCGCTCAGGTTGCATCAACATAACTTCTCAGTGTGACACGCTGGAGCCCTCAGCAGAAACACAACAAGATACTTTAAGTGGATGTGATGTTTCTGAGGGAGGCAGTGCAGAACCAGCCTGGGGCTGGTTAACCCACAGCAGTTGAAACGCGATGAAGATATGGAGATATATTTTGTTTCTGTTTGTGTGTATAACTACATATAAAACATTGAGTTGGGTATAGAACAGGACTCCACTAAATGAACTATACCATTCTTCATCCCCAGGGCGGACATCTTCAGAAGATGTTAGCCTTGTGGGAAAGGAAGGACTGTAAATGTTGAACTGAATATAGAAAAGAGACAGGATTAAGGAATCAAGGAGCACACCGAAGAGGGAGGAAAAGAACACAAAACAAAGGGATTATGGGTAAGAGAAGCTGGGTTGAAGTCATTTGAAAAGCCAGGTACAGGCGTACATATAAGCTCACTGCCTCTGATATTGAGAGAGTATCATTTGGTGAATAACTTCTCAAAGCTTTTTAGATTTTCAACCCAGCTCCAACCCTGTGGCCCTCAGTAAACAAACAGTCCCTATCAGCCAATGACAATAAGCAGGAAACCTGTGTGTGTGTGTGTGTGTGTGTGTGTGTGTGTGTGTGTGTGTGTGTGTGTGTGTTATGTTGAATATGTTGGGGTCCTGGGGTCCCATTAGAGAAGGGTGTGTGTGTGTGTGTGTGTGTGTGTGTGTGTGTGTGAAATCGGACGGGGGTGGAGTGGTCTTTAGCATGCACAGTCCTGTCGAGGGGGGGTGGGCTGCTCTGTGAGCTGGGGCCCCTGCTTGACCCCGGTGACGGCGGGGTCCACGTTGTCCAGGCTGTCAGACATCTTCTCACAGATGATGTCCACCAGCCGCTCGAAGGTCTGCTTCACGTTGATGTTGTCCTTGGCGCTGGCCTCAAAGAACTCAAACCCTGCAAGAGTAACACAGCATCCACAGCCTGGCCTCGTACAGCTGGCAGGTATCCTCTACCCTCTACACTAAGGTCCTGGTGGGTCTACTCCCAGTAGTACCCTCTACACTAAGGTCCTGGTGGGTCTACTCCCAGTAGTACCCTCTACACTAAGGTCCTGGTGGGTCTACTCCCAGTAGTACCCTCTAAGGTCCTGGTGGGTCTACTCCCAGTAGTACCCTCTACACTAAGGTCCTGGTGGGTCTACTCCCAGTAGTACCCTCTAAGGTCCTGGTGGGTCTACTCCCAGTAGTAACCTCTAAGGTCCTGGTGGGTCTACTCCCAGTAGTACCCTCTACACTAAGGTCCTGGTGGGTCTACTCCCAGTAGTAACCTCTACACTAAGGTCCTGGTGGGTC
>JAXIVH010000501.1:0-55000 GCA_036785325.1 Urophycis tenuis | reverse complement strand
GCTAAAGGTTAACAAGGTCGTTGGGTACTACCCAATGGAGGCTAAGAGGTTAACAAGGTCGTTGGGTACTACCCAATGGAGGCTAAGAGGTTAACAAGGTCGTTGGGTACTACCCAATGGAGGCTAAGAGGTTAACGAGGTCATTGGGTACTACCCAATGGAGGCTAAGAGGTTAACGAGGTCGTTGGGTACTACCCAATGGAGGCTAAGAGGTTAACAAGGTCGTTGGCCCCCATGGCTCGCCACAGCCAGGAAAAAGGCTTCTTGAATACACGACTTTGAACAAGATCCTGGTAGTCAAAAAATAAAAGTAAAGCACATCTTCCTCAAGCGCAAGGTCACAAGAGAAACAGTGAAAGACAAACAACATCCCAGAGCAGTTACACCTTTTAGACATGAATATATCTAGGGATGCACCGATACCACTTTTTTACAAACCGATACGATACCGATACTTTTATTTGTGTACTTGCCGATACCGAGTACCGATACCGATCTAGATTTGGTCTCTATGAAAGAAGTGCAATTCATTTGAAGGCAGATTTTATTTTCTCCTCTGAAGATTATGTCAAGCCTTTATTTAGTAAGGCTATACCAAATGAACAGGCTATTCCAAGCCAAAACTAAACAGAGCTTTCTGGTTTTAACAAAAAAGCCTCCATGTTTCTTCAGAAAGGCTAAACAAATCAACAAACTATGCTGTCAAATGACGTCAACGTGATCTTTCACTTTATCATACACCTTTGGCAACATCACATCGGTGATGTAGAGGCGACTGGGAATCTCATATATAGGCTCTAGCACTTTTAGAAGACGGCGAAATCCGACATTATCAACAACTGAAAGTGGCTGGTCATCGAGCGCTATGAAGTGAGTAAGTGCCTCTGTTATTTGTATTGACCGTGAGTTGTCTTTGGACATTTTCTCTCGCTTTTGCAAGACGTCATAAGGTTGGCTGCTTCGGTCTTACGCCGCTAGCATTAGTGAACTATGTGTACTAAGCACTATGGTGCGTCTTAAGATGTTTTATCAGATTGCTTGTATTAAAGGAAGCATTTTCCTTTCCGCCTCTCGACACCGTAGCATTACAGATCTTACAGTCTGCCGGATGACGCTTTATCTTAAAATATGCCCAAATCGCCGACATGACTTAGCCTACTGTTACGTCTTTTCGCAGCGAACTTTCACACACAAAAGCCTTTGGCAGAATCTCAGAGTTTCTGCTCATTCATTATCTCCCCCGAGTTAGTTAGGTAGGACAACTCATCTCTGCATAAGGCCGGTTTGATGTAGGCTACTGGCATAGTGGTATCGGTGCGTGGTATCGGCAATTAAAAAACAAATACGATCACGAGTATTTTAATGAAGTATCGGCCAGATACCCGATACTGGTATCGGTATCGGTGCATCCCTAAATATATCTGAAAACATATATCATGAAAATGACACTCTACGTCTATTGTGCCTAATATGTACGTTTCATAAAAGAAAATCTGTCAAATCAAAAATGTAAAGATTCCTGGCAGGATTGTTCACAACCTGCCCTGGTATTGCCAACACCAGGAGATAAATGTTCCAGTGCTTTGACAAGGGTTTGACGAGTGCTACCACCAGCCAGAGGGCTCTTCTCCTGGAGCTGCCCTGCACTGAATCAGCCTGATTACAGCCAGATAATAGCAGCTAGCATCGCAGAGGACTTTACACAAGAACAAGCAGAGACAAATTCATGTAATATTTCAATGCCACAAAAAAAACAGGCCCAGGCCAGTTCTGGTCTCGACAATATAACATTTAATTTGCTCCGATGCTGGATGGCGTTTTGCCGTTACCCTCCTGCCTCTCTAGATAACGGCGTGGACCCCCACAGAGTGCCCAAGAGAGCTTCTTGGTCAAAGACACGTGAATTACAAGCGTTAGGGTAGACTTGATGTTAGACCAAGTGTATGCGACCTGCTGCGACCTGCTGCGACCTGCTGTGCAGACCGCTGCATCTTTACATGGCCAAAACACACGGGGAAGATGCCCCAAGTGGAGGTCAGTAATATCAGATCCGGAAATCGTACAAAAGCATGTATATTGCATGCTTATGTAAATAAACACCATGGAGACCGGTAGAGGAAGAACTGATCATCTCACTACGGCGGCAGAAAAGAAAGCATTGCACGATCGCCCTCAAGTTTCTCGTCAGTATTGCATCTGGCGGACGTGTGGTGAGAATACGCATGGCAGCCATGATCCGTACACGTATGCACTGTCTGCAGCCATGATCCCTACACGTATGCACTGTCTGCAGTCATGATCCCTACACGTATGCACTGTCTGCAGCCATGATCCATACACGTATGCACTGTCTGCAGCCATAATGCGTACACGTATGCACTGTCTGCAGCCATGATGCGTACACGTTTGCACTGTCTGCAGCCATGATGCGTACACGTATGCACTGTCTGCAGCCATGATCCCTACACGTATGCACTGTCTGCAGCCATGATGCGTACACGTTTGCACTGTCTGCAGCCAGTCCATTCCAGCCCCAACTCACAACCAGATGAATATGTAGCAAATGTGAAAGCACCACAGTCAACGGCTGGCCTTCAGAACGTAGTCTCCATCCAGGAAGGCTGCAATGCGTTGTTTTATGGATCATTTTGTGTGTCTGTGTTTGTGTTGCCATGCACTCTAATAAATAGACTTGGCAGCTATCAGCATGAACAACATTTTCAGTTTCAATCTTTCAACACTTGGTTGGATTCAACGTGACTGCATGGCCAGGTCAGGGCGAACGCGGCCACAAAGCGTGTGTTGTGTCCACCAGCGCCTGGCTATACTTGGCTCACTATCTGAACACGTGGTGTGTAGAAACACTCCAGCCCTGCACACCAGTGCTGTGACCTTATCACTTCAGCCATGTGGGGATGCTCACTCATTCACCGCCCTCCACACCAAACATATGATTGGTTTGTTCTGCAGGAAGGAGGATGTGGCGATGATTACAGTTTTGAGGTAAACATCTCACTGCCCTGCTGGGATGACGAAGCAGGCAGAATAACCAACACACATGTGTCAACATGTATTAAAATGCATAGATGTGCACAATCTATGTATAGATAGTGTGAGTAGCGCTGTCTTAGAATAGAATTGCATCTATTGGTATACAAATTATACAGAAATGACGACAACCATCTGAAATGGAACCACATGACATTGAAATGTTACAGAGAGGTGTGGGTCCGAAGATCATTCAATACAGAGTGATTTTCCCAAGGTTGTGTTATTCAGAAAACATATTTTATCTCCGTACCGTAACATCCTAATTCTTGAGGCAATTGTTACTCAGGATTGGAAGTGTGACATGAAGGTAGATCATGAAGGTAGATCATGAAGGTAGATCATGAAGTAGAACATGAAGGTAGATCATGAAGTAGAACATGAAGTAGAACATGAAGGTAGATCATGAAGTGTGACATGAAGTGTGACATGAAGGTAGATCATGAAGTGTGACATGAAGTGTGACATGAAGGTAGATCATGAAGGTAGATCATGAAGGTAGATCATGAAGTAGAACATGAAGGTAGATCATGAAGGTAGAACATGAAGGTAGATCATGAAGTAGAACACAAAATGTCGGCATGTTGCAGCCAGTTGGAAGTGAGCGTATCTGCTCATCATCATCATCATCAGCTTCAGCCTGATTCACATCTTCCTCTTATTTGGTTTCTTACACAATCATAAAGGCGCAGGACAATGATAAGTTCCTGTACTGTTGCATGATGCTGCATGTACATGCCTTCCTCCAATAAGCTATGCGTCAATTTACAACACATGGTATAAGGCACTGTGGAATAAAAAACAACATTATTGAGTAAATCTTCATGGTCTGTAAATCTTCATGGATTTCTCATTGAAAACATGCTTGTCTTGACTGCAGGCTGGTGTGTGAACACCAAACTCATTTGTCAGCCTCATCAACTGTCACTATGTGCTTAACTGTGTGCTATGAGGAGGGTTGTATGTTCAAATCCCACACAGGCTTTTCAGTGTTGAGTCTCTTTGTTCAAAAATGATACACTAAAAATGATACACTAATATATTTACACATATTCTGAGGCCTTTGAGCAAGTCACTGGGCTTGGACCTACAACCAGCTGAGTGAAGGCTGTGCTACTCATCAGCAGAGGCACGTTCCTTCAGAGGGCTGGTGATGACACATCACGTTCCTTCTATGTCCTCTTTATATGATGCAGCTTCTCTAGCTAGCTGGAAGCTGATTTAGCCGTAGCATTATGGATGCACCTATGTACTGAAGATGATAGCATATTATCCAATACAGAGTGCCAATACCATTCCTTACTTTAATATATTATTAATAATGACTTAATTACTTATTAATTACATATTATAATATGGGGTAATATTGACTCCCAATCCACTGAACCGGTTAAACAATGTTTAACTATATCCTGCTTCACCAATGTTGGGAAGGATACTTTTAAAATGTATCCAGTTACAGAATACAGAATACATGTCCAAAAATGTCATTTGTAATGTATTCCGTTACATTACTCAATGTGAGTATTGTATTCTGAATACCTTGATTACATCCACATTGAATTACATTTTATTTGTAGGAATTTAGTTGTAGGAATGTGGCATCAAATCCTGCTTACTAAACAGGTCTATTCTGGTGTGTTCCTCTGTACCAACTGGCTGAATGTGCCCAAGTCTCCCTGAATGTGCACTATATTATAATTTGCTGTAGAGGAACAAAGACGTAAGGGTATGTTGACCAACAGACGAATCGACCTATTTCCACTTTTTAGTTTCTTTATTTACTTAGCTGTTAATAGTGGGAAAATAGACAAACAGAAAATATTCAGTTTCTATACAGAATGTGCGATTACATCTAACGTAACATTTTCTTTCACTGAGCTAAGTGCATAGGTGTTGCCTACAGGCGCGTTTCTAGGTTCTGACTTTTGGGCGAGAGGCCACAGCGGGGGAGATGAAGCTAGACCCCAGAGAGGTCTAGCTTCATCACTGTTTCCCTATAAAATCACCTTAAAATAAAACGCACCAGAAGGAAACCTGCGTTTACCCTTTTCCATAAAGCAACGATATGAAACAAACGCACGTCGACTACGCAGATAGGTACAACTATAAACTAGCAAGGTGACCAATAAAACTAAAGCAGAGGACTATCCATGGCTAATTAAAAATAGAACTTCCTTTAAGATGATTGTTCAGGTTGGAGGTGGCGCTTCTGGACGCTGAAAGGAGGTTGGATGCTGGCAAGCAGAGGTTGCACTGCACAGTTATATTCCTTTCTCCCTTCTCTTCCTTTAATGTGAAATACTTTTGAATTTCCAAGATAGAAAGGCATTCCTGCCCTGGCTCTGTTGTGCCTGTTCTGGCTCCAGATCAACGTCCTCTAGCTCCTGCTGCTCCTCTTCTGACTCCATACCGAATGATCACACAAATAATAGCGATCAGTTTTTTTTTTGTTTTCATATCGGGGCTTCTGGGAAATGCATGGGGTTGTCTTAATTTATTTACAGAGTGAATAAGAACGTGAAACAGAGAAGTATATTCATGTAATCCATTGATTTCAACAATGTAAATGTATTCTAAATACCAACTATTTAAATTGTAACTGTAACGAAATACAGTTACCTATTATTTGTATTCTGAATACATACCGCCGGTACATGTATTCCGTTACTCCCCAACACTTCACAGATCAATACACTTCCCATGGATAAGGATGTTGTTATTGGTGATGTTCTCTGCATCATCTGTATCTTCCCGAAGTCAATCAGGAAAGTCCTTCTTAGGAGTCCATCGACGACCCGAGCCAACCTGTCTCACATCCTCCCCCTAGTGACAATCACCATGACAACCGGCCATAAGGTGTCATGTGACATAACAGGCTCATAAAAAAGTGGTATGAAGCCCACATTTTTGTTTCATTCATTGAATGGCGTGATGTTAGGTGTCCTCTGGACTGCTCAGACTAGCAGGTGTTTCTCCCTGGCGATGGTTGGTTACACACGACCTCGCTGCTATGCTCCCAAGATTCCCTGAGATGGCATTTTCCTCCTCCGCCAATCACGTGCCCTCTTTTCTAAGAGGAGTAGGGATGCAGATGAAACGCAAAGGCTATAAATAGACCTTTCTCCCCCTACTGCGTGAAAACAAACGGCCACCAGAAGCCAAAAACTAGATCGATATCGCTCGGGTAACAGTTAGTGTTGTCCTGTATGTACTGTAATGAATGACGGTGCGAGGTTGTGTTTTAAATGGGCGTGTGGAAGACATCGGCGGTGCATCTCTCCGTCTCCACACATGCATGTCAGCAACACGGCCGCGGATATGACACAGGTGCTATCTAAAAATAATCATGAATTAACTGGAATTAAAACAGCCTTTTTAAACCTGCGGGCTGAATGGCAATTAGGCATACATCCTGTTATAATGTCAGAATCTGCTAGCCTAGACAAACAAGGGAGTCGTCCTTAAACCACACCAATAGCCTTGCCAGTTGCCATGCATATTTCCATTATAAGGGTGACTATTTCAATGACTTGGACAGCCGACCGTTGAGCTCTACGAAATGCTGCAGTTTACAGTTCCTTTTTTTCTGGGCAAAGATGGACATTCTGTCCAGAAGAAAGTTCGAGGGCCGAGTGAAACGACACACCGGCTCTGCAAACGCGTTTTAAGACACATTTAATTCAAAACGGCTCTTCTGAACGCCGAGTTTAAATGGTTAAGAGGTGAAAGCGGTCAGATGCAGGGTCTGCCATGGCGTTATGTATAAGGTGCCTCTACCCCGCGTTCTCCTCTCTCTCCACACAAACACGCACAACCTGAACAACCTCTCGCCATTGGTAACGCGATGGAGGCTTTCTTCGCCGACGCACGGCAGTGTGTCTCCCAGTGACCCAGAAGGTTGATATCAGATCTGACAGGAGACGGAGAAGCCAACGAAGAGAGCTTTCCATATGGCAGCGAGGCAGGCGCTGCGTGACGTGATGGCCCGGCCACACTGCGACTGGAAGACGTTTTATCGATCGATTCCTGATCATAAAATGTGTCATTTTCATCGAAGCTTCCTCAAACGGACCAGGTCGACGTTTCGTGTGTTCAAAGGCCTTTTATCCGCCTTTCTCCAAAAAATTGTTAGGCTTAGGCCTATATTCCCGTAACCATCATATGGGCAGTCGTAAGATTAGGTTTTTCCCCCAAGACAAATTCTCTATTTGTGATTTTCTACGAGTTAAAATATTGTAAAGGTATATTATGTTTGCTGTCCTCACATCCTACCGCTACCGAGCATCATGCCGGTCGAAGATGAAGAAAAGTATTCATTTGGAAAGGAAGATTAGCTGATTCTAACAGGTCACTGTTATAGAACACATATTACAAAAATACATATAGAGAGCGTCTCACCTTTGAATGTTTCTTCGTCTTCTACCCTGCCGCTAAACCGCGTTCAGCACCTGCAGCAACGCCACCGTTTGACTGACAGTTCCTGCTGAAAGGGGCGGGCACTAGGACTCTGCGCGTAGAGATGATTGAGATGAGAAACCAGCCAATCCACGAGTACTTCACCAGAAACGCCTTGATACGTTCAAGGTGCGGGGTCATTTAATATTTATCAGAGCTGCTTGGGCCTCTGTATAATTTATAAGAATAGTGTCAGGGAGGTATCATCTGATGCAGACACAGTCAACTCCTCCCCAGGCTTCGTTCTAAATCAGTCTGCGATTTAAAACGACTGAGCACTCGTTTATTTGTTTGAATTTGTTTCAATAAAAGCGGACCGAGTGGCCACTAGGAAATGACAAACTCGTTAGGCTGGTGGTCTGTTTGTGTCAGCTAATATATCGTATTTAATCGTATTGATTGAGAGAACATATTGAGAACATCTACTGCAGTACTGGCTGGAGACTTCAGGACTTCAGTATGCAGCTTCCACAGCTACTCTCCTCAGCCACCTCTGGTGAAGAATACCAACGTCGGAAATTGTGTTGATTACAAGTAATTGATCATTAATTTTTCTATTCGGGCGCCTCCTAGTGGAATTATTAATTCATTATTTACATTCATGGTTTCTAAATGAAAATCGCAAAGTTGGAAAACAGTTTACGGTAAACGGGTAAACGTGACTGCTGTAAACAAAAGATAACAAAAAGGTGAAAGGTACTGCTATAACAATGCAATTTCCATGAACACAGAAGCAGTAAGAGCATGGTGGAAATAGCCCATATGATTGTATTGTAGCAACAAAAACTGTATTTAGTTTTTATAATATCATAAATAAAGTTAATATAATCATACCTTTAAAATAGATAACCATAGTAATTACTTAACGCACACACACACACACACACACACACACACACACGAGAGAGAGAATTACAATCATTAATGAAATATCTATAAAGATCTATTATGTTTACCACGTGACAGGATTTTTTTCCTAACGATAATAACACATCTCTACCAATCATCGTTATCATCATCATCTACACCGGAACAAGGGCTATCGATGTGTAGCCTACATGTTTAGATCACTTGGGTTTATAAACATATTTATAGGCAGTGTTGTGCTAGTTACTGAAAAATAGTAACTAGTTACAGTTACTAGTTACTTTGTAAAAAAGTAACTCAGTTAGTAACTCAGTTACTTAAACCAAAAAGTAATGCGTTACTGAGAAAGTAACTTTTTAGTTACTGTAAATAAAACGTTCTTCCAATGCTATAAAGGTTGATTGATTGAGTTCCCCCTATAGCCGTCATTTCAGTTCTGTACTGATGCTGAATAATACAAAATAATACAACCGTTTCAATTCAGTTGCATCCACATCACTGAATCTAATCATCCAAGCAATGTTGTGCACCAACACAAACACCAAAGTATTTTTTCAATGTCTATTTATTTCAGTCAGGCCATAGGCTATAAACTGGCTAAACAAGGCTATTTTCTTATTTGGTATTCAAAAACAAACTGCCAAAAATTAAAGTGGCTTCAAAGCAAACACAGACATTCTGATATAAATAACTGTATTCTGACGTCGACGTCGGCCGGCTGAGCGCCGCTGAGCCGCCGCCGTGCGAGAGGCAGACGCCTCCGCCGCGTCCTCGCTCCGCCTCCTCGGAGCGCCGCCTGTGTGTGTGTGTGTGTTCAAAGGTTCAAAGGTCTTTATTGTCATTTGCTCAACAGATACAGCGTACATGTTGGCAATGAAAATCTTAAGTCCCAGGCACCCCAAAACAACTCAATAAGTGTCTAGAATAACAGAAGAAGAGAAAAACTAGTGCAATAAAAAAAATAAAAATAAAAATAAAAATAAAAAACAATAATAATAATAATAATAAAATGTATATACAACATGATAATAATATAAACATTGAAACATTAAACATTAAACATTAAGGTGCAGAAAGTGTAAAAGTAAAAGTGTTGTATTTATATTTACATGTGCAGTTGAATTAGCAGCAGTTATGGGGAGGTATGGACCGATATGGATTAAATAATATAATTAAATAAATATGAAAATAAATATTTTCCTATAAACAGATGTATTGACCTTCACAGAGCTCAGGAGTTCAACAGTCTTATAGCCTGTGGGATGAAACTGTCCCTGAGTCTGGTGGTCCTGGTCCGGATGCTGCGGTACCGTCTGCCAGACGGCAGCAGACAGAACAGTTTGTTGCTGTGTGTGTGTGTGTGTGTGTGTGTGTGTGTGTGTGTGTGTGTGTGTGTGTGTGTGTGTGTGTGTGTGTGTTGGTGCGTGCTCTCCAAAATGTTGTCTGAGAATGGTGTAAATCACATCTGGGTCTCTGTTGATGTTCACTAAAGGGCTGTTACGGATAGCTGTCCGTACAATGTCTTTTGCACGACCCATCAGCCTATAAAGGATCTCTGTGCCTGTCTCAGCCGTACTGAAACCTTTTTTCCTCAGGTAACTCTGCATGATTTCCTGCCACTCCATTACAGTGAACTTATCTGTGCCATCTCCTCTGAAATATGGCGGCTCTTTCACATCTCATCGCAGGACTAGGTTGACTTTTGACCAGTCAGGCTGTTGTGGTTGTAACGGCGTTACTAATAACGCGTTACTACCCAACACTGTTTATAGGCCTATGGAAATGCGGGAACACGTCACGTTCTCTGACGTCATCGCGTTACGTGCACGGCGGCGCTCCGGAGAAAGGAGCCCCGTCTCTCGCTGGAGGGGACCGCCAGACGTCAACAGGAAAACAGCAGAGACAACGGAAAGAACCAGAGTTCATCGTCAAACTAAAGCCCCAAACGCGCCGGAGTGGAGATGGATGACAGTAGACGGACCGTGGTGGTGACAGGTGGGTGGGACCTCCACTTGTACTGCTCTCTTTCTGTCTTGGTCGGCACGCGGTGCGGATGTGTCCAAATGTTCCAAAGTTACAAAAACATGGCATTTTCTTAAGATGACAGCACCGCAAATGCCATCAGGTAGTTGCTCGCCTTAGAATATTGACGATCCTTGGCGTCTTTCAACAGTTTCTAACCTTTTGTTGTCATGGTAGAGTCACTGAACAGAGAGTAGTACAAATGTACGCCGCCTATATTTAGCCAAAGTCAAGGCCAGCAGTGTCAGTATTATGTAACAAAGCGTTAAACTCTTACAACCTACTTATCGTGCATGTTCGCCTGTCACATTTTTTATAATGTGATAAATGAGTTAACTTCTTAGTTTTAACATGTAGGCTACATTCACAAGATGTCTCGTAGACACAAAGGCCGACTGTGATCTGGCGCTACGGGCTGAAGAGCGCTGTGGATGTCCTGGGAGACGCGGACATGACAATGAGGGACCGGCTGGCAGCTGCGACCCCTCTCCCCCACCCCTTTCTCCCCCCCCCCCCCTCTCCCCCCCACCCCTCTCCCCCCCCACCCCTCTCTCCCCCCCGACCCCTCTCTCTCCCCACCCACCCCTCTCCCCCCCACACCCCTCTCTCCCCCCCGACCCCTCTCTCCCCCCCGACCCCTCTCTCCCCCCCGACCCCTCCCCCCCCCCCCACCCCTCTCCCCCCCTGAGCCCTCTCCCCCCGACCCCTCTCTCCCCCCCGACCCCTCTCTCTCCCCACCCACCCCTCTCCCCACCCACCCCTCTCTCCCCCGACCCCTCTCTCCCCCCCTGACCCCCTCTCCCCCCCCCACCCCTCTCCCCCCCACCCCTCTCTCCCCCCCGACCCCTCTCTCCCCCCCCACCCCTCTCTCCCCCCCGACCCCTCTCTCCCCCCGACCCCTCTCTCCCCCCCGACCCCTCTCTCTCCCCACCCACCCCTCTCCCCACCCACCCCTCTCTCCCCCGACCCCTCTCTCCCCCCCTGACCCCCTCTCCCCCCCCCACCCCTCTCCCCCCCACCCCTCTCTCCCCCCCGACCCCTCTCCCCCCCACACCCCTCTCTCCCCCCCGACCCCTCTCTCCCCCCCGACCCCTCTCTCCCCCCCGACCCCTCTCTCCCCCCGACCCCTCTCTCCCCCCGACCCCTCTCTCCCCCCGACCCCTCTCTCCCCCCGACCCCTCTCCCCCCCACCCCCCTTTCAGTGCTAGACAGACAGCCCGACCCCGCTCCCCACTCCCCGGCTCCCTTGGGAACCGTGGCGGCCCATTTACTCGACGGGGGTGGGGTGCGGGGTCAGTGATTGGTGTCCAACTCGGAGGCCGTTATTAGTTGTCCATCGGTGTCTCAACAGATCTAGAGAACCGTCTGCAGGGGACACGGTGTCCACAAAATCGCTTTGAGTGATCTCATATGAGGTGAAACAAAAACTAAACAAAGGCACTTTTCACTGGTGCCCCTGCACATTTTCACGGAAGACCTCGTTTTTTGTGGATTTCCAACGCTGTGTTGATGGTGAATACAAAGTGTTGTAGGTTGAAGAGCTTTTGAGTGGCAAAAGAGGCTGCAGCATAAACTCCTAAACTCACTCCCTGACCCTGTGTTTGTTTACTAGGTTTTGGGCCTTTTGGGGAGCACATGGTGAACGCCAGCTGGGTTGCAGTTCAGGTATGCTGGTTTTTGTGTCTTTTTCATTCTAGTATTTCATTAGAGTATTTCACTCTACAACAACCGAGGAACTCTGCAACTGCTTATTGGTGTTGACAGTAACTCCAAAAGCATCATACTCTGAAACACAGTGGAAGATGTTTCAAACATCAACGCTCGCTTTATGGGGTTCCTTTCAAATACAAGTTCAAAATATTAGACACAGGATAAGGTCAATCATTCTCATTTCATTATATAAGAAATGTAATATTAATATAATATGACATTATATAATAACAATAATATAACATATAAGTTATTAGTAATATGCAGTTTATTCTTTTGTTACGTTGCTTCAAACAGCAGGGTCTCTAGAAACGGACCAGTCTGGTCAGAAAGCAGACTGGTTCTGGCTCAGGGGTCTTCCCTGGACCTCCAGCTGTGTGGAGCTGCTGCTGACCCACTGAGGGCTGCTGGGGACCCAGGGTCATTCAATAGTTGTCAGGGTGTCTAGACGGACTTGATTAGGATATTAAATGCAAACAATGGGCTGTCTTTGCGCAGGGGTCAAAGGGTGACTGCAGGGTCAAGCCAGCGTCTTTTCAGTACGTGTTTGTGTGGCCGCGGGGGGAGGGGAGGACACACAGTTGTGGTCATTTTCAACGCTGGTAAAGGTGGGGCGTTGCAAAGCGGTCTCTGAAATCTGAAAACATCAAATGCTCTCTTGGTTTTCGTGTCGATTCTTCTGAAATAATGTTGAATAATACTTCTGTTTTTAATTAGAGCTGAAAGCTGTTTTGTAGATGCAGTGATGTAAAGGAAATAATGACTACATTTCCCATGAGCCATATCCCATTCAGTACGTTTACATGCAGCAAGAAATTCGAATTTCTAATCGTATAAGACATCGTTCGGACTTTTTAAGTGCATGTAAACACCTTAATCCGACCTACTTCAGACCTATTTCAGACATCTAAAATCGGATAACTACACCTGGATAATTCAATCATAGTCGGACTTTTAACGGCATGTATACTCAGCAATCGGATCTGAATTGGATTTTGCATTCTGCGCACGCGCAATGCCATTCTGCACATGCGCAGCGCCACATAGCGTCCAGAGTCAGCCCATGCTCCGACTGTTAATCCGATTCTCTGAACGGCATGTATACTCGGACAAGTGATCCGGTCTTACGCATGTCATTATCTGATCCGATCAGAAATTCGAATTTCTTGCTGCATGTAAACGTACTGATTGTTGCCTTTTGTCCAAAAGAAGTGGAACATTTAGTAGTATCTCAGGCTTATGGTGGATTAGTAATGCATGTTATGCACATCTATTGTGTCTGTTCTGGTTTGTTTGCCTGCAGTCTTTCAACACTTGGGGGGTTGAATCATTGGCTTCCAATTAAACACTGAATCAACTTCAAAATCTTAAGGCTGGGTTATGCTTCGTTTATGCTTCTGCGTCGACGCAATGCTGGGGGGTTGCAGACCCTTTATGGACCCTTTATGGACCCTTTACGTCCTCGACGTGCACCTCCCAAAATCCTAGATGCGCGTCGAGGCGACGCAACCCCAACGCAGCGGCTTTGGCTGTGATTGGTCCGCGAGCTACATTGGCTGGAGATCGCTTTTCCGGTTTCCACTCGTAAACACCGCCACGGTGTAAACACAGCCTTGATAAATGCTTCGACTGATTGGCAACAAAATATACAGTATACTGTATATATATATATATATATATATATATATATATATATATATATATATATATATATATATAAACTTTTGCCTTCATTTCTGTAAACTTTTTTTTAACTCGCTAGTAATCTGTATGTAATAACCAGAATGATCATTCTGGTCCCTCTACCGGTGTGGCAATGAATTGCATTTCGAGACGTAAACCCCACGCAGAACCATCACGGGCTCATGACTGCGTCCAAGCAACTGCGTGGCCATTGCGTGATCACGACGCAATCCCTACGCAGAAGCATAAACCAGCCTTTACTCAGCACCTACAAGGCCCTCAACAACCTAGCCCCCCCCTACCTCGCCGGCCTCCTCCATCACCACGCCCCCTCCCGGTCCCTCAGGTCCATTTCTGTCAACCTGCTGCTAGTCCCCCGGACTAAGCGCCGGACTTGGGGTGATCGGGCCTTATCAGTTGCTGCCCCCACCCTCTGGAACTCACTCCCCTCCCACATCAAAGTCTCCCCAACCCTCTCTTCTTTCAAATCTGCTCTCAAAACACACCTCTTTACACTAGCCTTCCCCACCTAACTTAATCCTAGTCTGTCTTAATAAAATTCTGTTGTTTAGTTTGATAGGGCAATATGTAAAGCGTCTTAGAGTACCATATTAAGCACTATATAAATCAGATTTATTATTATTATTATTATTATTATTATTATTATTATTATTATTATTATTATTATTATTATTAATAATATTATTGTGACACCAGGCTAGTCAACAGTCAGCAGTGCTGACACTCAGTACGTTTACATGCAGCAAGAAATTCGAATTTCTGATCGGATCAGATAATGACATGCGTAAGACCGGATCACTTGTCCGAGTATACATGCCGTTCAGAGAATCGGATTAACAGCCGGAGCATGGGCTGACTCTGGATGCTATGTGGCGCTGCGCATGTGCAGAATGGCACTGCGCGTGCGCAGAATGCAAAATCCGATTCAGATCCGATTGCTGAGTATACATGCCGTTAAAAGTCCGACTATGAAAGAATTATCTAGGTGTTGTTATCCGATTTTGAGATGTCCGAAGTTGGTCGGATTAAGGTGTTTACATGCACTTAAAAAGTCAGAACGATGTCTTATACGATTAGAAATTCGAATTTCTTGCTGCATGTAAACGTACTGACTGTCTTGCTCCTGTAGGAACGGTGAGCATACCTCAGTGTTATTATGCTGCAGTAAAACTGTTGTTCCTTGGTGTCAACAGGAGCTGCAGAAGCTGGGCCTGGGCAAGAAGGTGGACCTGCAAGTCTACGAGGTTCCTGTGGAGTACCAGGCGGTCCAGAGCCTGGTGCCGTCGCTATGGGAACAGTACCATCCACAGGTGATAAACTGGGCTCTGAAAACACCTTTCTTCTGCGTTGACTAGCCTGGTGTTGTGCACCATTACCTTCGCTATTCTTGTGTAGCATTAGCAAACCAGGTGTAACCTCCGCCAACCTGCCGCTGCGTGGCGTTCACCAGCCTGACCGCCGTGTGGCGTTCACCAACCTGACTGTGTGGCGTTCACCAACCTGACTGTGTGGCGTTCACCAGCCTGACTGCGTGGTGTTCACCAGCCTGACTGTGTGGCGTTCACCAGCCTGACTGTGTGGCGTTCACCAGCCTGACTGTGTAGCGTTCACCTGCCTGACTGTGTGGTGTTCACCAACCTGACTGTGTGGCGTTCACCAGCCTGACTGTGTAGCGTTCACCAACCGTGTGGCGTTCACCAGCCTGACTGTGTAGCGTTCACCAACCGTGTGGCGTTCACCAACCTGACTGTGTGGCGTTCACCAGCCTGACTGTGTAGCGTTCACCAGCCTGACTGCGTGGTGTTCACCAGCCTGACTGTGTAGCGTTCACCAGCCTGACTGTGTGGTGTTCACCAGCCTGACTGTGTGGTGTTCACCAGCCTGACTGTGTGGTGTTCACCAGCCTGACTGTGTGGCGTTCACCAGCCTGACCGCTGCGTGGCATTAAGCCGTCGTCACAGTTCTGCATTCAGCACCTTTGTGACTCTTCGTAGAGCCGCCTGCATTTATGCGTCCACGTCATGTTATGGTGTACACAAAGGGGAGAGTGTCGCGTTTCCCGACACACATTGTACACCGGTGACCTCAATCCAGGAAAACGACACGAAGACGAACTGCGATGCTTGCAGAAGCGGTCGGTCCATCGCCACCGACTGAAACTTGAGTGTTTTTGATTTTGTCGGTTGCGTTCGTTTTAGATTAGATTAGATTAGATTCAACTTTATTGTCATTGTGCAGAGTACAAGTACAGGGACAACGAAATACAGTTGGCGTTCTAACCAGAAGTGCAAATGAGCGATTAAGGTGCAGGTTGAAATGCAGAAATGCAGAATAAGGTGCAAAATTGAAAAGTGGCAGTGGTTATTAAAATGACGGTAATTATATGTAGTTAACAAAGTGACAAACAGTGCAGATGGAGGTAGTGATCATCGAGGTATTAAACGGTTACTCACAGTGGCATAACATGCAAGTGAAAAGTGTAAAGTGTAAACAGTATACAATGTGCACAAAAAGTAGTGCAAATAATAGAAGTAAGTGTGCAGGTGGTGCAGTAGTGCTCTAGTGCAGTATAACAGAATAACAGAATGGGTACAACAGATGAGTATGGGTTGTATGGGTATGGGAGTGGGGGGTGCAATGGCAGTTAGGAATAAATAAATAAATAACATTACTATTAGTTATAATATGTGTAGTATGTCCAGGGGTGAGGTGCGGGGGTGCTGGATGTGCGGGGGGTGCATGTCCTTGGGGGGGGTGGGGGACCAGGTATTGGGTGGGCAGTGGTGAGTGTCTTTGGGGGGCGGGGGGGGGTCAAATGGGTCCAGGTCATGGGTGGGGTGGGGTGTATGTCCTTGGGGGGGGGGCAATGTTCATGTGGGTTTGGAGTTCAGGAGGCTGACAGCCTGGGGGAAAAAGCTTCCCCTGAACCTGGTGGTCCGGGTGCCCAGAGACCCGGACCACCGGGACCACGCCTGGTCGTGGAAAACAGTGAGCCGGCCCCCTGCTGGAGGGGCAACATGTTGTAGACCTCCAGGGGGGGGCACTTCTTCACGTAGGTCAGGCGTAGGTCAGGCGTAGGTCAGGCGTAGGTCAGGCGTAGGTCAGGCATAGGCCAGGTGTAGGTCAGGCGTAAGTCAGGCGTAAGTCAGGCGTAGGTCAGGCGTAGGTCAGGCGTAAGTCAGGCGTAGGCCAGGCGTAGGTCAGGCGTAAGTCAGGCGTAGGCCAGGCGTAGGCCAGGCGTAAGTCAGGCGTAGGCCAGGCGTAGGTCGTAGCGGCTTCGGTCTTCGCCTACAGGCTGACGGAGGAGTGTAATTTGGCATTTGGATAACCTGGTGTTTGCTTGCCGTCTAGCCGATCTGGTGCGCTGTTACTTCTACGTTGACTTACCTCACGTTGTCTTCTTTGGCAGCTGGTGGTCCATGTTGGCGTGTCGGGCATGGCCACCACCGTCACGCTGGAGAAATGTGGCCATAACTACGGCTACAAGGGCCTGGACAACAGCAGCTTCTGCCCCGACTCACAGTGTTGCATTGTGGGAGGGCCGGACTGCATCCACTCGGTGATTGACATGGAGTCTGTTTGCAAGAGAGTGAGTGCCTCAGGGCTGGGAGTCAGCGTGTCTGTCTCCAAAGACGCTGGCAGGTGAGTCGGGGGGGGTGTGACACCCTTACATTCCTATTTTAAAATACTTGGGTGCCGTCTTTGAGGCATCAAGTCATCTCAGAATTGACATAATCTAATAGACGATGACAATGATTCACATCCTGGGTGTGGTGTGTTTCTACACCCCTGGAGGTACAAACACCTGCATTGTTTGATTGGGTAGCGGCCGTGAGTTCGGCCCCTCCCCATCGGTACACTCTGGGCTCGGGGAAGGGGGGGCTCGGCAAATAACTGAATGGCAACCAAACGTCAACAACTCCTCCCTGCAGCCTTTCGGTCAACAACATGCTGCTTCCTGATTCCAGTATCCGACCCAAAGAGAGCTCATCAGCGACGGCAGATATGAGACCTTTCACTGTTGCCGTGAACACAGGGTTCAGGAACATGTTTGGGGCTTGACACCGCCATTCACTTCATGACTTCCCGCTCGGGAAACACTGAGTCTGTTCCCCTGTGTTCCACCTGCGCAGGTATCTGTGTGACTTCACCTACTACACGTCTCTGTACCTGAGCCAGGGCCGCTCTGCCTTTGTGCACGTCCCCCCCATCGGGAAGCCCTACAGCGGGCCTGACCTGGGCCGCGCCCTGCAGGCCATTATCAGGGAGATGCTGGAGAACCAGGACCAGGAGGAGGAGGAGATCTGCTGTCATCATCGGCACTCCATGACCTCCAGCTGAACCCCCCCCCCCCACACACACACACACACACACACACACACACACTCAGACACACACACACACACACACACACACACACACACACACACACACACACACACACACACACACACACATATACACACACACACACACACACACACACACACACACACACACACACACACACACACACACACACACACACACACACACACTGTCTGGCCAGCCTTACACCAAGAAGAGGAAATTGCACTTAAACCACAGCCGCCACCAACAACTTCAACATCAACGCCATCCACTGGTGAATGGAATCCTGAATCCTGTCCTTGGAAATAGTGTGCTGAAGTTATTCAACATTTTGTTCACATCAGTGGTGGCTTCTGGTTGCAACTGGACCAGGAAGCCGTCGTTCGGCTCCCTCCCATCTTGTGAAGGGTGGCCTGACTGCTCAACCTTCAAACTGTGATTTTAGTGACTTCAAATTTGAAATTCAGGAGAACTTTCCCCTGATGTGAACTGTGGGACAAGAAGAAATGTAGCATGGCTGCCCGATCTGTTTGATACCTAGGAGTGACATCTTCTGCCAGTCCTCCTGATAACCGTACAGCCTTATAACCTTGTTTAACAACCACTTTGGGGATATTATGTTCTTATGTGTCTATCTAAGGATTTTGGTGGTGGCTGGGAGCTATTCTTGCAGCTCCTCTCTGGCTTTATTATGGTTTAACACTGGGTTTATCTTCTTAGATGTCTCCTTATCTCTGTAATCCCTTGAACCCCTCTCAAGGTGCTCTTTGGTCAGCCGTTGAAGGGTTCAGGTGAACGTCTTCTGAGGCTGGCGTGACATCCTGACGCTGGTCGCATCACTAACACTGTCTGATCTCTGTGGACCCAAATATGGTGGCTGTCTCACGAAAAGTGAGTGAAACTTTAGTGGCTCATGTTGAAATAGTCTACACACATACTTATACAGGATCCATTCAAAGACCATTGCACCTGTTCTGTTGGCGTTACAGAATACACAGGCATGTATTTCTTTAGCACTCTCCCTCCCCGTCCCGCCAGGTATAATCAGTGTTGATTTCCCGTGTCCTAATTCAAAGTTTGTTTTCTACACCTTTTTTTCTTTATAAGAAATAGTTTTCACCTTCTTTGACAGAGGATCTTAAAGCAGGGAGCAGGTCGATCACCTCTGACTGAGACCGGTTCCCTCCAGATCCCTCCGGTAGACATCTGGCCTGGAGCTGTGAAATGGTAACCCGGGCAGCATCTCAAACCAACAGGGTCACCGGTCTCAGTAGCACCATGGCTCCTGTAGCACTCTGGTCCCAGGTCCCCAGTGCCCTGAACCGTCCCCAGTTGGATGAGGAATGGTATCAAAATGTGTAGTGCTAGATGGTTTTTTTATTACATACTGTATTTTATTTAGGCAAACATTAAATATTATATTTATTTAACCATGTCTCTTATCGAGATTAAGGATCTCTTTCCCATTGGGCGACCAGTTCAAAATGACCACATAAAAAGTTACAGATGCAACAATATTAAACAGAAACATGACAAGAAAAATTCACTAAGTGGTAAACTAAGATGGTGTTTGTTGGTTTAAAACCTGCAGTCCTAAACAGGACTACACTGTCAGCTTCACCTTGTAGACTTCATTAAACAGGACTACACTGTCAGCTTCACCTTGTAGACTTCATTAAACAGGACTACACTGTCAGGTTCACCTTGTAGACTTCATTGAACAGGACTACACTGTCAGCTTCACCTTGTAGACTTCATTGAAGCAGATCCGGCTGCTTTTATTAAGTTCTGCTTCCATGAAGTCAAATCCCACAGTTTGTCATGTCGGAGGTGGACCTGCAGTTTATTTCCCCAGCACTTTGTTTAAAAAAAAAAAAAAAAACCCTCATATTTTCTGTTTTATTTTATTTTAAGTTTACTGTCACTTTAACTTTAAAAGCTTTGCAGAACTGGCCATGTTTTGGAGTTTCCAGCGTTCACATTGGTATTGTCCATCGATCTAAAATGTGATGTTTAAATGTTTTATGTTTAAATTCTGTATTTTGAGGTGCTTTTGATTCAAGTTCTTTGTTGTTTTTATTTGTTATTAAACTGGATGTTCAGTGCCACCTTTCTAAGAGGCTATTAATGCTGGCCTGCATACTTACTTAACTAGAGCTACTGTAGGCCACTTGGAGAAACAAGACAGAGTAAGATATATAAGATTTGAAATAGATAAAGAATATCCCACCCCTCTCTTCGGGCCCCCTCACCAGGAGCCCCCAAAGCACAGGACGAGATCTCTGGCTGTCTCAACAGGTCTGAGTGTGTGCAGGTAGAGAGGTAGACAGACACTAGATCTCTGGCTGTCTCAACAGGTCTGAGTGTGTGCAGGTAGAGAGGTAGACAGACACTAGATCTCTGGCTGTCTCAACAGGTCTGAGTGTGTGCAGGTAGAGAGGTAGACAGACACTAGATCTCTGGCTGTCTCAACAGGTCTGAGTGTGTGCAGGTAGAGAGGTAGACAGACACTAGATCTCTGGCTGTCTCAACAGGTCTGAGTGTGTGCAGGTAGAGAGGTAGACAGACACTAGATCTCTGGCTGTCTCAACAGGTCTGAGTGTGTGCAGGTAGAGAGGTAGACAGACAGGTAGGGTTGCCATCCAATCATATGATTTCATTGAATTAAATTGGACAGGTTTATTATAGGCCTGATAAAGGCACAGATACCGTATTGTCGGATGTATTAGACAATTTCCCTCAGGGATCAATAAAGTATGTCTGTCTGTCTGTCTGTAGATCTCTGGCTGTCTCAACAGGTCTGAGTGTGTGCAGGTAGAGAGGTAGACAGACACTAGATCTCTGGCTGTCTCAACAGGTCTGAGTGTGTGCAGGTAGAGAGGTAGACAGACACTAGATCTCTGGCTGTCTCAACAGGTCTGAGTGTGTGCAGGTAGAGAGGTAGACAGACACTAGATCTCTGGCTGTCTCAACAGGTCTGAGTGTGTGCAGGTAGAGAGGTAGACAGACAGGTAGGGTTGCCATCCAATCATATGATTTCATTGAATTAAATTGGACAGGTTTATTATAGGCCTGATAAAGGCACAGATACCGTATTTTTACATTTTTTGTCAGAGCGTTTGATTTATTGATTGCTCTTGGGATGTAAAGAGAATTTTAACAAACATCAAAGAAACAAAGCTCCTAAAATGAATTGCCATTTCTACCGTTGAGATGGGAAACAGTCTTGTCTTTTAACTGTCTGTCTTCTTTGTTTTGGACTTAGAATGCAGACTGTTTTATGTACTTTAATTGATAAATCATCTTATGTTCAAGTAAGTGACATCTTAATCCCTGTTTAGTGTTATGTTATTGAAAATACAGTGGAATTGTCATGTCCCCAAGTGCTTTATATAATGTTGCTAAACAATAATTAAAGGTTCACAGGGAAATATTGAGATGGTTGAGCTAATGCTTAATGACCAAAATATTGTCTGTAGAGATATTTGAAAATATTACAATGTGTTGCCTTGTTTTCAACTTGCCAAGATAACTGCAGAATAAACTAAATGGTGATACATGGCACACACTTAACTGTCTGTTTATCCTGACCATTTGTGCGTGTGTGTGTGTGTGTGTGTGTGTGTGTGTGTTCATAAACAAACCTAATATGTATATCTACTTCCATCACCATATTTTGTGCCTATGTTCAGAAAATAGCGGTTTTGATATTGCTTGATTAAAAAGGATTGGATTTTAGAAGTAAGAATGTTCTAATAATCACTAACACCACCATCATGCATCTCCTCGCCTCATCTCAGTCTCTATCATCACTGCTCTCGTTCTCCCGCCTCGTGTCACGTCACACTGTTGCGCTTTGCTTGCGCGTGTTGTGGCGCTCGGAAGTTCGTCACTGTTTGGTGTGTTGGACGTGAAGCTCTCGAGCGGCGACGAGTCTGGGAATTCTGCTGCGGTTCGAATCTTTGTTTGGGTTCAAATCCGAGACGACCACGGCGTTAGGTTAAGATACACCTCACAAACCCCGAGAGTTGAAGGGCATCTGCAGCTGAGCAAAAGTAATCCGTAATTCACGAAGCCAAAGTTGTTTTGACGATGAGTGTGGAGGCGTACGGGCCGAGCTCGCAGACCCTCACCTTCCTGGACACCGAGGAAGCGGAGCTGCTCGGCGCGGACACCCAGGGGTCCGAGTACGAGTTCACCGATTTCACCCTTCCGAGCCAAACCCAGACCCAAGGCCACACGCAGAGCCAGTTGGACAACCAGGTCAGTGTGGTTCGCGTTGGCAACAGGAAATCATGACAGTCGGCTAGCTAACGTTAGCGCCAGCTAGCTAGCTAGCCAGCTAGCTAGCTAGCTAGCTAGATAGTCGACCTTACGCCTGCTGGCCAACTAATAATAGCCTCCTAGCGGGCTAGGCTAACATTAGCTAGCGCTAAACGTTAGCATTTTTCGCACTGCATTCAGTTGGCTAGTCACTTCCCATAGTTATGTCAACCTGTTTGAATTTAGATTTTATCCAGCACGTGTCGTTGTTGTTGTAATTCATGAGGGCATAGGCCATTTATTCACAGGCGATGCTAGTGCGTGAGATATTTTTGGTTTCTCTATTGCACGTTACTGCCGACTAGCATGTAGCATCTATGCACCTAGACGGTATGAACGTTTGTAAAATAGAAAGCGATAGCTGCATTTTGAAACCGAACGTAACTCTTATCCTCCAGGTGAACGGACCGGATGAGGGTCTCCACAACGGGGGAGTGGATGATTCCGTGGCCAAGACCAGCCAACTTCTGGCTGAGCTGAACTTTGAGGAAGATGAGGAAGACACGTACTATACCAAAGACCTTCCCCAGCATGCGTGCAGGTAGGGCAGTGGCCCACTGTGCGCCATGTTATGCTGTAATGAGAGAATGAGATGTTATTTAATTCAGGAGAAGATTGTTATGCAAAGATAAGATGTAAGTTAATTGTACAATTTGAATATAGAATTATATCGATGTACACATAGAATTATACATTTCTGATTCAATGGTATGTTATGAGTGAATATTTTCCCTTTGACATTTATCATTTTGGCATCTTATATTAACCACGTACCAAAGTGATTGAGGAAATATCCCAAGAAAATGGCCTCTAATGCCAGCACAGAGGTGAATACAATGGAAATGGCCTTCATTTTGAGTTCCTTTACTGTATGTTTGTATTTCCAGCTACTGTGGCATCCATGACCCGGCCTGTGTGGTCTACTGCAACACCAGCAAGAAATGGTTCTGCAACGGCCGGGGCAATACGTCTGGCAGGTGGGTCGCTAACAAGAGAGACATGTCATACATCACTGACAAGTTACTTGCTCTTACTTCCACTATTTGCGCTGTGTTGAACCTGACCGAAGGGAATGGACACTGCACGAAAATACGTTACTTTGCATTTCCTGGGAGGTTATTTCAGTGGAGCGGTTTGTGTTCAGCGTGCTGTCTGTCCTGCTGTGACCCCAGTATGAGTGTCCTTTGACATTATTAGTAAATGTCCAGGTTGGACCGTCATTCAAGTCGGGTTGTTTTGGAAACAAACTTGCAGCTGTTGCATTTATAGTTGCCGTGGTATTGATTGATTGCTTTCCTTGTCTTCAGCTTCCCTTGGGAATCACTATGGCTCAAAGCTCAATGACCAAGTGTGAAGTTGTTACTGAGAGTGAAATAGTGCCCCGGGGCCCTCAAACTCACTCCACTGTACAATGACCACTTGTAGTGTGCGAGCTTGGTAATGTCCCCATGTGGCCCTTCATTTAGAAAAGGGGAGAGTCAATTTCGGAGATTCAGATTTGTACTTGACTGTGCCACCATCAACCTAAGTGCAGTGGGGCTTCTGGCTGCATGGGGCGTTTGCTGTTCTTCTGTCCATGAACGGGTTTCATGTTTTGAAGTGTGTTAATGGTGGGAGGTAAAGCTAGGGTACACATAAAGGATCTTTACATCAAGACAGCCGTCAATCAATCAGCGCAGCGAGAGTATCGATCTGGTCACATGTTTTGGGGGCGTGGCTTCGGATGGAGGCCTGAAGGGAGCGGTGGGCCTTCCAGAATCTATCCTCCTCTGGCTGGTTCCTCCACACCGCCCACCCCGTCCCTCACGGCTTGTTCACCGGCGCCGGGGCCTTCTTGTGCTTCCAGCCACATCGTGAACCACCTGGTGAGGGCTAAGTGCAAGGAGGTGACGCTGCACAAGGACGGCCCCCTGGGCGAGACCGTGCTGGAGTGCTACAACTGCGGCTGCCGCAACGTCTTCCTGCTGGGCTTCATCCCGGCCAAGGCCGACTCGGTGGTGGTGCTGCTGTGCAGGTCAGTTCAGGTTTAGATCCTCTCCTCTGTCAGGGTCCATGAACCTCCCCCTGCTCACCACATGTACTGCACTACTGCACTACTGCACTACTGTACTACTGCACTACTGCACTAATGTACTACTGCACTACTGCACTACTGCACTACTGCACTACTGCACTAATGTACTACTGCACTACTGCACTACTGCACTACTGCACTACTGCACTAATGTACTACTGTACTACTGCACTACTGCACTACTGCACTACTGTACACTGTTGCTTATTATTTCCATACTACCTCCACTTGCACTATCTGTGTATTGTTTACTGTTGTTACTTACTGTTTACTACTGTCACTTTAATTACTACTGCCACTTTAAAACTCTCCACCAATATTGCACTACTCATGTACAATACTGCCCCTTAATCGCTCCTTTGCACTTCTGGTTAGATTGACCACTACATTTCGTCGTCTCTGTACTTGTACTCGATGACAAACCATTGTAATGTAACCCTGCCTGTCCCGACTGCTTCCCCGTCCACAGGCAGCCATGTGCCAGCCAGAGCAGCCTGAAGGACATCAACTGGGACAGCTCCCAGTGGCAGCCCCTCATCCAGGACCGCTGCTTCCTGTCCTGGCTGGTGAAGATCCCCTCGGAGCAGGAGCAGCTCCGCGCGCGCCAGATCACCGCCCAGCAGATCAACAAGCTGGAGGAGCTGTGGAAGGTGAGCTGGGCGGAGCTAGAGGGAGACGTGCATGGTGATGGGGTAAAGGTTGGACATGGCAGTGCATTGGGTGTACTGGGTGCAACGCGCTGCTGCTCAGTGTGTTTGTCTTGGAAGGTTTCGGTGTGTTCACACTGTCCCTAGTTGTTGTGACTCAAATGCTGACTCAGAAAACCTTACGCCCGTACGCTGAGACGCAGAGGGATGGGGTGTGGTTGAGGTGCGACAGGAACCATCATTTCTGTGTTGTTAGTTTTTATGAGAATGCAGCATTAGGGAAACTAATGCCAATCTTAAACAGAAGCCCTACTGCGCAGCAGCACTCTTTAAAAGACTGCAAACCGTCTAGACCTCCCTTTCCCTCTGGACCTGGTCTAACTCCGCCCACAACCTGGTCTAACTCTGCCCTGGACCTGGTCTAACTCTGCCCTGGACCTGGTCTAACTCTGCCCTGGACCTGGTCTAACTCCGCCCATGACCTGGTCTAACTCCGCCCATGACCTGGTCTAACTCCGCCCATGACCTGGTCTAACTCCGCCCATGACCTGGTCTAACTCCACCCATGACCTGGTCTAACTCCACCCATGACCTGGTCTAACTCCACCCATGACCTGGTCTAACTCCGCCCATGACCTGGTCTAACTCCGCCCATGACCTGGTCTGACTCTGCCCATGACCTGGTCTAACTCCGCCCATGACCTGGTCTGACTCTGCCCATGACCTGGTCTAACTCTGCCCATGACCTGGTCTAACTCTGCCCTGGACCTGGTCTAACTCCGCCCATGACCTGGTCTAACTCCGCCCATGACCTGGTCTAACGCCGCCCATGACCTGGTCTAACTCCGCCCACGACCTGGTCTAACTCCGCCCACGACCTGGTCTAACTCCGCCCATGACCTGGTCTGACTCCGCCCATGACCTGGTGTGACTCCGCCCCCTGTGCTTCCAGGACAACCCCAGCGCCACCCTGGAGGACCTGGAGAAGCCCGGCGTGGACGAGGAGCCCCAGCATGTGCTGCTGCGCTACGAGGACGCCTACCAGTACCAGAACATCTTCGGCCCGCTCGTCAAGCTGGAGGCCGACTACGACAAGAAGCTCAAGGAGTCCCAGGTGGGTGGTCTCCCCGCGGACCCCCGGCCTCCAGGAGCCGCTCTGTGGGCGTGGTTGATGCGTCGGTAACCCACCCTGTTGTCTCTTTGTTCCCCCAGACCCAGGACAATATCACCGTCAGGTGGGACTTGGGCCTGAATAAAAAGAGGATTGCTTATTTCTCACTGCCCAAGACGGACTCAGGTGGTAATATTCCCAGCTCTTCTACGTCATTCTACAGTCATCTCCCAGCGGTTCTGTGGTCCATAGAGAACCCCCCCACCCCAACCACCATGTCCATCTCTGTGGCTTTGAACCCCTGTCCATCTCTGTGTGGCTTTGAACCCCTGTCCATCTCACAGTGGTTCTGAACCCCTGTCCATCTCACAGTGGTTCTGAACCCCTGTCCCTCTCACAGTGGTTCTGAACCCCTGTCCCTCTCACAGTGGTTCTGAACCCCTGTCCCTCTCACAGTGGTTCTGAACCCCTGTCCCTCTCACAGTGGTTCTGAACCCCTGTCCCTCACAGTGGTTCTGAACCCCTGTCCCTCTCACAGTGGTTCTGAACCCCTGTCCCTCTCACAGTGGTTCTGAACCCCTGTCCCTCTCACAGTGGTTCTGAACCCCTGTCCCTCTCACAGTGGTTCTGAACCCCTGTCCCTCACAGTGGTTCTGAACCCCTGTCCCTCTCACAGTGGTTATGCGCCCCTATCCTTCATCTAGACTCCATCTCCGTGGTCCATGTAGACCCAACACACTCGGCATGAAGCCCCTCTTCCCCCATGTCTGTTTGTGCTCATGGAGAACGCCTCCCTCTCACTATCTACCTGCTGCTGCTGCTGGTGTCTAACGCTCGTCTCCTGCCTCTGCAGACATGCGGCTCATGCAGGGTGACGAGATCTGCCTGCGCTACAAGGGAGAGATGGCCCCGCTCTGGAAAGGCATCGGCCACGTCATCAAAGTCCCGGACAGTATCCTCCTCCTCGCCGGGGCCTGTCTGTCTGTCTGTCTGTTTGCCTGTCTGTCTACCCTCTACTGGGGGTAGCTCTGTGTCTGTTTGACAAGCGAGCGCTGAACTGTCTTCTGTACCTTGCTGTGTTTACCCAGTAAGCCCTCTGACCTGTGTAGCAGCGGACTGGCACTCTGTTGTGTCCGTGCGGTCAAGATGGTAGTGGAGATTCGTAGGTTTCCTTGACCGACTGTTCTGACTACGGAGACGAAATTGCTATCGAGCTGAGGAGCAGTGTGGGGGCGCCCGTGGAGATCCCGCACAACTTCCAAGTGGACTTTGTGTGGAAATCGACGTCTTTCGACCGGTATGTGTCCCACCCTCGTGTCGTGCGTCTTTGTTCCTCGCGCCTTGGAAGTTTCATGGTGACATCCTGTTAGTAGTTCTTCTAGCCAGGCTTCCAGAAGTGTGGGAGGAGCAACGTGTGTGTGTTTGCAGGATGCAGAGCGCCCTGAAGACGTTTGCGGTGGACGAGACCTCGGTGTCGGGGTACATCTACCACAAGCTCCTGGGCCACGAGGTGGAGGACGTGGTCATCAAGTGCCAGCTGCCCAAGAGGTTCACAGCCCAGGGCCTGCCCGACCTCAATCACTCCCAGGTAACGCACGCACGCACGCACGCACTCCTCCTGTTCAGATGTTCTGTGTGGAATCTGCCTCTGAATGCGGTGGACTTGATGACAGACCTGACAGACTGGATCATGTATTTGTGGTGTCTTCAGGTGTATGCGGTGAAGACTGTGCTCCAGAGACCCCTCAGCCTGATTCAGGGCCCCCCTGGCACCGGGAAGACCGTCACCTCCGCCACCATCGTCTACCACCTGGCCCGCCAGGGCAATGGGTACGGTTTGTTCCCTGCAAAGAACTATGGGCAACTCGATACGCCGGGGTCTTCACAATCACAATGGTGGACCCCTCAAATACCTGGTGTAACACCACACAGTCCCCAACTCTCTGCGACCTGGTGAAACACATCACGGTTCCCGCAAGCATCTGCTGGAACAGGCCTCCACGGTGGACCCTTTGGGTACCCTCTGGGGGTCACGGGGTCACGCGGCGACGCGCGCATCTCATTCTGTGTGGGCGCTGTGACCCGCAGGCCGGTGCTGGTGTGCGCGCCCAGTAACATCGCGGTGGACCAGCTGACGGAGAAGATCCACCAGACGGGGCTGAAGGTGGTGCGGCTGTGTGCCAAGAGCAGGGAGGCCATCGACTCCCCGGTGTCCTTCCTGGCGCTGCACAACCAGATCAGCAACATGGACAGGTGGGCCTGGAGCTTCTGCTACAGCTTCATACCATCTACCTGCTTCATGGCTTTCTAATGGGGGATTTTTTAATACAATTGTATTTTCCACCTTTCCCTACACATCAACATAACTGAATTCTTTTTATTGAGTTACTTTTCACTCGTTTCGTCCCCTTAGTCCTATATTTGGGTCTTCTCACTGCGTATTCATCATGCCATCTCTCCCGGCTAATGGAAAAAGTACACGGAGGGAAAACAAGTGTTTTGGTATTCCTAACACGCACCACAGAGCTCTCCCAGCTGCTGTGATGAGATGGGGTTGTGAGGGCGATTCCCGCTGGGTCGGGTGTGTTTAATGACCCTGCTCGCTCTCGCTCTCTCTCTTTCTTGTTCTTTTGTTTTCTCTTTCTCCATCTCCTTCTCTCTCTCTCTGTCTCTGTCTGTCTCTCTCTCTCTGTCTCTGTCTCTCTGTCTCTGTCTCTCTCTCTCTCTGTCTCTGCCTCTGTCTCTCTCTGTCTCTCTCTCTCTCTCTCTCTCTGTCTCTGTCTCTCTCTCTCTCTCCCAGCATGCCTGAGCTCCAGAAGCTGCAGCAGCTGAAGGACGAGACGGGCGAGCTGTCGTCCGCTGACGAGAAGCGCTACCGGGCACTGAAGCGCACGGCCGAGCGAGAGCTGCTCATGGTGAGGGCCTTTCTCCCCCGCCCTCTCCCCCGCCCTCTCCCCCGCCCTCTCCCCCGCCCTCTCCCCCGCCCTCTCCCCCGCTCTCTCCCCCGATCTCTCTCCCACTGTCTCTCCCCCACACTTTCTCTCCCCCACACTCTCTCTCCCCCACACTCTCTCCCCCACACTTTCTCTCCCCCACACTCTCTCTCCCCCGCACTTTCTCTCCCCCACACTTTCTCTCCCCCACACTTTCTCTCCCCCACACTCTCTCTCCCCCACACTTTCTCTCCCCCACACTTTCTCTCCCCCCCACTCTCTCCCTCCCCCACTCTCTCCCCCCGGTGTCCAACCACAGTGTGGTGGTTTGATGAGTTGCTTGTTAATTAGTGATGTAATGGCGTGCTGAAGGCGGTGGTTGGCATGGTAATCACCACATCCTGATTGGCAGCGTGCTGCGCCCGGTGATCCTGTTCATCAGCGTGCCCGAGTGTTGTCGAGAGGCTCGCCGTTTCCAACTTGAAATGGTTTTCCATTTATTCCGGGCGCCACTTTGTGCGGTCGACTCCCCGCCCCGGGACCCAGAACGTTTTCACTCTGCCAGTCCAGCTGGGGCTCGAGGTGTTGTTTAGTCATTTATAGGTCCTGCAGGGGGTCATGTATCCTTCTTACCGTTCTGTCTTGTTCTCTCTCTCTCTCGTAACTTATAGGTACTACAGCAGGTCGTAGTATTCTTACGTTCTCTCTCTCTCTGATTCCCCCCCCCCCTCCCCCGTGCTGCAGAACGCGGATGTGATCTGTGGGACATGCGTGGGGGCCGGGGACCCCCGCCTGGCCAAGATGCAGTTCCGCTCCATCCTGATCGATGAGAGCACACAAGCCACCGAGCCAGAGTGCATGGTGCCTGTGGTGCTGGGGGCCAAGCAGGTACACTCACTCACTCACTCACTCAGCCCTCTGTGGAGGTGGGTTCACCATAAAGAAAAACAGAAACAAGCCCACACACACACTCACAAACACACGCGCACGCATGTGCGCGTGCTGTGCTTGGATCGGCTCATCGCCATGGCAACTCTCCCCGCACATACTGACCACTTAACCGCGGCTCCCGGTTACTGCGGTTCCCGCGTGCCGCTGCTGTTCTGATGGCGTGTCGCCCGGCCCGTTCCCAGCTGATCCTGGTGGGCGACCACTGCCAGCTGGGCCCCGTGGTGATGTGCAAGAAGGCGGCCAAGGCGGGGCTGTCCCAGTCCCTGTTTGAGCGGCTGGTGGTGCTGGGCATCCGGCCCATCCGCCTGCAGGTGCAGTACCGCATGCACCCGGCCCTCAGCGCCTTCCCCTCCAACATCTTCTACGAGGGCTCCCTGCAGAACGGAGTCACCGCCGGTAAGGAGCCATTTGTATCACTAACAGCTGTGTCATCTGCCCTGAAGGCTGTGGTTACTCTGCCAGATGTGCTTTACCATAAACCTCCTCCTCCCTCCTCCTCCCTCCTCCCTCCAGCTGACCGCATCAAGAAGGGCTTTGACTTCCAGTGGCCCCAGCCAGACAAGCCCATGTTCTTCTACGTCACACAGGGCCAGGAGGAGATCGCCAGCTCAGGAACCTCCTACCTCAACAGGTACCGTCGCCTTCTGCACGCCCCAGGAGGTTTGAGTTTTGTTGAAGAAAAAAAATCTCATGCTGTGAAACGTTTGATCTCATGGCATTTGAGTTGGCCTGCGTCCCCTCAACGTCAATTAGCCCCGTAGCTCTGTGCTATCTCCGTAGCTCTGTGCTAGCCCCGTAGCTCTGTGCTATCTCTGTAGCTCTGTACTAGCCCCGTAGCTCTGCGCTATCTCCGTAGCTCTGCGCTAGCCCCGTAGCTCTGCGCTAGCCCCGTAGCTCTGCGCTAGCCGCGTGACGCCCTGCATTCTGTGACAGGACGGAGGCGGCCAACGTGGAGAAGATCACCACCAGGCTGCTGAAGGCCGGCGCCAAGCCGGACCAGATCGGCATCATCACGCCCTACGAGGGCCAGCGCTCCTACCTGGTCCAGTACATGCAGTTCAGTGGCTCCCTGCACACCAAACTCTACCAGGTACCGCCCCATACCCACGCAGCTCCGGCCCACGTCAGCATCAGCACCGGCCCTTGTTGCATGGCAACACAGCTTCCCAAAGCAGTTGCCAAAGCAACGGCATTGAGCTAGTTGGCTGGGGTCTTTTTTTTTTATCTTGAATAAAGCTGCTGCTTTGGATTTTTTTGTAAAGTGTGTGAGTGAAGAATTTACTTTGATGGATCCCAGTGATTTTCCTCAAGTTTTTAGATGGAAACCAGAGACCTGTACATTGAGTTCTTAGGCCAAGGTGTTAAAACTCTTTATTCCCTCGGACCTCAAGAATGAGGACATGAACACAGGGGTCCCGGCGGAGTGTGAGAGTAGCCGTGGGTCGTGTTTGAAGTGGGGGATCTTCATTCTTCATCAGAGTGTATAGTTGTCTCACCCCTCTCGGCCCTCGTCTTGCTCCAGGAGGTGGAGATCGCCAGCGTGGACGCCTTCCAGGGCCGCGAGAAGGACTTCATCATCCTGTCCTGCGTGCGCGCTAACGAGCACCAGGGCATCGGCTTCCTCAACGACCCCCGCCGCCTCAACGTGGCGCTCACCAGGGCCAAGTACGCACCGACCAATCACAGGGCCGTGCACTCGGAGGGAGGGGCCTGTCGGGATGACAGAGGGGAGGGGTGGCTTCATTGTGCCAGCGATGTATAAATGACTTTTGATTGGGTAATACGTAAGGATATTGCATTTCAAAATAAAAGTTGTGACGGTTGTCAACTGTAACATCAATTTAAAAAATAAATAAAAAATCAGCAATTTCTAATGCTCATTTTAAAATGTGTGTGTGTGTGCGTGTGCGTGCATCAGGTACGGGGTGATCATCGTGGGGAACCCCAAGGCGCTGTCCAAGCAGCCCCTGTGGAACCACCTGCTGAACTACTACAAGGAGCAGAAGGTTCTGGTGGAGGGACCCCTCAACAACCTGAGGGAGAGCCTCATGCAGTTCAGCAAGCCTCGCAAGCTAGTCAACACCATCAACCCAGTGAGACACACACACACACACCAGCCCCGCAAGCTGGTCAACACCATCAACCCAGTGAGACACACACACACACACACACACACACACACACACACACACACACACACACACACACACACCAGCCCCGCAAGCTGGTCAACACCATCAACCCAGTGAGACACACACACACACACACACACACACACACAGGTCAGCACCATCAACCCAGTGAGACACACACACACACACACACACACACCAGCCCCGCAAGCTGGTCAACACCATCAACCCAGTGAGACACACACACACACACACACACACACACACACACACACACACACACACACACACACACACACACACACACACACCAGCCCCGCAAGCTGGTCAACACCATCAACCCAGTGAGACACACACACACACACACACACACCAGCCCCGCAAGCTGGTCAACACCATCAACCCAGTGAGACACACACACACACACACACACACACACACACACACACACACACACACACACACACACACACACACAGGTCAGCACCATCAGGTCAACACCATCAACCCAGTGAGACACACACACACACACACACACACACACACACACAGGTCAGCACCATCAGGTCAGCACCATCAACCCAGTGACACACACACACACACAGGTCAGCACCATCAACCCAGTGAGACACACACACACACACACACCAGCCCCCCAAAGTGGTCAACACCATCAACCCAGTTAGACACACACACACACACACACACACACACACACACACACACACACACACACACACACACACACAAGCACCATCAGGTCAGCACCATCAACCCAGTGAGTCACACACATGAAGGGAAACTGCTGGTCCACACCATGGACCCTGTTGGTCACATGTTCTACGTTGTGATTCTCCAGGGAGGGCGCTTCATGAGCACGGCCATGTACGACGCCCGCGAGGCCATGATCCCGGGCTCCGCCTACGACCGCAGCGGCACAGGTGAGCCCCACGTCGGCCCCGCCCACTTCTGTTACGGTGCTACAAGGGGAGGGGGGGGGGGTACCCCACCGGCACCCCACCGGCACCCCAGCGGCACCCCACCGGTACTGCAGGCTGCTGGCCGGCTCAGCGCCAGCAGCTGGTGTCATGGCAACCAAGCACATTGTTTCAGTGATGGCTAAACTATCGTACCTCTTTCTCTCACTCCTTCTCACCTTCTCTCTCGCTGTTTCTCACCTTCATTCTCTCTTTCTCTGTCTCTCTCTGTCTCTCTGTCTCTCGTCCCCCCCCAGCCGGGAGACCCTCCAACATGTACTTCCAGACCCACGACCAGATCGGTATGATTGGTGCGGGGCCGGGCCACATGGCCATGAACATCCCCATCCCCTTCAACCTGGTGATGCCCCCCATGCCACCGCCCAGCTACCTGGGCCAGAGCAATGGCCCCACCGCAGGTACACACACACACACACACACACACACACACACAAGTAAAGTGGGGCCGTCGTCTCTGGCCATCTTCACTGCTTATACCAGACACTTCCACACCTCCACGTCTCCGGTGGTGTTGAGCGGTTCTGCGTGTGACCCGCAGGTCGCGGGGCCATGAAGGGCAAACCGGGCCGCGGAGGCCGCCAGCGGAGCCGGGGGATGGGCCAGGGTGGCGGTGGCCAGGGGGCCGCCGGGGGGCCCAGCCAGGCCAGCCAGGACGGGGCCTCCCAGCCCTTCTCCCAGGGGCCCCTGACACAGGGCTACATCAACATGAGCCAGCCATCGCAGATGAGCCAGCCTGGCCTCTCCCAGCCAGAACTGTCCCAGGTAACAGCGCCTTTTACCGTTGGTTCAACCGTTAGCTCTTTAACTGCACCTTCTGCACCTTAACAGTTTGCTCACTGTCCCGGGTTTCTTTTTAGCTTGTTAGCTGTCCCAGCTAACCTTACTGTTAATTCAACAGTTAGCTCGTTAGCTGTGGGGTGTATTGGGCAGTGGGCTGTCATCGTACGGAGCCCCCGGCCTGTTGCCAGGTGTGGTGACGTTGTGTTTTCCTCTGCGCCTCTCAGGACAGTTACCTGGGTGACGAGTTCAAGTCCCAGATGGACGTGGCTCTGTCCCAGGACTCCACCTACCAGGGGGAGCGCGCCTATCAGCACGGGGGAGTGACTGGTCTGTCCCAGTACTAAAACGTGAGTACGCGCCTCCGTGCTCAACTTCTGCCTGATGTTTGATGTCTTTTTTAAAATTGTATATATACACAAATTTATTTGATTAACATGTAAACACGCCGACTGTATGCAATTCAGCCAAACGCCCAAAATCCGGACTGCGGTCTCTAATGGAGGCAAGGTGACTCATCAATGGCACCTTGATGAGTCACTTCACCTGTACGGCTCATGGGGGCTTGTGGTCCGAGCGGTTTGCTGTGGTGCATTGCTGTCCTCACAGTCCTCTCGTCTCCCCCCCAGGTGACAGGACGAGGGGAGCCAGGCTTGAGCGGAGCCCGCTTCGTCTGCATTTTAATCTGGGTAACGATGACACTTAAATGGATACCTGTATTCCTCTGCTACAAGCCAAGCACCAGAACGCCACAACGCGACAGGGAGAGAGCGGAACAAGCCACAACACCGGCCGCTGGGGGAGACCCTCCCCCGCACGCCCAGAGAGACGGGATGCCAGAGAGACGGACGGAGAGGGAGACGGACGGAGACGGGAGGACAGAAGGGGAGACGGGAGGAGAGAGAGGCGAGCGAGCGGGCAGACGCGACCCCTGCCTGGGGGTCGGGGCATCGTGGAGGGAGGGGGCGCGTTGGCGTGCGGTTGGGCTGCAAAGGAATAACATCAAAATAAACAAACCATAAAGACGAGGGACTCCTGCCGTCTCTGGAGGCTCTGCTCTAAAAGAAACTCTAATCCCCCCCCACATCTACCCTCTACCCCCCTTACCCCTCAGACCCCCAACCACCCAACCTTACCCTGACCCCGCCCTCCCCCTCCCCCTCCCTGGAAACAGTCTGCTGGGGCTCTCGGCCTATCGGGACGGAGGAATGGGGGGGTGCAGACGGCAATCCACAGGTGACGTGGCGGATACAGTTGTCACGGTAACACAGGCGCCGCCGCCTCCCCAGGGCTCCTCCGGATCAGGAGTACGGGCAGCGGCCCCCCTGGACCACCCTGGACCACCCTGGACCCCCCTGGACCACCCTGGACCACCACCCACCACCACCCACCACCCCGCCGTGGAGGAAACGATAACGAGAACAAACAACAAAAAAAAAGTTTTTTTTGAATTGACCGCCTGTGACTTTCCTGGAGGGTTCTGGGTCTGGTCCGATCGGGTCCTGAGCCACGGGCTCGGGGCGGGTTACCGGGGGGAGGGGCAGGGAGTGGACCCTCCCCCTCCAGGCAGGACACGTGTGGGACCGCCCCCACGTGTTACTTTGTTCTGACGGGAGCACAACATGCTAAAGAAGAAAAACAAAAAAAACAAAAAATAACAAAACGCGTAGCTTGTGAACATGACCAGCGTTGAATATTGTACTCTTCGTCCAGCTCGTGTCCATTCTCTCCGAGCGTAGAGGCTTGAGAAAGCTTTTACCTAGCAGGTTTTATTTTTTATTTTTTTTCATTTTTTGTTGCTTTGAGTGGGGGTGTACGGGCGCGTTTGTTTTTTGTTTTAGTGCTTTGCTAGCTTGAGAGTGACGGCTTCTCGGAGCTCAGCGTTACCATGGGACGGGCCCGCGGTGTCCAGAGTCTCCTCTCGGCTGCAGGGGGAGCAGGTCTTCATCAACACCCACCAGAGGCTGCAGGAGGTCTCCTGCCGAGGTCTTCAGTCGGAGCGTCCCGGGCTCCCAGCCCTGGGGCGCGCGCGTGTGCGCGTTTTTTGGCGTCAGTGTGGACTGATGAGAGGAAGAGATTCAGGGTGACGTCACCTCTGGATGAAGGCAACGTGTCGCGTTTCAAGTCGCGTGGGATTTGAATGATTTGAAGAAAAAGGAAAAAAACAACAACGTGGAATTTGGACACACGACGAAGCCGGTGGAATTTATTTAACGTAGGGCTTCGTGTGAGAGGAACTTGGTTTAGGTTTTTTTGTTTAGTTTTTTATTCCTTTGGTCGTATCGATATTGGGACTTACTGGTGCATTTGAACATCGAAACAGTTTGACGGCAGTTCAAGTCAAACTCACTCACGGCGACTTTTTACGGTGAATTAAGAAAGAGGAGATCCGACGATCCTCTTTCCGTGTGAACTAGTGTGAACGCAGGTGAAACCAGTTCCACCCCTCATCGCCGCTGGTTCCCACTGGTTTCTAAGGTTTACCTAAACAGGCAATTCTTCTCTTTTAACGAGGGCTTGTTCTCGGGCCGCCTTCCTTCTTCCCTTTTTGCGCTGATCGTTATAAATCCAGATAGCTGCGGGTTTGCTTCTTCCTTCTTCGGTCGACTTCACGTCGGTGTTCATTTGATTGTGTTGGTTAAAAGTAGTTGTGTATTTCGTTCCTCAGTCAGATACGCTTCCCGTAGATCGCCGGGCGGCACCACCTTCAGACGTGCTCATGGATTTTGCTGTCTTATGTTCGGTGTCACCGTGATGTTTGTGACTCAATGGTTCTACTTTAAGGCCATGGTTTTAATTTGTTCGCTTTGTAACGCTTTGCCAGCAGCTTAGCGCGGGGCTTGTCCCCCTGTTTTAAAATAAACCCTTAAAATATAGTGAAGTAAATGCCCCACCCCATGGATTGTGGTTTTGTTCCGAGGGTTCAAGTCTTTTACGAATGTTTTCTGAGCACAGAATGTACGCCCTTTAGTCGTAGCCTCACATGTGACAATCATGTAGACCCCCGAGTAGTCCTGGTTACATCGTTTGTGTGTGGAAAATAGCATTGGTTTTGCCACCAATCACCTCCCGTGATTAGTTTTTACATTTGCACCTGCTTATTATTACAATTAATTAAACTTGATGTTCTGTTTGAAGTGTTTCCAAGGTGAACGTTCATGAAGGAGATGTTCAGCCCAGTACATACCACAACACTTTATTGATTTGCGTGAAGGTAAAAATCAGGATAGCTATGGATTAAGGCGTTTATATTTTACATCATTTACAACAAAGTTCTGGGTTAGCCTCATTTCTGCTGGTGAGATTAAATCTGTGCGATTCTGTTCTCCAACTGAGTCCATCAATAAAGGTTGATTTGTCAAGTTGATTCAATTATGTTTCCCTGTATATTAACATTTTACACACGTTCCTCTGTCTTCATGTAAGTTCACGGCAGTGCGCGCTAGCGTTATGTACACGGTAGAACCCTCTGATACTGAAGATGGACGCCCCATGTTCACATTAGCATTGAGCTCGCCTGTGTGTATGAACGTGGAAGAATCCCTTCCAGTTCCATTAGCATTAAGCCTGTCCCCCTGATGCACATTGTTAGCGTTACACTAGCATGTACAGGCTTGGCTGGGTTCATTTGGCCTCCAGCTTGGCCTTCTTCTGCTCCAGTCGTCTCTTCTTCTTCAGGTGGCTCCTCTCCCGCTGCTCAGCCTGCTGCTGCTGCACGCTCTCCTGGACCCGATCCTTGAACTTCTTCTTCTGCTTCCTGATCTTCTCCAGCTCTGCCTTCCGCTTAGCCTCCATTTCTGGGTCCTGAAATACAGCGCACCAGCGAGCCCAGGGTCAGAACACGACTTCATTCTCAGTTCTCATTGGATGAGTCGGCCGCTAACCTGCAGCTAATGCTAACAGAGGTAATGCTAACAGTTGTAGCACCACTGTGTTCTACTGATGGCAGAACGTACCTTCCCCTCCAGGATGAGCTGTTTCCTCTTGTTGACCTCTTTCTTCTCGTCAAAGTCGGTGGCTTCCAGTCTCTAAAACACAACGGTTTGCATTGAAAGGCCCTGTCTTAGAGATCCTACAGATCTTCTAGATCACACGGTGTCCATATCTACGGGGGTTCTTACGATCTCGCACTCCCGCTTGGTCACATTGACCTGGGTGAGGATCTTCAGCACGTCCTTCTCCTCCACCTGGTATTCCTTGAGCTTCGACTCTGCACAGAAGACACACGCAGCCTGAGGCATCTTAACCCGTCGCCAGGCGAAGGGTTCCGGTGCATCTACAGTCTACTGCAGTGTTGCTCAACGGTTGGATGCATGGCATCAACACCATCAGGGTTGGTGGTTCAATTCCCATTGGGGGGGCCACTCTTGTTTGAAATGTGTGCACATAGTTATTGTGCGATGCTTTGGATGAAGGCGTTTAAAACCATTAGATTCATATCCAAGTATTTTGGATGTGTACAATAGTGATGCATTGGCTTCACCTGGCGTGGTAAAGCAACTCACGGGTCTGTTCCTCGATGGCGTGGACCAGGTGGATGTCATACTGCGTCACCATGGTGATGGAGACTCCGTGCCTCCCTGTGGCGTAAAGAACCGCGTTAGTGAACCGCCCTGACTGGGCGCCCAAGGCCCTTCAACAATATGGATTCATAGCGGCACTCCGTGACAGACTGGAGCAGTTACAGCGCCAAACGACCCCTGACCCTAATGGTTAACCGATGGCTGGTCCTACCGGCCCGGGCCGTCCGGCCCACTCGGTGGATGTAGATCTTGGGCAGGCCTGGCGTGTTGTGGTTGATGACCACCTGGACCGCTGGGATGTCCAACCCCCTGTGAGTCGGGAGACAACACAGTCAGAAAACAACACAGTCAGGAGACAGAAAACACAATGCACACAGAGTGCTGAGACAACCTAGACCAGAGGTTGCCAATGTCAGAGGATTTTTGCAACACGTCTTGTTAGGCATGTGCATCATCCCCGCAAACATGTCAATGTCCAGTTGGAGAGGCTCAGCAGGAGCTTGTGTTTACCTGGAAGCAACATCTGTCGCAATCAGGATCTTGTAGACGCTGGCTTTGAATTTGGAGAGGTTAGCGAATCGAACTTTCTGTGGTAGGGAACAAAGCAATGCTGTTAATGTAATATTCAGCACCTTCACTCTTCATGTCGACTTGTTTTCTTTTTATTGATTGAAGGAAGTGTTTTATTGTCTTCTCGCGTGAAGTAAAAATACAACCAGCTGCTACAACCTTCCTGCTAAGACAACTCAGTTCTAATGGGGAACGGACTGCTAGAAATGGAGAAGTGAATTTAAACAGGAACCTTCTGTACAGCGCACGCACGCACACACACACAGGGAAATATGATCTCTCACAGGGAAAGACCTGGGTTTCTACAGGGGAGAGCTCACCTGTTTCATCATGGAGTGGAGGGAGATGGTGGGGAAGTTGAGCTTTCGCAGCATCATGGTCAGTATCTGGCAGTCTCTGTAAGATCACGTTTAGATGTTAGAACACGCAAAGAACAGAATACAATGCAGCACCATGAACTGATGAAGCTCATCCAGGTCTTTTCTTCTCTCCACTACATTAATAATATTGATAAGGACTCTGGGCCCTCCACTCTGCACTCCCACCATCGCAGATCAAATCCTGAATGATCAAATGCTTCAGTGCTCAGTCCTTCCTTAGTGTCCTCCCTCATGTGTTCCATCACAGAAGCAACAAGATAATCAGCTCCCTGGACCGGACTTGGCACAAACCAGCCCCACTCCCCACTGGTAGAACAGTAGAACAACAGAACACCTACCCGCTGTGTTTCTAACACAATGCGCCCCCAAAACAGGTTTTAATATGCAGGTGGTGCCTTTTCAAAAAAACTTCCATTGCTTACTTGCAGGTTTTGGTGAAGATGATGATTGACCAGTCGCTGTGCTGGTCGGTGAAGGTCTGGACCAGGTGGACTAGGTAGGCGTCCTTTATCTTCTCTGGGGTCAGTATGTACCGCTGGTCCAGTTGGTCCACCGTCCGGGTCCTGGGTGTCAGGTCCGGGTCAGTTATCAGACGTCTGCCACGTTGTGTTTAAGAACACCTTCTAGTGGTTGAGCCTACCAACCAGTATCCCAGTGTGTAGTACTGCCCTACCAACCAGTATCCCAGTGTGTAGTACTGCACTGGGATACTGGATTTAACCGTAATAGTTGTGAGGTAATATTTTCTGATTTGTATAATAAAACTAAATAAATCTTAATGAGCATTGAAGAATGATCAACATCTGTGTGTCACACACGTCACTCTGGAGGTATTAGACCCACTGGACACCTACTCTGACTTGCTCTCCCAGAAGAAGGGTTGGTTCATGGTGAGGCTCTGGAGCTCCTTCAGCGTGTCTGTCAGCGTGGCGCTGAACAGCAGCGTCTGGCGCTTGGCCGGCAGCACCCCCAGGATCACCTCCAGGTCCTTGGTGAAGTCAGTACAGCCCTGCTCCAGCAGCCGGTCGGCCTCGTCCAGGATCTGACACACACACACACACAGATACACATTAACAGACACACACACACACACACACGTATAGATACACATTAACAGACACACACAAGGTCAAGCAGGAGCTGGAGCCCTAGAGAGCGGGTCTCACCAGGAACTGGATCCTGCTCAGGCTGAAGGTGTTGGAGCTGCGGATGTGGTCCGCCAGTCGTCCCGGCGTGGCCACAACAACGTGGGGTTGCCGCGACAACTCCAAGGACTGCGTCACCATGTCTGATGACACAACACAACAGTCAGCAGTAGCAATGGTAACCAGGTTACAATGTACCGCTATGTGGAGGGATAGGATAGCCCCGTGGTTAGTTAGCTGGAGGCATCCCCGAGCAAGATGCACCAACTGGCTCCATAAAAACAACTCATTTAAGGTGTCCGTTTAGTTAACGGGGTAAAATATAGTTTTTCAAGCAATTTCCCTCTGGGATTATTAAAGTTACTTAACATCAGTGAGGATGGGTTCGGGTGGAGCCACTTACCCATCCCACCCACGACAATGCAGTCCCGCAGGCCGAGGGGTTTGCCAATGACCCGGAACTGCTCTGCGATCTGATACGCCAGCTCCCTGCGAAACGAACATCACCGTCAAGAGGACGACCACAGTAGATCGTCATTGGCAGCGTAGTACTTTCCTTAAAATCAGCAAAATAACTGATAAAGTAAGGTGGCCTCTGTTGAAAACACTCACATTCTGATAATTCTCTTATTTAACAATGTGTGTATCACGACTCGATCTCTTTCAATGCGTGTTTTACTGCGGAGGAGCAGACCTGGTGGGTGTCAGGACCAGGCAGAAGATGCCGTAGGGGTCCTGGGATAGTTTCTGCAGCACCGGCAGGACGAACGCAGCAGTCTTCCCACTGCCCGTCTTGGCGCAGCCCAAACAGTCCCGACCTAAACAACATCTCGAACATCAATTTACAACAACTATTCACATATCTGTACATCTAGAAATCCCGATCACACCCCATTCGTGACAACCCGGTGCCTAATGTTCGTCATATACACCATGTTGAAGTATGAATAGTTGTGGGCTTTAAACCACAACGAGATCTAACGAGAGGACTTGCCTTGGAGGATGGGGGGCATGCAGTTCTCCTGGACAGGAGTTGGTCGGTTGATCCCTAACTGTTGAACCTGCTTGACGAGCCAGTCGGCCAGGCCGAGCGAAGAGAACTCCGACATGGTGGGACTTCCTTGGCTTCACTGTTGTATAATAGTCGGCCCCTTGCTGGATGTTTTTCTACTAGGAAATTGACAAACTACTTGCTAAAAACACATCCTCGTGGCTACACCCGAACAGTCGCCTACTGATGACGTGAGAGATGTAACGCCACGCCCCGCTTTCGCTAAGGTTTCTTATTGGTTCTCTCATTATACTCAGTACGTTTACATGCAGCAAGAAATTCGAATTTCTGATCGGATCAGATAATGACATGCGTAAGACCGGATCACTTGTCCGAGTATACATGCCGTTCAGAGAATCGGATTAACAGCCGGAGCATGGGCTGACTCTGGACGCTATGTGGCGCTGCGCATGTGCAGAATGGCACTGCGCATGCGCAGAATGCAAAATCCGATTCAGATCCGATTGCTGAGTATACATGCCGTTAAAAGTCCGACTATGAACGAATTATCCAGGTGTTGTTATCCGATTTTGAGATGTCCGAAGTAGGTCGGATTAAGGTGTTTACATGCACTTAAAAAGTCCGAACGATGTTTTACGATTAGAAATTCGGATTTCTTGCTGCATGTAAACGTACTGACTGTTCGGTTGGGTGATTGTACTAAACAAATGAAAAAAATAGACTCTTCTAGTAAATGTATAACTAATTGTGTGTGTGTGTGTGTGTGTGTGTGTGTGTGTGTGTGTGTGTGTGTGTGTGTGTGTGTGTGTGTGTGTGTGTGTGTGTGTGTGTGTGTGTGCGGTTCACAACATTATAATATACTGCCCACTTGTGACTATTTTACCGGTTCGTCCTGGATTGACCCGAGGTCTGTCAGATCATCCTTGGTTTGGGCGCTGAGTCAGCAGGCTTTTTATGGCACTGTGGTTAGTTTTCATAACCATCCCTTTTCCAGGTTGAATTACCCGTTGTGTGGTCATCCTACACAGACCTACATTTTGTAGTTTGGAATTACATCAGGGAGTAAAATGATGTCTTTGTGTAGTTGATGTGCAGCATGTCACCATAACGCCACAGCCTCTATTCAGACAAAGCCTCGCTGAGGGTGAGATGGATCACATGATGTTAACTTGATAGAGAAAGAGGTGGATTATTGGACCCAAACGGTTATCAAACAACGACGCGTTCTGTTTCGAAATCATTACAAATATTCCACATTTCTGTTGGGTTGGATTTCTCCGGACGTCAACTCTTCGTTCATTTTAGTAGTGGAAGTTTAGCTTTAGGACGTCAGCATATCGGATAGTGTGGGTGTCAAAATGCTCGTTTAACACCACGCAAATAATAACGATACATACGATGATGTTAGGTGGTAATAGCACACAGATGCGGTGCACTTTCCTCTGGAAAGCGCTACAGGTCTCTGGGCACCCGGACCAGCAGGTTCAGGGGAAGCTTTTTCCCTCAGGCTGTCAGCCTTCTGAACTCCACACCCACATCCATATGAACATTGACTCCCCCCCCCCCCCCCCCCAGGGACATACACCCCTGCCCACCCAATACCTGGACCCAGCACCCCCACCCCTCACCCCCTGGACATATTACATATTATTTATAGTAATGTTATTTATTGTATTATTTATTCTTAACTGCCGTTGCACCACCCACCCCCATATCCATACAACCCGCATTCATATATTGTACCCGCTCTGTTATTGCACTAGCGCACTATTGCACTAGGCCTACTTGTACATTGTTTACATTTTTTACATTTTTTTACACTGTTTACAGCCTGTTTATGCTACTGCTAGTTAACCATTTAGTACCTCGACGATCACTACCTCCACCTGCACTGTTTACTGTAACTTTAATAACTACCGTTAATTACCGTCACTTTAATAACTACTGTCACTTTTCATGTTTTTCAATTTTGCACTCTGCACCTTATTCTGCATTTCAACCTGCACGTTTATCGCTCATTTCTGGTTAGAACGCCAACTGCATTCAATAGAAATAGAAATAGATACTTTATTGATCCCAAGATGGGAAATTACATTTCATTTACATTTCGTTGTCCCTGTACATGTACTCTGCACAACGACAATAAAGTTTAATCTAATCACTGGTCGACCCCTCCCCCGCCACTTCTTACGTCATTAATTCTGATTTCAGAATTCTAATTTAATCTAATGAGTAAATATATATGGGCTTCAGAGAGTTAGGTCCTAATTTTCCCCCTTGTAATGATTTATTGATTACAGAGATTGTCGTGTCACGTCACCCAATGGACTACATGCGAATGAGATGGGATATCACCGTGACTAACGTAATGAGGTGCCAGTTTATATTTGTATTTTATGAAGAGTTGATTTAGTGTTCTTCCGTAAAGCCGCTTTTTCTCTTTTCAGGTTGTTGTAAAGCGGCTGTGTCGGAGTATGGGTCAGTAATTCACTGTGTGTGTGTGTGTGTGTGTGTGTGTGTGTGTGTGTGTGTGTGTGTGTGGCCCGTCCTCTGCGCCCCACCTGACTGTCGGCTTTGATTAATAGCAAGACCCGGCAGACTCGTCCACCACCCAGGAATCGCAGATTTTTTTTTCGGCTTTGCAGCAAATTGCCAATGCATGCGCAGGCCGTGCCCTTTAGACGAACGTGAAAGTCGTTTGCATGTATCACAGCTCTACGCACACACACGCACACGCACACGCACACACACACACACACACACACACACACACACACACACACACACACACGCACACGCACGCACACGCACACGCACACGCACACACACACACACACACACACACACACACACACACACACACACATTGCACACAGAGGCACTCAGGCGGAGATTTCTTATCAGGCCACTGCACACATGATTCGTGCGCACGATTACAGGCCAATAATAAGAGACGTCTAAACCAAGGAATATAATGTCCACATAGTCAAATCCGAGTTGATTCTACACCCCAAATCCCCGTTTGGATCCGGATATTTGGGCCCATAAGAGAAAATTACAGACTTTTGAAAAAAAGCATCACCGATGTTAACTGTCACTCCATCAGATAAACCGCTGCACGTCCTAATGTGCTTTTAAATCCATCCCACAGTTTGCCAAAGCATTTACCAAGCGTCCATTTGGATTAAGTCATCGCTCTGTATAGATGATCGCTTTAAGCTTCTGCCGTCCCATCACATCTCATAACCCGGGCAGTGCGGGCTTTCACGACTAATTCAGTAGCCTATATTATATTTCCTATTCTCTTGCAATATGAAGTTGGACGCGATGTAAAGGTGTGTGGCGGTTAGCGGCCACCGGGGGGCGACCCGGAGGACTACTGTTCCCGTTGTGAGCGTGAGAGGCTCCTTGAGATCCTGGATCAGATCTGACCGAGCAGCAACACGAAGTGGAGAGAAGGGAGAGAAGACAGCGAGGACGGAGTGCACGGGGTTCGCGGTACTTTACTCGCTTTTCTCTCTACGTTGAATCTGTTTAAGTGTCCTCGGAACCACCGGAGGGATCCCGTGTTCGTCGGAGGGTGAGACGGGCTTTGATGCAGACACCGAGGACAAAGGGAAGACGACTACCAGGCTTTACTACTGTTGGTTTAAGAACTACTTTTTGGGGGGAAAAGGGCAGAGAAACGGGTCGGAAGTGATTAGACGCAGTGTTTATTCACTGAAGGGGATCGAGGGGTAGGAGTGCACTGGAGTGGACTTGGAGGTGAAAGTAGTGAATCTTGTCTGGCTGTAGGACGACTTGGGACCGACTTGCACGTCAAAACGCACAAGAGAAGCGGAATCGATGCCGAGCATGGGGTGAGTTCAGCACACACAATGTGTCACAACTTTCCCTTTAGTCTGTCAAGTTTGGGACTCGTCCAGGAACTCGTCTGCTTTTAATGAAGATACGTAGACCAGCGTGTCCGCAATGACAAGTGGAGACGTTCAGCCATTTGTACCTAAACGGGTTTCATTTTTATTAGCAGGTAATCGCACATCTAGCGTCCTAATGCCACGTAGTGTTGTTATGGCCATGTTGGGGCTCCCCACTCTGACCTAGTTTCATGAAGCATCGGTAATGCATTTGGTATAAATTGCGTTTTTTCCCGACCCCCGGTAATTGTTGTCAAGAGATTATCCCAAAAATAATTGGGAACCCCTTTTTTGCATTGCACATGGGTATTGATAACAAGCGGAAGGCGTAATGTGTTCGTGATGTGGGTTTACTATAGCAGGTCACACATAAAGAGGCAGAAAATCTTTGTTGTGGTGGTCACACTGCAACTCGTCAGCAGGCGCCCATTTAATGGGAACTGAGAGTTGAGCGAGAGCCAAGTATCTAGTACTAGTTTTGAAATACTTGGAGAACACCAGCTTCTTAGTCCTGGTAACGCTGCGTGGCTTTACTGACTGCCTTGCTGAAGGGCCAGCAGCGGGTTTCAATGCACTCTGGAATCGCATTGTCAAGCTCTCTCCTCTAAGATCATCTGAACATCAAATCGTCAGCTCGCCAAGATCCGTATCGCCTCGTTGAATTATAGATGCGACCGTGTCTAGTCTTGGAGAAAGAAGCCCCCTTTTTTGCAACACAGAGTGTGAAATGAGAAGGACGAAACAACGGCTCCTGCATCACACTCTCAGATTCCTACTTCTCCATCACTGACGGCGACCAAATTGGCTTTCTGTCTGTTGGCCCGAAGCAGATGCCAGAACTCGGAACAGCCTCCTTCTTGCTTAAAGTGTGTTAACGCGGGCCTATAAGACAAGGTATTTAAAATCACCTTCGCGGAAAACTAAACCACAACTGTTGTGTTGTGATCGTAATGTTTTCAGAAATATGTGCAACTGTAATTTCTGATTGGCTGTCATTAGTGCCAGGCGATGTCACCTGCCTCTAATTTGAGCCAATCATAAACCAACCAACCAGAGATGCCGCTGGCTCTGCAGTTTAACTTGGAGTTTGTGGATGTTTCTGACAGCGCACCTTATGGCCCCTTTTCAAGGTTGGGTCTTTGAGTCTCTCCCTGTCTGTCTCTCTCTCTGTGTCTCTCTGTCTGTCCACTTCTCTACTGTTTTCTATGGCAGCAGAGGAGAGCTGGCCGACCAATAAAAATGTATCCTCTTCAGCGAGACAGGTACACCTGCCGCTCGCTTCCTCTTCCTCTTCACCCCCCCCCCCCCCGCCTTCCTCTTCACCCACTCCACACCCGCCTCTCACAGTCAAGGCTTCACACTGTCAACACACGCTGGATCTGGTCTGGGTTGCCATGCCAACTACATATCTGTGGTGGGGGCGTCTGTTCTTTCCACACTTGACCCAAACCCAGTGTAGTGAGGTCAGAGGTTGTGACCCTGTGACCAGAGGGGCTTCAGGGAGTTGGGCGTGTCATTGGAGTGTGTGTGTGTGTGTGTGTGTGTGTGTGTGTGTGTGTGTGTGTGTGTGTGTGTGTGTGTGTGTGTGTGTGTGTGTGTGTGTGTGTGTGTGTGTGTGTGTGTGTGTAGCTTGTGGATGTAGGTGGATGTAGGACTGCAGGTCACCAGAGAGCATGCTGGGTAAGAGGAACCAGACCATATTAGAGTGGCAGGTCGAACATCAGAATTGGGCCCTGAAGTACAGAATGAATGAATGAATGATTATTGAATCATTGAATTAGACTGGACCCCCCCTTCCCTTTGTTATAGAAGATCACTGCTGAGAGTTTCTTCAGCTACATATGCTGTAGTGACTGAGTAGACTCTCTCTCTCTCTCTCTCTCTCTCTCTCTCTCTCTCTCTCTCTCTCTCTCTCTCTCTCTCTCTCTCTCTCTCTCTCTCTCTCTCTCTCTCTCTCTCTCTCTCTCTCTCTCTCTCTCTCTCTCTCTCTCTCTCTCTCTCTCAGTTCTAAGATCTGCTGCACTGTCGGGCCTCGATAATCACTCTGGTATTGGAACGCAGTCTCTAGAAAGAAGTAAAGATCCTCCACTTTCAAATGACCCAGAATCCCGGCTGCCTGTGGTGTCTTGTATCTGGTGGTGGTGGCGGTGCTCATGGGACATGGGTGACCGATAACGTGACTTTGTTGTCGAGCATATTGGAGTTAGCTTTCCCCAACAGGGCTCTGTTCCTGAGGTATGTGTGGGGTGTCCTGTTGCCTGTTGGGCCCTGCAGCGCACAACCAGCAGTGGAATGCTAGCAGCAGATTGTTAGCTGTGGAATGCTAGCAGCAGATTGTTAGCTACGAATGCTAGCAGCAGATTGTTAGCTATGAATGCTAGCAGCAGATTGTTAGCAGTGGAATGCTAGCAGCAGATTGTTAGCTGTGAATGCTAGCAGCAGATTGTTAGCAGTGGAATGCTAGCAGCAGATTGTTAGCTGTGAATGCTAGCTGCAGATTGTTAGCTGTGAATGCTAGCAGCAGATTGTTAGCTACGAATGCTAGCAGCAGATTGTTAGCTGTGAATGCTAGCTGCAGATTGTTAGCTGTGAATGCTAGCTGCAAATTGTTAGCTGTGAATGCTAGCTGCAGATTGTAAGCTATGAATGCTAGCAGCAGATTGTTAGCTGTGAATGATAGCTGCAGATTGTTAGCTGTGAATGCTAGCTGCAGAATGCTAACATCAGTCAGTGGAAGAGCGGTAGAGGATTCTGCAGTTGAAGGTCAGGTTGCACCGCAGGGAGCCCTGACATGACGAGGCATGAACCCATCATCATCCTCATCCTCATCATCATCATCCTCAGCACCGCACTGCGTCCAGCCAGCCATCCCGATATTCACGTTTCCTTTTCGTCTGGCCTCGGCTGGGCAGTAATTGAACTATGGCCCTTGTTAAAAAAACGCCAGCCAATCAGAGTGAGGCCCTCATTCTCTTTGCTCTTGCAGAATCTCATTAGAAGTAAAGCAAAAAACATATTGTAATCTGAGGAAAGGCTATTTGGATAAAAACTGCCTTTGTGTGCTACACTGTCCTCAAGCTGTGTTGTTGGAGGCCCTTCGTCCTCCTTCCCTCACACCCCTCCTGTCCTTCTTCATCTTTTGGAAAATGCCTTTGACTTGCCCGCAGCCAGACCGCTCCTCGGAGATAAACAGAACGTGAACTCACAATGTCAGGATAGTTTCGCCAGGCTGGCGTCCAGCTGGATTTGGGAATCATTTCCTCCAGTCTGTTTCTCTTACCAGAGCAGAGAGCAGTTCTCTAACTTAAAACAAAGAACCCGCTCACAAAAGCAAAAGCACATGCAAATAGCTGGAGCCTTTGATCATTTGTTTTGCATGAATAAGTGTGAGGTAACGCTTACTTATTTAAAAACACGATGCATGGCTCTCTGGCCATGTGTCACGGGATCGTTGTGTCGAGAGCCAGGAGTCAGCGTGACATATTAAACTGATCCTGGCATAGTCAAAAGTCTTCTCATCAAGTCATTCAATGATTATATTGACAACTTATAATCAGGGTTTTAGTGGAGTGGAAAACTTTACTGGCCAAGCCGTTGTGTCTGGTGATTGTGTTGGACCACCGGCCTGACCTGTAAAGTGGGAAATGGACTGCGTTTACAGCCTCTTTATAAACTGTGCCCGTGTTTTGGTCCGGGTGCCTCGTGTTCGAACCCTGCACACAGCGACGCGGGTCCCAGCCAGCATCACTGAGGGTCACTGGTCCAGGGGTCCATGCAGCAGGGTCACTGGTCCAGGGGTCCATGCAGCAGGGTCACTGGTCCAGGGGTCCATGCAGCAGGGTCACTGGTCCAGGGGTCCATGCAGCAGGGTCACTGGTCCAGGGGTCCATGCAGCAGGGTCACTGGTCCCAGGGGTCCATGCAGCAGGGTCACTGGCCCAGGGGCGCCGTGGCACCGGGGCCAGGGATCTAACCAGCACCCTCGGGTTGCCGGTCCGGCTCCGCCCCCTGAGCTCATGCCACACACTAAAGCGGCGAGGATCTTGTGTTGGAACTGTTCTGGTTCTGCTCATCCCCACTGAAGCAGTCAGAACATCAAACGTGTGCAGACTCCTTTCATTGGCCACGCCTCACTTCCTGGGTCTGGGAATTGGCATATTGGCCAGGAAGGGGGAGGATTGACAAGCCACCACTTAAATGAAAGTAGGTGGAGGAACATAAGAGTGTCACACACATTGGTGTTTCATTAAACACATGATGGACAGCAGAGGACCTGGCAGGGTTTCTGTGGAGACATGCATGTGCAGGTGAGAAAATAAGAGACACTGGTAGTGTGAGAGAGGGAGAGCAAGAGAGGGAGGGAGGGAGAGAGAGAGAGAGAGAGGGAGGGAGAGGGAGAGAGGGAGAGAGAGGGAGAGAGAGAGAGAGGGAGGGAGAGAGAGTGAGAGAGAGGGAGGGAGAGGGAGAGAGGGAGAGAGAGGGAGAGAGAGAGAGAGGGAGGGAGAGAGAGTGAGGGAGGGAGGGAGAGAGGGAGAGGGAGGGGGAGGGGGAGAGAGAGAGAGAGGGAGAGAGAGAGAGGGGGAGAGAGAGAGAGAGAGAGGGGGAGAGAGAGAGGGAGAGAGAGAGAGGGAGAGAGAGAGAGGGAGAGAGAGGGAGAGAGAGGGAGAGAGAGGGAGAGAGAGGGAGAGAGAGGGAGAGAGAGAGAGAGAGAGAGAGAGAGAGAGAGAGAGAGAGAGAGAGAGAGAGAGAGAGAGAGAGAGAGAGAGAGAGAGAGAGAGACTGCATAATGAACTGTATATATCAGTAACTCTGGTTGTTAATTACAATAATTACATTAAATCGAGCAGTATATAATATCTGATTAAGCCTAGATTAGTCTTGTGCTGTTCAGCATTGATTAATCTAGAGCTCAATGTTTATTAATTTATTATGAATTTTTAGTATTCCCATGCATGGTCGTGTACTGTGCTATGCATTGCAGCCCGTATGTCCTGAGAGTCAAATGGATGTTAAATAATTTCTGCTTGCAGCCGCTGTAGTTGTAATGCAGCAAACAGGAGCGACTGTATGATTAGTGTTGTATGGATAACACACACACACACACACACACACACTCCCACGCTATCTGTATAGCATGAGTGTAAACATGGCCCGAATAAATGAAAATTAATCTGTAAACACACACACACACAGATTTCATCCATGTTTTTAGTATCTTCATCATCTTTAATTTGTATTGCATGATTGTGAAATTCAAATAGGGAGTCATTTTGGTGGTTGACTAAAAAACATAAGAATATGTCAAATATTTTGGCATCCATAGATTCACTTGAGCATCGAAGACCAGGAGCAGATGTTTGAGTCAGGTTTACTTTACACTTAAAACTGTGAATTAAATGTAACCAATTTGATTTGGAGACAGATCCTGGCTGGACTTATTCATAGGTGTATGTTTATTATTATTATTATTATTATTATTATTATTATTATTATTATTATTATTATTATTATTATTATTATGACTATGACTATGACTATGACTATTATTATAATTATAATTATCATCATTATCATTATCATTATCATTATTATTATTATTATAGTTATTATTATAATAATTATTATTAGTATTATTATTGTTATGATGTGTTTCATTCTTTGGACTCGGTGAGTATCATCACGTTCAGGGTGGTGAAACTGTAAGCATTGTGTGGCCGCCGTGTGGTTTTATCCACCCAGGCTGTTCTTAAGGAGCGCCTGGTCACAAAGACACAAAGTCAGCCTGACCTTCAGAACAAACACTGACCTCAATAACATCGCTGGTCTATTACGCCACATCTTATTGAGGCTTCAAGGGGCAGGAGACAGGTAGGCTGGCAAAGGGGGGGCACAGACAGACAGACAGGCAGACAGGCAGGCAGGTGGGCAGACAGACAGACAGACAGGAAGGAATGCACACAGAGAGACAGGCAGGACAGGCAGGAATGTACAGAGAGACAGACAGCATTCTTGTTGTCTGTCTGTCCAACAGCTGACATATCAGTCTTGGTTGATCTCGATTGTTGTCATTAAGCGTGTGTAATATTATGGGATATGTAATATTATGGGATATGACTGAGTGTGGATGCTTAATCTTTGGGTATGAGTTATGGTGCAGCCATCCGTCTTAAAGACATCATAATCATTTTATTAAGGCGTTGCTTGATTACATACATTTCTTTTATACATTGCCGGAACCGACCTTTTAATATCCTGGCATAATATCTTGTGCTTTGTTATGCTGCTGTGGTTCAGCTGCCTGAACTTGTCAGGGTTTTAAAGGGTTAACAGTAAGCGGCCATAACTGCTACTTCTACTTGTAGACACTGGAAGCTTCCCAGTACAACCACAGTCTTGTACTGGTGGACACTGGGAGCTGCCCAGTACAACCACAGTCTGTACTGGTGGACCCTGGGAGCTGCCCAGTACAACCACAGTCTGTACTGGTGGACCCTGGGAGCTGCCCAGTACAACCACAGTCTGTACTGGTGGACACTGGGAGCTGCCCAGTACAACCACAGTCTGTACTGGTGGACACTGGGAGCTGTCCAGTACAACCACAGTCTGTACTGGTGGACACTGGGAGCTGCCCAGTACAACCACAGTCTGTACTGGTGGACACTGGGAGCTGCCCAGTACAACCACAGTCTGTACTGGTGGACACTGGGAGCTGCCCAGTACAACCACAGTCTGTACTGGTGGACACTGGGAGCTGCCCAGTACAACCACAGTCTGTACTGGTGGACACTGGGAGCTGCCCAGTACAACCACAGTCCTCTGCTGTTACCCCAGTGGCCACCAGTCTTTTTACTGGTGGACTCTAGGAAGTGGTGTTTTAAGTTTATTTGTCTCCACAGAATGCCAGAGAGCTCAGAGACAGGCTAAAAGGATGATGGGAAACAGAGCTGTTGCTAGGCGATGGTGAGATGCTGGCAGTAGTGCTGATTGGTTCTCCCAGTGAACATTTAAAAAGCAGGTAACGGGGGTCACCCAACGGAGGTCAGAGTTCGCAGCGGATGAAAGTCGCCATAGTTCTCTCGCACAGAACGTTGCCGGTTCTAATGGAGGAACACAAAGCCAGCGTCCTCTCTGGTCGTTTCCTCGCCTCCACTCTCCTCTTCTGCGTTTCCTCCCCTCCCCCCTCCCTCCTCTTCTCTCCTGGTGTCCTCCTTCCTCTCCTCCTCTTCTCTCTCTTCACATCCCTCTTCTCTCTCTCTTCACATCCATCCTCTTCTCTCTCTCTTCACATCCCTCCTCTTCTCTCTCTCTTCACATCCCTCCTCTTCTCTCCTGGTGTCCTCCTTCCTCTCCTCCTCTTCTCTCTCTTCACATCCCTCCTCTTCTCTCTCTCTTCACATCCATCCTCTTCTCTCTCTCTTCACATCCCTCCTCTTCTCTCTCTCTTCACATCCCTCCTCTTCTCTCCTGGTGTCCTCCTTCCTCTCCTCCTCCTCTTCCGGGCTCCATCCCGACCTCCAGCTCCTCTGTGGTTCTCGTTCTGTCCTCCCTTCCCACGTTCCCCGTGGCGAGGCCTTGCTCACACAAGCCCAGCTGTGGTTTGTATGCAAATGTGAATCCCGCCAAATCCAGCCCGTTATTGTTTAGCGGTGCGGCGCGTGGCCTACATTTTATCCTTTCCCTAAGCTAGCATCAAAGCCTTTCTCTTCATCAACGCTAATTATGGCAGAGTAGGCAGGATAACTACTAATGACATATTTCAGTGTTCCATATCTAACTATACTAGCTATGTTAATGTGCAATTGTGTTGGAGCTTCGCCGTTTGTAATTCCTGCAGCTTGTGTTGGTGTAGGGCTGGCACACAACACTGCCCACAGCCCAGCTACTGCAGAACAATGAACTGATTCACACAGATGGTCTGGCCTCCAGCTTCTCTCTATCTGGCCATCTCGCTCTCTGTCTCTCTCTGTGTCTCTCTCTGTCTCTCTGTCTAGCTCTGTCTCTCTGTCTCCCTCTCTGTCTCTCTGTCTAGCTCTGTCTCTCTCCTTTTCCATCGCTCCATTTAGCTCTCTCTCTCCTCTCTGCTCTTATCTCCTTGCTCTTGCACTCCAACCATCAAATCAACCTTCAAATCTCACCTCCATTTGGAAAAGAAGTTATTCTCCAGTATCTGTGCATTCATCAGTATATTCATCATTCATCTGTATATACATGTATATATATATTATTCCCCCCCCCCTTAAAACCACTCCAGAGGACGATAGTAGTGTGGGTTTGTTTTTATTTTTGAGGGTTCCTGGTCTGATTCTTTTTGTTTGCATTCCCATTAACCCCTCCTTGTCCGATCCCATTGTCTGACTGGTAACCAGAAGCATGATTTGGCTTGTTTCCGTGCCGTCTCTGGGCCTGTTCTGCCGGGCCTGGACAGGGAGCAGCCGCTGTTCAGCGCCAAGGCCCACGTCTTCCAGATCGACCCGGCCACCAAGCGCAACTGGCTGCCCGCCAGCAAGCACGCGGTCAGCGTGTCCTTCTTCTACGACGCCAACCGCAGCGCCTACCGCATCATCAGTGTGGGCGGGACTAAGGTGTGGCCACAGCAGGGGAGGGGCCCACACACACGCACGCACGCACACACACACTTAACCAACTGGCATGAACTCTGACCTGTGCATTTGGTTTGGAGGTAGATTACAGTCTAATGAAAGCAGAACAAAGCATGTGTATGTTATTATTTTAAATGATGTGTAAAACAAGTTAGAATGACACTGGAACAAAGTGGAAGGAGAATCTGCGTTATTTGTGGTAGCGGTCAGCTGTGTGTGTGTGTGTGTGTGTGTGTGTGTGTGTGTGCGTGTGCGTGTGTGTGTGTGTGTGTGTCTCTCTCTCTCTCTCTCAGGCCATCATCAACAGCACCATCACTCCCAACATGACCTTCACCAAGACCTCCCACAAGTTTGGCCAGTGGGCCGACAGCCGGGCGAACACGGTGTACGGTCTGGGCTTCTCCACAGAGCAGCAGCTACAGCAGGTAGGGACCGCCTGCTGCCACGTAGCCTCCCCGCTAGCAGCTAGCATGTACCCACCAGAACACCAGCCAGCGTGTAGCACTAATGCTAGCAGGTAGCACCAATGCTATGATGTACCAACCACGCACACTAGCATGTAGCACTAACGCTAGCAGGTAGCACCAATGCTACGATGTACCAACCACGGACGCTAGCATGTAGCACTAATGCTAGCGGTAGCGCCAATGCTAGTAGGTGGGAACCATCACCCACGCTAGCTGGTAGGACCACCTCCCACGCTAGCATGTAGCTCTCATGCTAGAACATGGTGTCCATTTGGTTTAATT
>JAXIVH010000500.1:60000-83655 GCA_036785325.1 Urophycis tenuis | reverse complement strand
TAATTGTATAGAGATCCAAGACGTTTGCCCTGGTTATCAATATTTATGTACTCTTCTACTGTATGTGTGAACTGTTAGTATGACAAAATAATTTAGCACGCATGTAACATGCTCATATATGTGATTCCAAGTTTTATTTCACCAGCTTCAACAATCTATAGGAAACTGCAATGTGGGCGTTATTTCAGTTGTGCACAGACCCGCTGTAGTGTACAGTACGACAGCGGGGGAAGGGACACACACACACACACACACACACACACACACACACATTACATCGAGGTGCCGGCAGAATAACATTACATCTAAAACATGTAAAATGTTGAGTGATGAATTCAATAGGTTGATGCAACATTTACAAAACCGATTTCATGACAGGCCTATGTGGATGATAAGTAGGCAGAGGGCTGATCGTGACAGAGCTACAGCAGCTAGCAGTCTGCTGGCTGTTGAGCACGGCTCTTCTTGCAGCTGTCTGATCCCGAGCATCCGAGCCCCGCACAATGCAGGTGAGGCTATAGCTAACAGACCGTGCCATCACGGGGAATTAACATCCATTCATGGGGATGACTGCTCACAGTTGACTTTCGCATCAATGACGATCCCAAAAAAATCCAACACCACCCACTTTCTGGTGCTAGCTTAGCCAACAGTTAAAGAATCAACTATCTCTAGTACAGCGGAGGAGGAGGCGGCGGCTGCTGAGCAGAAAGCTAGCGCGGTGCTAACGGCAGCTAGCCAGCTGCAGCTAGCGTGATTTGCAGAGAATAAACATCATCTTACCGCTTTATTAAATGCTGTCAGTGTGGTACGATGGTAGATTTGAATGAGCGTTTTCCCGATGCTTATTTAGTGACATCGTAAATGGGAATCCTGTGGTGAAATGTCCATCGCCGCTGTTTTATGCCATCCGCCCAACTTCAGCACCGATCTCCGCCGAGCCCCTTGATGCACTGCGCAGGCGCGCTGTCACCACTGTCAGCTCGCGGCTGATGGTCGGGGGGATGCAGTGAAGATCCGCTGCTGTGGCACATGTATGGCCACACAACACACACACACACACACACACACACACACACACACACACACACACACACACACACACACACACACACACACACACACACACGCACACACACGTTGTCTGTGTTTCTGTAGTGACCCCACGACTACAAACTGGTTTAATTCGATGTTATATAGCTGTAGTCTTTTCTTAAAGGATATGCCTGGCCTGTATTTGCTCAAGAGCTGAAATATTTAACCTACACACACAGAATTAGCCTATACGTAAGTATAAGTGCAATACAAATTGAGGCTGCAACACCCGGGGTTGGTAGGTGTAGAACTTAATTGACTTGGTGAATCCAAATAATATCCCTTAGGATACCCTTCATTAAACTGACTAAGTCAGGCAGAATAGAACACATGATTGGATAGAGTAGGAATATCATAGAAAATGAAAGAAAGCTAGTCAGTAAGAAGAAATCTCTCAAATTGTCAATTTTACCGTTGAACATAACGTTTCAGTAATAATTCTCTATTTCTTCCACTAGAGGGCATCCTTTCATTTCCTCTCATTTAGCAATACACTTCATATATAGATATATATCAAACTAGCTTTAAATAAAGCATTTGTAATCAATGTTAAATTAAAACTAATAAAACATATGTAGCATTCATTGCAATTGTGCAATTATGCTTGTAGGAACAAAGCTAGGAAGTAGTTTGAAATACAGTAATATAATAATAACAATGTTATGAGTCACTCGCTCACCTCTTTCCCTCCACTTATCCACCCACTCTATCTTACTCACCCACTCACTCACACAGTCACTCACTCGCCCATCCATTCCACTCCTCCACTCCACCCTCACCTATCCTCTCTCTCTCTCTCTCTCTCTCTCTCTCTCTCTCTCTCCTCTCTCTCGTCTCTCTCTCTCTCTCTCTCTCTCTCTCTCTCTCTCTCTCTCTCCATCTCTCTCACTCTACTACCACTAACAAGGAGCCTGGTAAGAATATGTGCCAGGCGGTGTGTGTGTGTCATTCACCAGGGGAGCCATCCTACCCTCTGTTTGTGTCTATGCGTGTGTGTGCGTGTGCGTGTGTCTGTGCATGTTTGTGAGGTTAGCGGGAAGCTTGTGTGTAGTGTTAGCAGAGCACACAATGTATGGTTCTCTACACGTGTGAATGTGTGCATGGAGACAGAGCCGGCAGCATATTTCAAACATATTTGTATCCCCACACCATTCCACCACCTTTCTCTCCTTGTGTTAGACTTGTTAATCCCAATTATCATCAAACCACTGGAGCTCTGCACATTTCGCACCTGACTCACTTCTAGTTCTTGTGTGATGAAGGGCAACGAGACAAATGACAACTCTTATCTCCCTGTGTATGCTGCAGACAAACAGCGGATCTCCACGCAGAGACGGTAGCTCTGTGGAGTCTGGGCGGCCGGGGGTTCCAACTGGCTGCAGGGTTTGAACCCCTCTGACCCTTAACATGCACAACACCTGAGGCCTGACCACCGGTTGGCTGGTTGCTTGTCTTGAAAAGGTGACAGACAGCGGTGTCAGCGTGGGGGGAAATGACTATTACTAATACTATTGTTATTATAATACTATTGTATACTGTTATAATACTGTTGTTATTCTTCAACACTACGGACACCTTTGAATGAACGCAGATGCTAATTGTGATGCTGTGTGAAAGCAGTGCATTCAAATTCCCTCCATATTGTTCCACCCATTGAAAAAAAAAAACATAAAACCTTGAACACACTGATTAGACCGAAAATAAATAGATCTATTGCTAATGCTAGCTGACAGCAGCGGCTCTTCCAACAGAATGCCCGCGAGCTACCAGATGTAACGCTCCTAATGCTAACGCTGAGGCAAGGAATGGGTATAATGATGTTGCGTTGCTCTTTCATCCCGTCACTATCTTCCTGTTTGTGTTGTCTGCTCCCTTTCATCCTTCTTGGATGGAAGCACGTGTGTTGCATGTGCATGTGTGTGTCCTCCCAATGAGGTGAGAAACAGGTGGCCGTTCACAAATACCACTAATAAATATCATTGAACCTAAATATAACTTTGTTATGTAAGAAGTGTGCATCTGTCTCTGTTTGTGTGTGTGTGTGTGTGTGTGTGTGTGTGTGTGTGCATGTGTGTGCATGTGTGTGTGTGTGTGCATGTGAGTGGCGGTGTGTGTGTGTGTGTGTGCATGTGAGTGGCGGTGTGTTTGACATGCTTGTGCTATGAAACAAAAGTCTGTTTTAGATTGGACTTCATGTGTGCTATAGTGTAACCCAGTATCACAGTATGACACATCTCTCCATCTAGCTGCATAACGCAGTACATATGGACAACACACTACAGTGTGTGCTCATGCACTCATCGATGGCGAAGAAGATCTCTTAGGAAGAACATTTTTTTTTGTTCCCCCCTTTTGTTCCCCCTTACCTCCTCTGGACAGCGTGTATCTGTTTCGCCCACTAGCAGAACAATACGGCTCATTGAGAGCTGAGGAGCAGAGTGCATCATGTGGCAAGGAGGCAGACATGTATTTCTGTCCTCGGTGCTGGTTACAACATGCCATTTCACTTTGAAAAGGTACGACGGATGGTTGCCCGCGTGCCTCGGGCGCTGCATGTTCCGCTCTCTGACTCTGGGGAAGCGTGTGCAGCAGAGTGCGCACTGCCTCACTGCACCGCCTCACAGCGCCGCCTCACTGCACTGCCTCACAGCACCGCCTCACAGCACCGCCTCATTGCATCGCCTCACAGCGCTGCCTCACAGCACCGCCTCACTGCACCGCCTCACAGCACCGCCTCACTGCACCGCCTCACAGCACCGCCTCACTGCACTGCATCACTACACTGCCTCACTGCACCGCCTCACAGCACCGCCTCACTGCACCGCCTCACAGCGCTGCCTCACAGCACCGCCTCACTGCACTGCCTCACTGCACTGCCTCATAGCACTGTCTCACAGCACCGCCTCACAGCGCCGCCTCACAGCACCGCCTCACTGCACTGCCTCACTGCACTGCCTCATAGCACTGTCTCACAGCACCGCCTCACAGCACCGCCGTGGAGCCCGGCACCAGCCATCCGACGGCATTCACATGGTGAAGGTACGGGTTCGGGTCGGTGACATTTTGAGGAAGAGGGGAAAAAAAAAAAAGACAGAAGTCAGGCTTGAATCAGGAAGCCCTCAGGGGCGGTTGTTGTCCGAGGCTCGTCGTAGACTCAGAATAGGTTCATCTTGAGCTTCACCTGGAGGAAGTCATTGTCAGAGAGAAGAGAAGGACGTGGGCGACCTTTTGACTGGTTGAAGGTGTTGTGTGTTGGATTGCATGAAACGTGGAGAGGCCTACAACAGTAAACGTGGTCAGAGATGTTTGCATTGACAGTAGCAACTGAGACGTAATAAGAAGCTTTATTAAGTGGGCATTGTCAACTAAACCACGGCTGCGGTGTACAATTTTGTTTTACACTGTGACTGGTGTTTTAAATAATTACTTTTTGCTGTTTAGTTGTCCTGTGTGTGTCTCAAATAATACACTACATTACATGCAAGCATTTGACCTTGCAAGTGCAATATTGTAGTGAGAAATGTTACCCATATTGTTAAGAGTAACTGAAGAGTCTCCTTGCCCTTTGGGCTATTTACTAGAGTAATAAAATCTGGAAGCACGCACCACTTAGACATCTGACATTTTGAGAAGAGGTTTGAGTACATACCGCAATTTCCAATGGTGTCATATTTATATTGGTATTTTTGACAGAGCATTATTACAATGTAATAATAGAAGGACAATTTCATATTTCTTTATTCCGCAAAATGTTTGTGTGACAGGACCATGATAGATTAACCAAAACCAATCTTTACAATATAAAAACAATAATCCTTTGATTTATTTTTATTGGGTACAATGATTAATGACATCAACCGATTTCAATAAAATCTTGATTCTACCGTCACCTAATGTACGTGTGTGTGTGTGTGTGTGAGTGTGTGTGCACAAACACACATGGGCAGGCGCATACACACACAAACACACACACACACACACAGGCCCATACACACACACACACACACACACACACACACACACACACACACACACACACACACACACACACACACACAAACAGTTCAAATCACTTTCTTTCAACCCCCCCTCTGACAAACCTACTTCAGCTCCAGTAAGTATTATATCATCAATTCATCTGTCACGTTTAAAATTCATGATATTCATTGAGCCCGAGCCAGAGAGCCCTATTTATTGTGATATTTATAAGCCATTTTCAGAATCAATGACTCTAACTCTAAGGGACATCAAGAGAAGCTGGACATCAAGGTTTACCGGACATGTTGAGTTAGAGCTCAGGGGAGGCAGATTTATCAGTTTACGATACCAAGCATCTAGACTAATCTCAGTTCAGCTACCATGGTGACTCATGCTGTGAGCCTAACCTGGATCAAACCAAGTGCTAACCTGGGCAAGTGAGCTCCAAGATGCCTTCATTTTCAATGTATTTATTGTGCCTCATTTGCTTAGATAATATCAACAACCCACTTGATAAAGTCACATCCGAAAATGTAATACTCCAAGGTATATCGTCTTTCCCCCTTTAGTATTGGTATTTCAATCGAACAACAATTGAACGTTCACTTGATAGCGGTCTATATTGAAGTAAATGCCGATTTCTAACAGCCCACGCAAGTTACACAAGAATAATTGTGTTACCATTGCCCACAACAGCAGTATCTAACCCAGGGGTTCCCAACCTTGAGCAGTGATTTCCCTTTCTTGACCCTTCTGAAACGATGACCTCATGGCTTGTCCCTTTGTTGCACCTGCGGTGTGGACTTTGGAGCGCAGATCGATCCTTTAACGCTGTCCAGCGAGCTCCGGATACTAGCCACGGGGACTCGTTGGAGTACTGGTTGAGACAGAACCAAGCGGAAGGTACAGCCATCGAATGCACTACACAGCAGGGTAAGAGCCTTGATAACCCAAGCAGGGAGGCCACTCATGAGTTTATCCCGGAACAGTCCAAGTAAAGGCCCAACCAAGGTTGATATCTTACAGCTCAAGTGGCCTGCACATGAAGAGCGAGATGTCTTTCATGGATATCACTCAACCACTGTGCCCATGTGCAGAGAAAAAGTAACAAGAGGGTTTCTGTGAGCACCATCGATTCATCGATCCGCCTCCCGTCCAGCGACGCACGCTGATAAACGAGAGCGGCAGCGTGCGAGGTGCCGAGACACCTCCCCTCCAGACAGAGTGATAGCCCTGCCGGGGAGAAGCGTGAATCCTGTTGAGTGGCTCCGGCCCGCACTCAGGAAGAAAGAAGAACTGCCTGTCAATGGATTTCCAAGAGATGGAGGGTTTGGATCACGTGTCATGTTCTAAATAATACTACAATGTTCAGCCTATAATGATAGAAGCACTCCGGACCACGGTGCCCAGAGAGTAAGAATGCAACGTCTCTGTCACAGAAGGAAAAACGAACTGATATGTCCTCCAGAGAGGACAGTGCAGAACACCTGACTGAGCCCCCCCTCAATGTATGACGACATGGAAGAGCAGTGTAACCTCTTGTGTTTTTCAGAGGTGATACACACTCTAATGGATTGACATGTTGTTTTACACGTGTGCCTCAATTCAAAGTGGTCCCACACTCAACGCAATGACAGTGGCTCAATGACATGCACTTTAAGTGAAGCTCCTAAAGCAATGCATGTTTCATGTGAATAAAATGTTCTGCTGATGTCGAATCTTTCACCCAAGTTACAACCGAGGCCATGTGTGACCTTGAGGTCACAGTAAAAAAAGATGTTAAATGGGCCTTCCTGCACTCGTTGTTCCACGCCGGGCTGATGAGATGATCAAAAGCTGCAACGGCATCAGAAAAATTATGACAGTACTCAAAGAAGACAGACAGCCACTGGAAACTCACGTTTATGCCTGCCATTATTCACAATCATGACCACCGTCAGCTCATGTCACTTCTCTCCAACATGGAAAGACGGAGGGACAAGTCTGTGCCTCACAAAGTTATTACAGCAAAACGCAATAAATGTGTGGCGAGTGTAGCCACGGGGTGAATTTGTTTAGGGCGAGTTACCACAGTCTGCAATTACTTCAGTGGGAGGTGAAGCAATAGTTGAGCCCACTCAAGTCTCAAGTCAAGACCTAAACAAATCATGGTAGGGAGACTCATCACTCCTCTATGGGAAGATGGTTGGGTTCCCCTTGAAAGAATCGAGCCCACAGACAAACCAAACGCTCAAGAGAATTGCTCAAGTTGTTGACGTGTCACCGCGTCTTGCAGTAGAAGACCAGCCCAAGGCTTATAGCGCTCAATCCAATGTGCAGCATGCAGAAGTCAGACACGCCCATAAGGGGATCAGATTAAATGGCTCGTATTCTGAAGGTTCTGTTATTGCAAAATATTGACTTGGATTCAAGTGTCACATCAATGAAAACACAAGTTGGTGCATGTCATTGAGCAGCATGAATCAATCTTCTACTGAGATACTATTGGCCAGTCTGAGACCAAAGACTTGTTTCATAGAATGGGCTAAGCCGATGAAAGGCCGTTTCGTCAGCCTTACTGTCACATTCCCCCAAGCCAGTATGAAACACCGAGGACCAGCCTATATGAAAGGGAGGAAAAAGGCATTATTTTCCGCTTCTACTCCTATGGAGGCCTCACAGTAATCTTTGCCTCTTTACTGATGGAGGTTGATAACGAAACCTGTGCGAAGAAAATGTGAACCTTCTTGGGAATCTCTACGACTAGAATTCATAGAGGGAGGTTTAGCAAAAGCCAAGCCGCTGCTTAAACTCACAGCCACTATAAACAGAACCGAACACTCAAAAGCAAACATGGAACGGATGAGAACCAATAATGATGCAATGGGTTTGCATTCTTTAATACATCCATGTTTTGGATACATTAGTTTTTAATGTAGATTCCCTGTCAGATATCTCAAAGTAGGTATCACACTTTCAGAGATAGTGGGTATCCAAAATGAAAATGTTGTGAAAATGTTGCGACACAACTGCCCACCATTATGTTATCAAAAGCAATCTACATTCATGGACCACAGAGCAAGTGAACATCGGCTTGTAGCGCTGACTGCTACTGAGATTAATTTCAAATACATATAACAGGTAGCGATAATCATAGGTCTACAAAGGAAGTTTAGGAGTATGGATACAATGCGAGAACTGTATGTGAGAAACGTAAATACCGTTAGCCAGACGTTGCCCATGATGACGTGATGACATACCAGATTCATTGGTTAAACTGATTTATTCATAGGCTGGAGCCATCAAAAATGTCCCCTCCCCTGCTCCTCTGCACCTGCTCATCATCGGTGCAATCATCTCCACCACTCTGCAGGTACTCTGCGCCGACAGCCGGCCACCGCCGGTTCGCTGCTGAGCCACTCACGTTTTTTTTTTCTCCCGTGCGCCAGGTGTTGGCTCTCACGTCCCGTCTGCTTTCGCCTGCCTGCCCGTGGTTGGTCGGTTGGTCGCCTGCCTGCCGGTGACCCACACATACCTGTCCTCCCCATCCTCTGGATTAACCAGCCCGCCACGGCCGAGCTGCCAGTCTGCTCGCCACTCACTCGAGATTCCCTCTGCCCACGTCTATGCGCATTATATCATCGGGGTCATTGAAAGTTGATGTTATTTTTTTCACTTCGAAGCGTGCAGACTCGCCCTCGGGTGAAACCGGTGAGCCGTTTTTATTCAAGGGTTTATGATCCACGTGGAGTGAAAATGTTTACCTTGTATCTAGAGCATGTCTTATATGAGTATGTAGAGTGAAAGATTTCCATGCAAAATAAATGGCTGTTAACTCACCATCTTTCACCGAAGGAGGTAATACAATAGTGATTGAGTCTACAGCTCATGATGAAAGCCATTGCATTTGCAGTATGTTCCCATAGGTGGGAACACCGTGGGGGTCCATGGGAACCCCTATTAGTGGTTCCCCCATAAGTGGTGCCGAAGAGAACAAAACAAATCTTTGAGATAAGCACTTTAATATGAAGATAGAAAAACCACTCGGTGAAATCGGTTAAGAAATGTGAAGAAAACCGTCGCTCCCCCATTTACTTGTATTTGTTTACAGGTCGTCTTGGCTCCCTCAAAATGGTGGCAACATTGGCTTATCGCATTAACTTTCAGTTTATGTTTTGTGTGCTCATTATTTATGTTTTGTGCGCTCATTTTACGTGAATATGATGACCACTGCAATCTTTATGATGTTTAAGATATATTTACTTAAAACCCACCACACAAACATTATTTGTTTTATATCATACTATTGTATTGAAGCTGTCTGCCATTACTCACTGTTTCTCGCCATAAGAACATTGCAAACAATGTGTATATGCAGTGATTCTGAGACAGATCCCCTGAGTTGTTTTCATATGGTAATGAAATATCTGATACTTATGGTTGATGCTACAGTGATTTGAACACACGCTCTCCCATTAAACCCAAGTGTTACCGCTACATAAATGTCTCTATGTGACATGGTAGCATCAACAGAAATCGAGTTTAAAGAGAAATACACCTGGACATTGTAAAATAGGGCCAAGGACATAGTACATCAACAATAGACATTATAGACATTAACAATGTCAAAGTCTTTTATTCTGTAACAATTCTTCAAGCTTTAACCAACGTATTCCTGAAACTTGCTCTGGTGACTTTCTTACTGTATCAACAGCAATGAAGAGTTTCACCTTCTGACAAATGTGCTTATTGTAAGTCGTTTTGGATAAAAGTGTCTGCTACATGCCCTGAATGTTAATGCATCCTATCCTGCTCCTTGAAACAACTTGAAACTCTCTTATCTGATCATCCAAGTTGCAAGGAACACCCAGGAACACATTTTGTCCTCAAGCCACATGGATCCTTTGCCAGAAAAAACAAACAAACAGGATGTTCAAAACGACTTGATTTGTCCACAAGCGACGGTCCTCCTAAAGTTTTCCCTCGAGAGGGCATAAAATAAATTGTTATTTGGTTCTTCAGTTTCACCCTTCACGGCGCCTCTCAGATGAAAAACAAATAGGCAAAAAGGTCAGGTTTAATTTGATGCACCGGAGGTGTTTGTTTGGCGCGGGGCACTCGGGAGCAGAGGGTGGCTGCTGCCGGCTGAACGCTGTCCACAGGAGCGGAGGCTGAGGCCGCGGGAAGTCATCAGCCCAGATCTACGTTGACGTATTTCGGAGGAAAAAAAAGAAAATCAATGACGACTGATGTCAAAACATACACGTCTCTGCGCAAAACATTCTGTACATTATTATATCGTAATATTCTTAAGTAAAATCCGCTTTTAGTGAAAGCACAATGCATCACCGAGGAACATGAGAGAAGACTGTAAAGGCATTTATTTGGTCTCTCTCGCGTCAGGTCATAACTATTATGGCATTATCCTGTGATGGCTTTCTATATTATTAGTAGTTACTGAGTTATTACTCCTATGCTACTTACATACATTAATCTTAAACATGCAATGTTCTGGGAAAGATCTCATAGGGATATCATAAATCTCTTGTTCTCTCGCGTGTCAGGAGATATGAGAGGAGATGGACGCTCTTCTCTCATATCTCAGACACCACAAGGACATTTTATCCTCACATAATTTTCCCCTCCCCAGGTGATTCAGAACTTATTTCTCACCCGCATGAGAACATCACCCTTCTCTGCTATCTATCCATCCCTATCTTCCTCAGCGTCTTTTGATTCACCTAATCTGCTCTTCCTTGGCCCACTCTCTACTTCATCATCTCCCTTCCTCTGCCTCTGCTTTAATGACAATTTCACAGCGGTGCGAATAAAAAACATGGGTTTTTTTTTACGCCTTCAGCCAACTCAATTGTGATTGTATCTGTCTTCTCACTATCTGTCTCCATGCTGTCTCGTCATCTCGTTAGCACCTTCTCTGCAGTCTCAAATGGGACATGTCCATTGCTTCCTGCCCAGCCTCCCAACAACCCCCCCCCCCCCCCCCCCCCCCGACCCACCCCTGAAAAGAACCGCATCTCGACTCAACCAACACAAATTCTCCCATGTGATCCCCCTCTTCCATGACCTCCACTGGCTCCCTGTAGTGGCTTGCATCAAATTCAAGACAATGGTACCTACCTACCCTACCTACCTCCAAGCGTTAGTGAAACCCCACGCCCCTGCTCGAGCACTCCGCTCTCAGCTGGTCGACTGGTGCCTTCATCCCTAAAAGGAGGAAAAGGTTGGATGGCAAAATCACAACTGTTCTCCCTTTTGGCACCGCAGTGGTGGAACAAGCTCCCTGCAAATGTCAGGACTGCAGAGTCGCTCCCCGTCTTCCGGAAGAGTCTCAAGACTCACTTGTGCAGAGTTCACCTGAACCCTGCATAACATCCATCCTCTACCTCTGTTAAAAACAAAACAAAAAAAAACCCTCATGCTCTTGTACGTTGTACATCTTGGTACTCTGTAATTGCTCTTTGTAACTTGGCACTTAGTCAGAGATGTTGTATACTAGTAATGATTAATCTAGCAATTGAAATGCTTGAAACTTGTTCTGGTGACTTTCTTACTGTATTAGCAGCAATGAAATGTTTCACCTTCTTATGACAAACTGTTTGTGAGTGGCTTTGGATAAAAGCGTCTGCTAATGCCCTGAATGTAAATGACTCCTGGACTCCACAGCTCCTGTGGACATATGGGGACCGTCCTCCTTTAGAAAGCCCCCGCTAGCACTGTTTGTTGGACTTACATGCTTATTTTCCACCCACGATGCCAGCTGTGGATGTGTTTTTATCCCTATCACGATGATGATGGCAGCGTGGTTATTTAACGTTTGGTTTGCTTTTGTTGATGCTATTGTTTTTGGTATTGTTGTTTTTTTTAATCATTATTATCTCCCAACGTCCCAATTGTAAGCAACTCCTACTACTGCTGCTGCTGCTGCCAGCGCTGACGATTATGGGATGGCCTTCAACCGCCCCTGGCCCCATGAACCGTGCACCAAACATCTAAAAATGATGATTTTACTGGGAATGCAATGGATAGACGTGTTTTAAAATGCATGCAGGCATTTTGGAACCCAACTTCGAAGGCTCTTTAGTGATGGAAGTTAACCGTGAGAAAAACTTTCATTTGGTTGAAGGGACACGGCAAGATTTAGACGTGGGATTCAATTCCAAATGCATCACTGTGTGTCCAGATGGGGAGTTTGCTGGGTTAGCATTTTGCTCTCTGTCAGCCGCTTCCATTGACCTGATGTTTTTTTTTTATTTGATTTTATATTGTACACGTGTTTCTCCTCATTTGTGGAACACAATGATGTCATCTGATGTCAGTGCACTCGAAGGCAACGTACCTCTACTAAAATAGTCTGGACAGGCCACTGGCAGGATGTCTAGACTACGGCTGCAAAACCTCAGGGATGGTCCCACCTTTCTGCCGTTGAATCTTCTGTCTGTTAACCAAGGTCGTTTGCTTGGCAACCACGCTCCCATGTGTGTGTGCACCAAGTGTTCACAATCAAAATTGCAAATGCGGTGTGAAAATGCACCGAGAGGTTCCAGACGAACACGCGTTTGCAAATTGGTCTGGCGACGTGAGGCTAATTAATCTCATGAGACTGCTTCTTTTCAATGTTCTTCAGCACCTGAACAACAAAGCACACACCATCATTTCAGTGAAACCCTGATCTCAATCAAGAGTGACACCACGGCGGTGACAGCCGCTTAGCCTCCCAGAGCGATCGCCTCTGCTCAACTGTTACCCCGATGCAGCGCACCGTGAGACACTGCCGCACACTGATGAAAACTCCTAATTAAAAACAAAGCGATCATCTTCCTCAGCGTGTCGCCTGCTCTGAGCCTGGAGAGATTGGGAATGAGGTGCAGGAGGAGGAGGAGGAGCAGGAGGAGGAGCAGGAGAAGGAGGAGGAGGAGGAAGGGGAAGAGGAGGAGGAGAAGGAGTAGGAGGAGGAGCAGGAAGAGAAGGAGGAGAAGGAGTGGGAGGAGGAGGAGAAGAAGGAGGAGGAGAGGAGGAGGAGGAGGAGGAGGAGGAGGAGGAGGAGGAGGAGGAGGAAAAGAGGAGTAGGAGGGGGAGGAGGAGCAGGAGGAGGAGGAGCAGAGGAGGAGAAGGAGGAGGAGAGGAGGAGGAGGAGGAGGAGGAGCAGGATGAGGAGGAGGAGGAGGAAAAGAGGAGCAGGAGGGGGAGGAGGAGGAGCAGAGGAGCAGGAGGAGGAGGAGAAAGAGGGGCAGGAGGAGGAGAAGGAGCAGGAGGGGGAGGAGGAGCAGAAGGAGGAGGAGAGGAGGAGGAGGAGCAGGAAGAGGAGCAGGAGCAGCAGGAATAGCAGGAGGAGAAGGAGGAGGAGGAGAGCGCCGCAGCTGTCAGTCTGTCTGTCACAGACCAGCAGCCACTCCAGCAGCCCCCTCCATCCTGGTCCTCCTTGACCACAGCTCAGCCTTTGACACCATAGACGAGTCCGAGTCCAACACTAATCTCGTCTATTTCTGTGTCCCCCAACGATCTATCCCTGGCCCCTTCATGTTAAACCTTTACCTGCATCCACTTGGTCTTGTCGTCGGCCTGCATGAAAAATCATTTCACTGCTACGCTGATAACACACAGCTCAAAGATCACAGTTCAAAACGTCTCCAAATCCCTCATCACAGGGAGCAGACAAGGTTGTGGATGAAGCACAACATTCCTTCAGCTTAACAGTCCCAAACCTGAAGCCCTTCTTATTGGCACTCCTCCCTGGGTCAAATTCTCTGCCGTAACCCACCTCACCATTGCTGAACAAATCAATTCCCTCTCTCCCGCAGTCACAGACCTTGGCATCAAGTCTGACCCCTCTTTATCCTTCGCCACCAATGTTGAATAACCTGTAAGACGTCATTCTACCACCTCAAAAACATTGGCAAACTCTGTCCAACCCACGCCCACTCTGACTGCGAGAAGCCCGTCCAAGCCTTCGTCTGCTCGAGGATGTACTCTGTTGCAATGCACTCATCATGAAGATCCCTGGCAGGAGCTTCCTCCAGAAGCTCCAGTACATCCGGACATCTGCTGCCAGGATCCTGATGTCAGTAGTGTAGATGCGCAATCAACCAGGGAAGCCGGACTTGCGGGCTTCCCTGCAATGCCGTCTCCCACAGAATCAGCTTGAAAAAAACCCCATCCTACTAACTTTCAAATGCATCCATAGAAACACACCTCCATACCTCAATGGTCCGCTCAGCCCAGTTGAACTCTCTTGCAATCTCCAGTCTTTCAGCCTGCTCCGACCACACACCCAGGGAAAAAAGACCTCTGCTCAATGGGTGACCGGCCATCGCCTGTTTCCGGAACACCCTCTCGGACCACTTAAGTGCTCCCCAGACTCTGGCCTTGTTCAGAACAGGCCTTGAGACATCTTTATTCAGAAAGGCTTTTATTTGAGCAATCTAGCCTTATCCCTTCCTATCTGTTTTATTGTTATTTTGTATTATCGTTATAGCTCTTTGAGATGTCCTTGATAATGAAAGGTGCTATACAAATACAATGCATTATTTTATAATACTACTAGTACTACTACTAATATATACATGTATATCTTTTTTTTTTTTTTATCAACCAAATGTGTCGTATTGCTTGATGACTCAACTTTAATTGTATGTTTGCTCCTCTTCATTTGGACTTTTCTTTTATGTTTCTGTTTCTTCTTTGCACCTGCCACAGCTATGCGATAAACAAATTACAGTCAACGGTTATTCACTGCAATACATAAGTGCCTTAATGGCCTCACTCATGCTGCAGTTCCCTCCACAGATGTCAGTGTTCTGATTCAAAAGAGCTATGATTGAGCCTCTTTCGTCATAAATCCCCATTGACAATATCCTGGGATCCCAGTCTAGATCCACAGAGACCTTTCCCTTTTCGGAATCCCTCTTTGTTAATTAGTGGCTTAGCAACACGGAATAGAATGGAATAGAATAAATGTTTGTCAGGCAGGCATGGCCAGCCCTTATCACACCCTCAGGCCCTTTTTGGATTGCATCAGTCAACATTGAGGAATGTCCCAACAGAGACCGGAAAAGGATTCTGAAGTCCTATCACTCAAAGAAAGGTATAAAAATAGTTATCCTATGGCTCCATCATCTTTAAACAAAATCAATCACATGCATGGTGCAATGTACAAAGATTGACATTTTTCTCAGCAACAAATGAAAACATCCATCCATCTGGGTGTATTATGTATTGTTGCCGACCACCCTCTGAAATAACTCAGGGGAAGCTGTCCACAAAAATCTCCCTTAACGTCAGACATACTGCCCTCCTGCGTCACAAAAGGACACGTTGCAGACTTGGCCCCCCGAGCTCCGCGGTGGCGAGGGCGAAAGTGGGTTCAGACGAAGGTCCGTGGGTTTAACGCCACTTGTCATCCATCTTGTCACGGCCAGGTCGGGCCGCCACCGGACGTCCTCGGGACAACTCTGCCTTTTCCCTCCGCGTGAAGAAGGTGCCCTGTGTTCCGCCTGGGATATAGAAGAACGTGTGTCATCGCCTCAACGTCAACCAGATCCTTCGTTTGGCGTATTACCTCCCGTCTTTGATTAGCTTTGAAAATGGCGTCTGTTATGTAAATTATTTTTGTTTGTTCATTTGCGTGTTTTTTTTTTTTTTTAATTCTAATTAATATATTTACTTACTTAAGTAAGTGAATAAGTATACTGTTTGTCATATGCATAGAACATGAAAAAATTTAATAGATGTTTGTGAGATTCTGAACACTAATAAAAATACCAAAAAAAAGAAAATGCTGTCTGTTGAGCGCTCACTAACGGAAACTTGCTCACTCATGAAATCTAACGAAAACAGAAAAGCCTCCATCAGCAGTGAAAAGGTCACCGCCAGAGACCACGGCAGGCTGTCAAACGATCACAGAGAGAGGCCAGGCGCAGAACGGGCCTGTTGTCGTCGTCGTCGTGGTCCATTCGTCGGTCCATCCGTCGACTGTTCCGCACGTTCCCCTCACCTCGCGCGCGCACGGCCCCTGACGTGCCCCCCCCCCCCCCACAACGAGCATAATGAAGGAGGAATAACACCGCGTCCCGCTGATGACCCCTCGTTAGAGCGGCTCGCAGGAAGGATCAGGCGCAAGACCGGGGCGCCGGTCACAAGGGGGAAGGGAGCGAGGGGAAAGGGAATGAGGGGAAAGGGAGCGAGGGGAAAGGGAACGAGGGGAAAGGGAACGAGGGCAAAGGGAGCGAGGGGAAAGGGAACGAAGGGAAAGGGAACGAAGGGAAAGGGAACAAAGGGAAAGGGAGCGAGGGGAAAGGGAAGGAGGGGAAAGGAAATGAGGGGAAAGGGAACGAGGGGAAAGGAAAGGGAGCGAGGGGAAAGGGAACGAGGGGAAAGGGAGCGAGGGGAAAGGGAAGGAGGGGAAAGGAAATGAGGGGAAAGGGAACGAGGGGAAAGGGAACGAGGGGAAAGGGAGCGAGGGGAAAGGGAACGAGGGGAAAGGGAGTGAGGGGAAAGGGAACAAAGGGAAAGGGAACGAAGGGAAAGGGAACAAAGGGAAAGGGAGCGAGGGGAAAGGGAAGGAGGGGAAAGGAAATGAGGGGAAAGGGAACGAGGGGAAAGGGAACGAGGGGAAAGGGAGCGAGGGGAAAGGGAACGAGGGGAAAGGGAGCGAGGGGAAAGGGAAGGAGGGGAAAGGAAATGAGGGGAAAGGGAACGAGGGGAAAGGGAACGAGGGGAAAGGGAGCGAGGGGAAAGGGAACGAGGGGAAAGGGAGCGAGGGGAAAGGGAACGAGGGGAAAGGGAGTGAGGGGAAAGGGAACGAGGGGAACAAATTGCCTGTGAAACAGGAACAGGACGACCGCATCGCCGGCCTGGCTTCTCGCTGGCACCGCGGCAGCTTCTCACGCTCAGAGAAACAGAGGAACGTAGGTGTGTGGTGTGATGATTACGGGCGCCGCGAGTGGTTCAGCAAATTGTGTGAGAAACACAGCACAGCCACACCGCGTTCCTGCCACGGCCTCTCCTCTCTGCGTCTGCATCAGGTTCAAACTGTTGAAATTATGCAAACCGAAAAAGTCAACAGTGATAACTTGGTTTGAGGTGACTTTAGCTTGACCATGTGTGACAATGACCGCTCGGGGCCATTCCCCCCCCCCCCCCCCCCGCTCTCTCTCTCTCTCTCTCTCTCTCTCTCTCTCTCTCTCTCTCTCTCCTCTCTCTCTCTCTCCTCTCTCTCTCTCTCTCTCTCTCTCTGTCTGTGACGCTACAACGCTGGCCCCGATTGACCCTCTTTCCATTAGCGGCGCGGTATTTCTCTCGGCGGGTCCCTGCTGTCGTTCAGCTAGCAAGGAGCGTAAAGTGCAATATATCCCACCGGAATCATCTCTCCTTAATGGAGCGGGCGACAGAATCCTATTGGCTAAAGATACACCAGTGATACTCAGCGTCACTGTTGGGAATGGGCACGCCTCGTCCGTGAACCTATTGATCAATGACACGAGCCGGCAAAGATTTAGGTTTCTGTTTCTGTTTGTAACCACTGCTTTCCAATTATTGATGATGATGGTGATTAGAGATCAGTGCTGGAAGCTGTTTTCCTGGAACATATTTAGTCTGTGTGTGTGTATGTGTGTGTGTGATTATGTGTATGTGTGTGTGTGTGTGTGTATGTGTGTGTGTGTGCGCGCGCGTGTGCCTCTGTGTGTCACAGGAGAATCTAGTTTATACATCAGCTGGGGATATTGCACCTGCCAGGAAAACTCTATTAGCGTGTGGTCTGGAACATCCATCACTCCATCTTTCTGTTTGTCATTACATTCTCCAGAGCAGCCACACTCAGTCCCCCCGTGAACCTCCTGTTTTTCTGCTCACCATATCGATTGCTCAAAGCAGGCCTTGGAAGAGCATTATTTCATTTCTTCTTGCTTTCCCCTTTAGCCACGAGTTTTTGCGAGTTCCCGTGGAGCCAAATAATGAATGAACTCATAAAATGTAACAAAATCTGCCACTGACACATGGTATTGCGTTTTGAGCTCAACGACATACGTTGAGCACAATGTATATTTCTGCAGAAACAACTTGTGTTGACTGGTGTTTTTTGGTTTTACAGGCCACCCCCACAAAAAGCTCCCAAATTGAGTTGTAGTGAGGCTGGTGGATATTCCCCGCACCAGGCACTGCAATAGTATTCAGCTTGAGTCAATCTTTGAGTCTGTCAGCTGCCACATTCCACCACACATTTTTGATTGATCCTAAGACTGTCTATTAATGATTAATGATTGTTTTCCCCGAAGAACGGTTGTTACCTGACAATTCAAATGAATGACTTTAGTCTGTATGAAATGTTTTATATACAGTACAAATGGTTTCTGGTTTTGTGGTGGGGAGAACGGACACACAATCTTTAACTGGAAGACAAATGGTACTCACTTACTGCTATTTAGTAAATAGTGGCATATAGGGGCGGCACAGCTCAGTGGGTAGAGCGGGTCATCCACCGGATGGTTGGCAGTTTGATCCCCACCTCCAAATCTCCACATGGCAAACCCCACAAATGTACTGATTTTAAGTCGCTTTGGACAAAAGCATCTGCTAAATGCCCTTCTTCTTTTAGTACATATTTGATATTTGATCCTAAATAAATATTTGATCAGTTTTTGTACCTTTATTTCAAAAGTGAATTACTTGCTAAATAACATAGACAGACAGCAAACAGACAGACAGATAGACAGACAGACAGACAGACAGACAGACAGACAGACAGACAGACAGTGCCTTCATTCACTGTCTCCCCCTTGTGTTGAAATGACGCTTTCAAGAGCCATCAGTCTCACTTACGCTCATGCTGTCTCAGAGAGATGGAGGTGTAAATTGGTAAAATAACTGGCAGGCATGAAATAGACATTTAAACTCTCCTTCCTCTCCTTTCCCTGCCACCACCTGCTGTGATCAATCAGGAAAAAAGTAAACGCGACAGGTTGGCAGACGTTTAAAGATGACAGCCAGGCACCGGCAGCGTGTATGCGCAAAGCAAATTGAAGATCTATTTGGTTCGGAATACGTTGAAGCAGGGTGAAAAATATCATTATTGTCCTTGATCATATTTTCACATGGAATTCAAATTTCACTGTGGGCCAGATGCACCCATTTGCGCTGCCCTCGCCCCTCTCTCTGCAGAGCTGCTGCTGCTGCTGCTGCTGCTGCTGCTGCTGGTGGTTTCCATGGCTACAAGGCTTGCTTGGGTCTGTGGGGAAGATGTTAAGATGGTCCGGGCGCGGGACACACATGGCTGCCTCCCCACTGCCACAGATCAGTGGAGGGTCCAGCAGCCAGCAGCACAGCGGTGAACAGCTAAACATCTCAGGGGACTTGGGACAGCGATGATGTTTCCTCAGCAGCGTCATGTATGATGTTTTGCATGTGTGATGTTTCTCATGCTGTATCATATATGACGCAAGACAAGGACAAAGACTGAATCACACCGCCTATTTTACCTTACACTGAGACGGAGCGAAAATCGCAATAGGGTTTCCACAGACACGAATGGACCCAGGATGAGAGTAAATAATCAAATATGTTGGGGCCCTGTAAGCGTTTCAGACTAGCCTTCCTTTCAAATATCATTGATCTTATCTTTGAAAACTGCATTGTACCTGGAAAACCTCACAAGGCTCAAGGCTTTCTCATTTCAAATGAGAAATAACAACGGCTCCATTCGATGGGTCAAGGATCCTGTACGGCAAGCTAGTCACTCTGTAAGGGATAATATTCAACCAGCTGGTCATTCAGTAAGAGATAAGCTACAGCTCGCCAGTGCTTCAATAGAATAATGTATAATTGTGTTTGCGAATGGCATCGATCTGTTCTTCAAAAGCGGTCTGCTTCTCAGAAATATCACTACAGGATGCCATAATTGACAATCAGAATTGATTAATCACCAAAGCCGTGTCATAAATGTGCGTAATAGGTGTTTGTGTGTCTGTTATGTATAAATAGGAGGATGTTTGTTTACCCTGATTTGGTGCTGGCAGAATGTGACCATAGAAAACAGAGAGGTTACCATTGTGTAGCTGCATCTGTTCCACAGCTCTACTCAAACCATATCAATAATGAATGAAAAACGCTTGTTGCTGCAGGTGTGTGTGCAGCAACATAATGATTTTACTGATTTGTGTGTGTACATACCCATGTATCAGTGCATGTGTGTGATTGTGTGTGTGTGTGTGTATGTGTTTGTGTGTGTGTAGCTGTGTGTGTGTATGTGTTTGTGTGTGTGTAGCTGTGTGTGTGTATGTGTGTATGTGTGTGTGTGTGTGTGCGCAGGCAGGCATGTGTGGTGCCTGTGTCTGTGTGTGTGTGTGTGTGCGCACAAAGGCATGTGTGGCGCGCGTGTGTGTGTGTGTGTGTATGTGTGTGCGCACGCAGGCATGTGTGGCGCGCGTGTGTGTGGGTGGATAGCAGGTATGAGGGCTATTTCCTGAGCTGTCTCATTAACGAGTTTGACTAATCTAATCACCTTGGTGTTCTCCTCCATGTGATTCCTCTCCAACATGACATTTAACAGTAGCAGCAGTGCCAAAAGACAACCAAATCGAATGAAGAGATTATTATTATAAACGGTAATTCCAAGGAAATCAACAGAAAATGATCAGTGTGAACCTTGCTTAAAAAAATTCCCAACAAGCTGTAGCTCGTATTAAGAGGGGAAACAGAGGTTATGTATGGGTATGCTGAATGTATCGCATGTGTGTCTCGCTCTGCTTACACCGGTGAATTGCAATTATGCGGGCACGCACACACACACACACAAACGCACACACACACACACACACACACGCACACACACACACATACACACACACGCACTCACGCACGCACACGCACGCACGCACACACACACACACATGCAAACTGGCGCACCCACGCGCACACACACGCACACCCACGCACACACACACACACACCACACGCGCACAGCCGCCATCACAGATTAAGTTATCCCGCTAATACAGGATCTCGACTCAAGACGGAAATTGAATAAAAAGTTGAAATCAATATTGCATCTAAAAAGTGTCACGTTAACACTTTCAGAAGCCGAGACGGATCAACAGGAGCAAACCAACAGCGCTGGCAGCGACCAGTAAGGGGCAGAAACTAGGCAACGTAATTACATGGAACAGAGGTGAACAGAATTAGGAATCAACACAGGGGACACGCACACACATTTGACTAATGGCAGCAAGGGACTACACGTGGTGAAAGGGGCCGGGGCAGGATCGTGACAAATCCATCATCGGTTGCCTTAAGACGTGGGTGACCAATGTGTATCCCTTGAAACAGAGAGAGAGCGAGGAGCACAAACAACACATCACCGCTGTGATGGAACATTTGAAATAAACTTGTATGTGTTTTGATGTTATTATGCATTTTCATTAAATATAATAACAATTTTCAGATTTCCGAGGGAGAACCAATCATATGTAACAATATTGGATGACATGTCAAGTCAAGTCTAGTGTAAGATTCTGGGTATTTCTTGTGTATTATTGAAGCCCATATTATGTGTCTATCGTCACTCTGACGCCTGTCTAACAACTGGTTTCTCACTTCTTGTCTACTAAAGAGAGTTTCCTAGAATAAGGTGACAAGTCCCAGGGCATGTTGCCCTGACCCCACCATATACTGTATTATCAAAGGAATAGTATCACCTGCCTATTGTGTGACGCCAGTTGCTGTTTTCTGCCACTATCTGTTAATCCTCCTTACTTCAAATACTCAAAGAATGCCAGCGTTCGCGGGAGAAGAGGAACCGCACCCGTCATTGCCATCCGAGAACTGTATTACATTCTGTAATAAAACCCTCCGGCTGCGATCCTCCAATCCAACTGCCCTGACCTTATTGACTACCATCAACAATTGCTCTCACCTAAAATACAGAACGCAGAGTCCGAATAACCCAGCCTGAAAATACGGTTATATCCAACACTAGTCAATTGTGTATAGCCCTTAATGACAGGTACAATTGCAAGGGGCTGTATAGATTAAAGTATGCAATAATAACAAGACATGGCATGACATTTGCTCATTTAGGTCCAAAGGATAGTCTCTATTCAATCTTGGCCAAAAATGGCCTGTCTTTTAAAATTCTGAATCCTAAATGCAGAGGGAAAAATGGCCACATGCCTCCCCATTGTCCAGTGTCTTCTGTGTCCTATTCCACTGCAAAAAGCATTGCTCACAATATAAATCGATCACGTTCTTTGTCAAAATAGGACTGTCAGAAAGTGCAGCCATGGGATGAGGGCTTTCTGTTACAAACAAGTATTCAACAATGTTCCAAACAATCCCAAGCTAAACTCAATATTCAATTTACCTGACAAATGTTTTCTTAGCTTGCACGTAAACACCCAATTAAAGTCTGTGCCATTGAGCTACCGATTTTTTTTGTTTGGGTGGCAAAAGTTTGTCACAGACTATGAAGTTTGTAGCATTAGCAAAACGATTGTGACTCTTTTTTCTCTCTCTTTTTTAAGATGCCATCTTGTCTTTCCAAGCCCCTTTAGACACCAGTTTGTTTAATTAAAGCTTGATTACTCCTGCTTATCTGGTTCCCTACAGTTAACTGTCAGTTATGTTTGACCAAGTTACAGTATTATCTGTATATTATTTATTCTTGTCTTCCTTTGGTCAAGCTGGTACTTTCAATTGGGAGCTTAATGGTCAGAAACATGACTGATTTAAAAAATATATGCACAAAAAGCGATAACAAACCAAATTAATACTTACAAAAGTCAAAGTGAACTTTATTGTCATCCTACCATACAATTAGTGCAAGTAATTATACAGAGGATCGAAACTACGTTTCTCCAATCTGCAAATGTGCAATAATTGCAACAGACAACATATAACATAACAAATAACATAATAGTGCAATAACAAACTAGTGCAAAATATACAGACAGACAGTGGGCGTATACATTTTACAGCATAGGAAGTAAAAAATTCACAGTGAAAAGGTGAGTGTGTCAGTGTATAGGGCCTCATTTCATGAGACAGATGTTGGGCTATACAGCAACAATGTGTTGCTGAACGTTAGACATAACTGTTAACCATGTTAGACATTTAGACTGCTAGCTAATGAACGGTAATGAAAATAAGAATTCATAACAGATTGACACAAATGAACGGCATCTTCCTGCTCTGTGACGGATAGATGCTCATCAGACAGAGGAAGAGACAAAAACACATTAAAAGCCTATTAATTAAAACCCAGCACGAATAGGTAGACTATTCAATTAGATTTAACAGTATAAAGCCTGTGTGTGTGTGTGTGTGTGTGTGTGTGTGTGTGTGTGTGGGGGTGGGTGTGTGTGTGCGTGCGTGCGTGCGTGCGTGAGTGTGTGTGTGTGTGCGTGTGCATGTGCGTGTGTGTGTGTATGTGTGTGTGTGTGAGTGTGTGTAACCAACGTGTTTATGTGTCTTCTGTATAGTTTGGGCTGTGTTTGTGCTATTGTGTGATTTGTGCATGGGAACGTGTGTGTCTATCAGTGTGTACACATGTCTTGTGTATTGTGTGTATTGCGTATGTACCATTGTGATATGTGT